>JABMCL010000426.1:447500-457500 GCA_018857735.1 Alviniconcha marisindica
GCAGGTGGTGGTGTTGCTGGTGGTGTGGTGGTAGGTGGGCTGGTGCTGTGGTGGTAGGTGGTGGTGGTGTGGTGGTAGGTGGTGGTGGTGGTGTGGTGGTAGGTGGTGGTGGTGGTAGGTGGTGTGGTGGTAGGTGGTGGTGGTGTGGTGGTAGGTGGTGGTGGTGTGGTGGCTGGTGGTTCTGGTGGTGTGGTGGTAGGTGGTGGTGGTGGTGTGCAGGTGGTGTTGGTGTGGTGGTGTTGGGGTGGCATTGGGGGGTGTGGTGGTAGGTGGTGGTGGTGGTTATGTGGGGGGGGGTGGGGGAGGGGGAGGTCTGGCCGTTTGGAGTGTTTCAGCAAGATCGCACCTCTAAATCTGACGTCTTTTCTGTTCCGTTGTTCATGGGAGAAAGAAAACAAATTGGAAAAAAATGATCAAAAATCTGAAACAGGAATGACTAACATTCTAAAACAAAATCCAAACATATAAAAGATTCAAAAGAACGCTTAGTTATTAGGACACAGACACACAATCTGCAAATGTTCGGGGAAGTCCCCTTTGTCAAGCCAAAGAACGACACTTGAACGACAGTTAGAGGGTTAAAAACGATGAAAAATGAGAGAGAAACTTATCTTCATTTTTGTTTTGTTGCTAGAGTTTGTTGTTTAATTTTCCTGTGCTTGTTTGCAGATTGTGTGTCCGTGTCATAATAAATAAGTGTTCTTTTGAACCGTTCATGTGTTTGGACCTTTGTTCATGCATCTGTCAAATGTTCATCATTGTATGCTTACATAAACTATGTATGATGTGTGTGTTTTCAGCCTGACATGTTTGCATGTTCCTGGTGTACATACTGCTATGTCTGTATGTTCCTGGTGTACATACAGCTATGTCTGCATGTTCCTGGTGTACATACTGCTATGTCTGCATGTTCCTGGTGTACAGACTGCTATGTTTGCTTGTTCTTGGTGTACAGTTTGTATGTCTGCATGTTCCTTGTGTACATACTGCTATGTCTGCATGTTCCCGGTGTACATACTGCTATGTCTGCTTGCTCCTGGTGTACATACTGCTACCTCTGCATGTTCCGGGTGTACAGACTGCTATGTCTCCATGTTCCTGGTGTACATACCGCTATGTCTGCATGTTCCTGGTGTACATACTGCTATGTCTGCATGTGCTGGTGTACTGGGTGCTTCAGCCTTTTACTGGGTGTTTCAGATGTACTGGGTGTTTCAGTCTTTTACTGGGTGTTTCAAGTGCACTAGTTGTCTCAGTCTTTTACTGGGTGTTTCAGTCTTTTACTGGGTGTTTCAGGTGTAGTGGGTGTTTCAGTCTTTTACTGGGTGTTTCAGGGGTACTTGGTGTTTCAGCCTTTTACTGGGTGTTTCAGGTGTACTGGGTGTTTAAGTCTTTTACTGGTTGTTTCAGGTGTGCTGGGTGCTTCAGTTTCTTACTGGGTGTTTCCGTCTTTTACTGGGTGTTTCAGGTGTACTGGATGTTTCAGGTGTACTGGATGCTTCAGACTTTTACTGGGTGTTTCAGGTGTACTGGGTGTTTCAGCCTTTTACTGGGTGTTTCAGGTGTACTGGGTGTTTCAGGTGTACTGGGTGTTTCAGCTGTACTGAATGTTTCAGCCTTTTACTGGGTGTTTCAGGTGTACTGGGTGTTTCAGCCTTTTACTAGGTGTTTCAGGTGTACTGGGTGTTTCAGGTGTACTGAATGTTTCAGTCTTTTACTGGGTGTTTCAGGTGTACTGGGTGTTTCAGCTTTTTATTGGTGATTCAGGTGTACTGGGTGCTTCAGACTTTTACTGGGTGTTTCAGGTGTACTGGGTGTTTCAGACTTTTACTGGGTGTTTCAGCCTTTTACTGGGTGTTTCAGGTGTACTGGGTGTTACAGCCTTTTACTGGGTGTTTCAGGTGTACTGGGTGGGGCCCATCCTGGGTGGCGTGCTGGCCGCTGCGGTGTACAAACTTCTCATCAGCCCGTACCGCAACTGTCTGTCCATGGACGACGCCATGCAGAAAATGCGTGAGTGTTGGCGCTGCTCTGGCCGCCAGTGTTGGCCTGTTTACCTTCTTCATACTGGTAGTGTGCGGTTTTCCCCCTTCCCGCTCCATCCTCCCCCCCCCCCCCCTCCAGCCCCCCCCCCCCCACCACCACCGCTATCGCACCCCCCCCCCACACACCACACACACCACACACACCACCACGCACCACAGCACCACCGCACACCACACACACACACACACACACACCACACCACACACACCACACACCACAGCCACACACACCACACACAGCGCACGACAACACGCACACCAAAAAGCACAACAGCAACGCACGAACCACACGCACAACGCAGCACGTACACACATGCGACACACACCCCCGCGCGCGCACACACACACACACACACAACCACACACACACACACACACACACACACCACCACACACACACACACACACGCACGCACGACACGCTACCCACCACTACATCGCACACACAGCACACACATACACACCACACACACACACACACACACACACACACACACAACACACACACACACACACACACACACACACACACACACTACACCCACACACTCACCCCCCCCCCCCACCCACACACACACACACACACACACACACATCCACGCCGCGCACCACACTACACGCTACGACACACTACACACAACACACACTACACAACACACACTAACCTCACACACACCCACACACACACACACACAACCACACACACTAACACACCACACAACAAGTCGCACTAAGCACAACTAACAAGCTAACCTCTGACGATTTGGTCCTCAGCAGAAATACAAGCGTTTTTAACAAGTGTCTAACCTCTGGACGAATTGTGTGTCCGTGTCACAATAAACAAGCGGTCTTCTGAACATTTTATGTGTTTGGGCTTTATACGGCACACATCTCTTCCCATCGCTATGTGGCATCGCCAGAATTAATTTTACCTGGAAGATCCTACGTGGTGTAGCTGCTGGTATATGTGCTTATATAGATTCCTCCTACATCTCCTCTCACCTTTTGACCCCCCTCCCTGCCCCCTCCCTCATCCCCTACGGAATATAAATAGGCCACCCTACTCCTAGTCACAAGAGATTTTAGCAGCTTCACGTGGTGAGTGACTACAGAATATAAATAGGTCACCCTGTTCATAGTCAACAGAATGTAAATAGGTCACCCTGTTCATTGTCAACAGAATATAAATAGGTCACCCTGTTCATAGTCAACAGAATATAAATAGGTCACCCTGTTCATAGTCAACAGAATAAAATAAGTGCCAAATAAATAGGTCACCCTGTTCATAGTCAACATAATATAAATATGTCACCCTGCTCATTGTCAACAGAATATAAATAGGTCACCCTGCTCATTGTCAACAGAATATAAATAGGTCACCCTGTCATAAGCAGCAGAATATAAATAGGTCACCCTACTCATTGTCAACAGAATATAAATAGGTCACCCTGTTCATAGTCAACAGAATATAAATAGGTCACCCTGCTCATAAGCAGCAGAATATAAATAGGTCACCCTACTCATTGTCAACAGAATATAAACAGGTCACCCTGCTCATTGTCAACATAATAATAATAGGTCACCCTGCTCATAGTCACAACAATAGGTCACCCTGCTCATAGTCACAACAGAGTTCAGGAGCTGTGTGAGAGTCGAGGTGGCCGTCCTGGGCTTTCCGTCCTAATGAGCCTTACGATTTCAGTGGACGTAAAGCAACATTGAACCGTGCTCACGCATTGGTCTCAGTTTGTCTCTAATATGTCAACCCGACATCCGAGGACATTAAGCTCTACATCACCTTATAGTCAACAGAATATAAATAGGTCACCCTGCTCACAGTCAACAGAATATAAATAGGTCACCCTGCTCACAGTCAGCAGAATATAAATAGGTCACCCTGCTCACAGTCAGTAGAATATATATAGGTCACCCTGCTCACAGTCAGTAGAATATATATAGGTCACCCTGCTCACAGTCAGTAGAATATATATAGGTCACCCTGCTCACAGACACGAGAGATTTTAGCAGCTTCACGTGGTGAGTGCCTACAGAATATAAACAGGTCACCCTGTTCATAGCAGAATATAAACAGGTCACCCTGCTCATAGTCAACAGAATGTAAATAGGTCACCCTGCTCAGAGTCAACAGAATATAAATAGGTCACCCTGTTCATAGTCGCAAGAGATTTTTAGCGGGTTCCTGTGGTGAGTACCTACGGAATATAAATAGGTCCCAAAACATGTATTATTATACATTCATGGACAGACAGACGTTCGTGTTTGTTGTTTTTGTTGTTGTTGTTTTTGTGTGTTGTAACAGTGAATTAGATAAACTTGTGATTTAGTGACTTGTGTGTTTGTTGTTTGATTTTGTTTTGTTTTTCAAATTCGGAATGTGTGATTCATTCTGAGGTGACGCTATGCGGTCCAGGAACTAATTAACTAACCTATTTTCAGGTTCAGATATACCATCTTTCCCACGTAAGGATTGACACATTTTTAAGTGGCTGCACGGTAGACTGAAACAGGAATAATTATTATTATGTTGTACACTATATCTTTATTGATGTATATGCGCGTGTATGTGTGCTCTGTGTGTGTGTGTGTGTGTGTGTGTGTGTGTGTGAGGGGGGGGGGAGAGAGAGAGAGAGAGAGAGAGAGAGAGAGAGAGAGAGAGAGAGAGACAGACAGACATACGCTATACGCCGAAGAGCTGCTTTCTGCCAAAAGCATAACGTGCGGGAAAGACGAGCTATTGTCTTTGTAATCCACTGGTGTTGGGTAGGTGTGTATGCCATCCAGTGTGTGTGTGTGTGTGTGTGTGTGTGTGTGGTGTAGTGTGTGTGTGTGTGTGTGTGTGTGTGTGTGTGAGAGAGAGAGAGAGAGAGAGAGAGAGAGAGAGAGAGAGAGAGAGAGAGAGACAGACAGACAGACTGAGAGACAGACAGACAGACAGACAGACAGACAGACAGACAGACAGACAGACACACTGTGTGTGTGTGTGTGTGTGTGTGTGTGTGTGTGTGTGTGTGTGTGTGTGTGTGTGTGTGTGTGTGTGGTGTGTGTGTGACAGGATAGGCAGACAGTAGTGTGTGTAGTGTGTGTGTGTGTGTGTGTGTGTGTGTGTGTGTGTGTGTGTGTGTGTGTGTGTGTGTGTGTGTGTGTGAGTCAGAGAGAGGAAGAACAGAGAGGTGTGCCTCCCTTTGATCGTGTGTGTGTGTGTGTGTGTGTGTGTGTGAGAGAGAGAGAGAGAGAGGAGAGAGAGAGAGAGAGAGAGAGAGAGAGAGAGAGAGAGTAGGCGCCTAACGCTATTACGCCTAATACTCGAGTCTTGCTTTCTTTGCCAAAAGCATTAACGTGTCCGGTGTAATAGCGAGCTATTGTCTTTGTAATCCACTGGTGTTGGGCACAGGTGTGTCAACTGCCATCCACATTCGCTGCAGCAGAATACGTTATCGTCATCGCATTGACTTCGTAGCACGATCGGGTTTCGTTAGAACTAATACTGTACGGGAGTACTGTGAATGTATGGGCGAATATTGCATTTGCCCCTCCCCCCCCCCCCCCCCTTTACTCCCCGCCACCTCGCTCTGTGTCTCTGTCTATGTCTGTCTGCCTGTCTCAGTCTGTGTGTGTGTGTGTGTGTGTGTGTGTGTGTGTGTGTGTGTTGTGTGTGCTCTGCTCCTCGTTCTCTGCTCTCTTCTCTCTCTCTCCTCTCTCTCCTTCCTCCTCTCTCCCTCCCTCCCCCCCGCGCCTCTAAAAAAAAGAAAAGCGTATAAATCACAACAGCCATATAATCGTATATATACTCATGCAGTCTGACTCGAGTCATGTATCTCTTTCGCGGTTTGGGCGTTTTTCCATCAGTTTTAGTCGCCCCATCAATTCATGGTCATTGGTGTCATTATTCTGTCTCACTCACGGATTGGGTCAATATTACACGCGCTTTCTGGTGTAAGAACTGTGCTTCTCTTTCTCTAACCGCCCCCCCCCCCCCCCCCCCCGCCCCCGCCCCCTTGCCCCCACGTCCACCCGTCTCCCTCCCCACCAGTAAGAAGCATATACACACTCCAGAACAACCCCGTTATTTATTAATTAGAAATGAGAGATATCCACCTTTTTGTTGTTGTGTTGTTGGTTTCGTTGTTGTTGTTGTCTTTGTTGTTGTTGTTGCTTTCAACTACAAGTCAACCGAGAAAAATAAATGATGGATTTCGAAGCAAATTTCAACGTAAAACATGTAATATAGTCCCCCCCCCCCCCCCCCCCTCCCAACCCGCTACTCCCTACCTCCACTGCCCTCCCTACCTTCAATTTTGATTTGTCACCTGGTTATGTATAGTTAAGTATGGTAAGCCTTAAGACTCGATTAAGCCTTAAGAATGGATAAGTCTTATGCGTGAAAGCTTTGCCCAGAGACTTTGTTCTTGTAAGAGCATGATCTCGAAGTATGAGGCCTACACACACACTCCAGAACAATCCTGTTTATTTACTGATTAGAAATGAGAGCTGTCCGTAGTGAGCCGGTTTGGCCTAGCGTTGTTGGTAAGCGGAAGGACCTCGGTTGGATGCCGCTTCTGCTCTCCTTTCCCTTCAAAAAGGCTGTGGTTTGTGGACACTGTCTTGTGACTTTGCCCATCACTGCCTACTGAAACATTGAAATGGCTCTCATCGCTGCCCATCTTAATGCAGAAGCCATTCTGGTGGTGACAGTGTAGCGATAGGTATATAATCTCCCTCTCCCCCCACCTCCGGGCCGTACTCCCTTCCCCCCCTTCTCCCCGTCCCTAATAAGCCTTATCAGTGGTTTCTGTGGACGTAAGCACCATGTTTACCTCAGTTTAGAGCTGTCCGGCGCCATTTTTATTTTTATTATAAATTCAATAACATAAATCAGCAAAGGCCAAGATAAGTCATGGATTTGAAAGCAAGCGTCAACGTGCAGCGTGTAATAATAGACGATCTTCGGAAATCCAGGGGAATGCACTCGGTAAGTGCCTACGGTCCAAGCCTGCGGGTGTAGCGCAGAGTAGGCGCGCTTTTGTTGGGGGTACAGTGAGCACGGCGTGGGCAAGATGACGGATACCCGTAAACAAAGGCAGAAAAGGCATCAGAAATGCCGATCAAGCGCTCACTGTTCGTGGGGAACATGCAGATCGGATAGTAGGTTCCACCAGCTGGTAGTCTAGTATAAATTATAATAGGTCCATGCCTGAAATTCCAAACTGACTGTCGCAGATCGGCTCTTCTCAGCTGCCGCCTCCATTCAGGGGACTTCACTCTCCGGGAGTAAGAAAACACTGTCAAATTATCTTTGCCTGTTATTTCCGGAAATCGTCTATTGTGACTGTATTCAAGCGAACAGCTAGCTTCCTTTAGATTAAGCCGATTTGCTGCAAACCGGACTAAGGGAGACAAGCATGCGCTATCATTCAGTGTCGGTAAGAATTATCGGCCTTCCCCAGCGGCCTTAGCCTTCGTGTAGGCGACAGTTTCTTTCGTTATATCGAAGCCAGGATTATTCTGCAGATTGTCCCTGACAGGCTCTTTAGCATCTGAGAACATTAAGCGAAATGAAAGCTTTTCTTGTAGAACAAGAACTAAGCTGCGGTGGTTTCAATGGTGTGCGGTGTGTGGACACACTGACACAGACAGACGCGGGACACGCTCGCACTCACACACACACACACACACACACACTCACACTCACACACACACACACACACACACACACACACACACTGTTACACACACACACACACACACACACAACACAACACAACACACACACACAACACACACACACACACACACACACACACACACACACACACACACACACACACAACAAACACACACACAAACAAAACACAAACACACACACACAACACACACACACAACACACCACACACACACACAACACACACAACACACACACAAACACAACACACACACACACACACACACACACACACACACACACACACAACACACACACACACACACACACAACACACCACACACACACACACACACACCACACTACACACACACACACTCTACACATAGCGTGAAGATTGTATCCGTTTTTATGTTTATTCATTCGGTGCGTGCAGTGCGTGGCGCTGCGTGCGTGTCGGTGTGTGTTGCGTGGCGTGCGTGCGTGGGTGCGTGCGTGGTGTGTATGGTGTGTGTGGTGTGTGTGTGTGTGTGTGTGTGTGTGTGTGTGTGTGTGTGTTTAATAATTCTACATATTAATACATGAGCAAGACTCCGTTTCTCTGTTACAGTTCAGGACGAGAACTTCGTGGCCATACCACGTGACTATTTCAAGGAGAGCGTAAAGAACAGCAAGGACGGCACAGCCAGCTCGAACCTATGATGTCACCAGCCCGATGACGTCATGCAGCGTGGGACGTTTGGCACAAAGACTGTTCGCGATGCACCATAGTCGCTCAGAGAGTTACACACTTATCTGATTTCAGATTGGACCAGTGAACTACTATAGCCTACGTTTGGGGCATATCCCAATTATGGTCGTCGCTACAATACTCCAGAGTTTCGATTTTGTTGTCAAGGACAGAAGAACAAACCAAAACAACAAAAAGCAAAAACATAGTAACATCAACATCAAAAAAGAATAAAACGAACAAAGAATAGGCCCAGCGAAGAATTACAATAATTTCTCGAAATATAAGGGCCACAAATCGCAGCATACACAAAAAAGGGTTGCTGCGGTCCAAGCTGAATGTAATGCGCTAACAGATTTGATTTTAATTATACATCGGAAAGAAGAAGAAGAAGAAGAAGAAGAAGAAGGGGGAGGAGGAGGAGGAGAAGAAGAACAAGAGCAAGAAGACGAACAAGAAGAAGAAAGGTCCTTTTGAAATAAATATTGAAATAGCGTTAGAACAACGAGGTGAACAATGCAGATAAAAGTATTTGCATAGTTTCCAGGCCAACTTCCGTCCGCGTTTCGGTTCCCCTTTAAACGACAGGAAGGAAGGACATCCATAATGTGCTGAGCGCATAATATTAAACTGAACAGGAAGGGAGGAAATCCATAATGGGCTGAGCGCGTCATACCCAAAAAAACGACTACAAGTGTAAAGCACATACCTTTTTTCCGGGATTATAATTGTCGTCATAATTTAACCCCTTCACTGCCCCAGCATGTACAATTTCCTGGCTGAAAGGTGCACGAACGCCCCTTCAAACAATATACTTTCCGGTCCTGTAGCACATCTTCTTTCAGTGCTGTGCGTTTTGATGAAAATCCTTAAAAATTAAATTTAAAAAAGGGGCAAAAGGCTTAAGGGTTTCAAATTTGGTACTTTTCTTGGTCGTTTTCAAGTGACATCACGGCGGTGAAGGGGTTAATCTTATTCACAGTTTCTATTATCCATGTAGTGTAGTCCTGTTTTTTTCTTCTTCTCAGTCTGCATTCTTTCAAAAGTTCGCGTACCTCTGTTACTTTGCAGGAAGTTAACCTGGACAGACAGACAACCAGCGCAGACAAAAACAACACAAACAGAGACAAAAGCAAAGAAAATTAAGTTAAAATACTATTTGCTGGTTCCGCATACATTTGCAGTTAGAATCGACCCCGGGGCTCGGTGTGTGTGTGTGTGTGTGTGTGTGTGTGTGTGTGGCTGGTGTGTGTGTGTGTGTGTGTGTGTGTGTGTGTGTGCGTGCGTGCGCGCGTGCGTGAGTGCGTGCGTGCGTGCGTGCGTGTGTGCGTGCGTTCGTGCGTGCGTGTGTGTGTGTGTGTGTGTGTGTGTGTGTGTATGTGTGTACGTGCGTGCATGCGTGCCTGCGTGTGTGTGTGTGTACGGGCCACGCGAACGCGTGCACACATTTCAAACATTTTTTAATCGTGCTATTATGCTATCAACTGTAGGATAAAAATGTTCGTAGTCAAGAACGGGAATCAATTTACCCCATGTAGTTTCAT
>JABMCL010000426.1:462500-470000 GCA_018857735.1 Alviniconcha marisindica
TATGGTATATATATATATATATATATATATGTTCCTCCTATATATAACATTATAAGACACAAACCGTATACGTGACCCTGCCTTTCAAAATGAGTCAGAGGGATTTCAAAAAAGGGATCCCTGGTGGCTCTAAGGTCTCAGCCAATGGCACCTTCATTTCTGCGTTCCCGTGTTCTTGGGAAATTTCTGCATCCTCAGCACCCCATCAATTTGACATTGTTCACATTATTGTTCAGTGTTAATTTTGTATAGGGAGGGGAAAACTTCAAATGAAGATCAATCATAGGCTAACTGATTCAGCAGTTTTTTTCAAGCCCCAACTTGAATGACAACAAAGCATTTCACTGTAAGCTAGAATTTGGTGTGGCACATGCTCAATAAACCCTACATTTTGATTTTGTATCTTAGACAGTCATGAACTGTGTAGGAAAAAAATGGGGCATCTGGTCTCTTTCAACAAAGTGCTGCCACAAACTGTCATACAACACTTCAATACTGTGTCGCCGCAAACTGTGGTACAACAGTTCAACACCACAAACTGCAGTACAACAGTTCAAACAGTTCAACACCACAAACTGTAGCACAACAGTTCAACACCACAAACTGTAGCACAACAGTTCAACACCACAAACTGTGGTACAACAGTTCAACACCACAAACTGCAGTACAACAGTTCAAACAGTTCAACACCACAAACTGTAGCACAACAGTTCCACACGCACAACAGTTCAACACCACAAACTGTAGCACAACAGTTCAACACCACAAACTGTAGCATAACAGTTCAAACAGTTCAACACCACAAACTGTAGCACAACAGTTCAAACAGTTCAACACCACAAACTGTAGCACAACAGTTCAAACAGTTCAACACCACAAACTGTAGCACAACAGTTCAACACCACACTGTGTCAACAGTTCACACACAAACTGTAGCACAACAGTTCAAACAGTTCAACACCACAAACTGTAGCACAACAGTTCAAACAGTTCAACACCACAAACTGTAGCACAACAGTTCAAACAGTTCAACACCACAAACTGTAGCACAACAGTTCAACATGTTGCTGCTGCCACAAACTGTAGCACAACAGTTCAACACCACAAACTGTAGCACAACAGTTCAAACAGTTCAACACCACAAACTGTAGCACAACAGTTCAACATGTTGCTGCTGCTACAAACTGCAGTACAACAGTTCAACATGTTGTTGCTACAAACTGCAGTACAACAGTTCAACATGTTGCCGCTACAAACTGCATACAACAGTTCAACATGTTGCCCTACAAACTGCATACAACAGTTCAACATGTTGCCACTACAAACTGCAGTACAACAGTTCAACATGTTGCTGCTACAAACTGCAGTACAACAGTTCAACATGTTGCTGCTACAAACTGCAGCACAACAGTTCAGCATGTTGCTGCTACAAACTGCAGCACAACAGTTCAGCATGTTGCTGCTACAAACTGCAGCACAACAGTTCAGCATGTTGCTGCTACAAACTGCGGTACATGTTGTTGCTACTACAGTTCAACACAATGCTGCCACAAACTGCGGTACAACAATTCAACACAGTGTTGCCACTAACTGTTGCTACTACAGTTCAACACAATGCTGCCACAAACTGCGGTACAACAATTCAACACAGTGTTGCCACTAACTGTGCTCACTATGGCGACTCATTTCACTCCTCTGCACCAAAAGTGCAAAGGATTCTGGACTGAAAATGCTCCAGCACTGTGCAAATCCACCAGAGAACCCAGCAAAAAAGCTGACTGATTTTGAGACTCACTGCACTGAATATGCTGGTGAGTTAGTTAGTAGTTAGTTATTGGATTTCAATGTCATGCCAACCACACAGGGTCACCTCAGGACAATCAAACTCTGTCCTAAGCAAATGCACATTTCAAAACTCTTTTCACACACACACACACACACACACACACACACACACACACACACACACACACACACACACACATATACATAAACCCTTTCTCAAGTCAGTGCCTGAGACCAGTCCCTACACAAACATAAAGCAAAGCGTATAATTTTATGCACAAACACACATTTCTGAAGAGTTAGTCCGTTCAATTATTGCCCCTGTTAGTGCTACTAAAAGCACCTAAGGCTAAGACATGCTAGTATTGTTGACCATTCTGTCTAATTTATCTATACCAGATTAAAGTGTTTTTTTTTTTTTAAGGAATGTACAGGCACAAACGAAAAATTCTAATAATTATTTTTAAATGCCATATAAATGCATCGTGGCAAATACCAGTGCCATATGCCAGCAAGCTGCACACACCACCCACCAACTATCATCTCCTAGCTGCTCAACAAGAGCCATACAAGAAAAGCTTAACTCTTAATGAAAAACATTTGAGAATTTTCCGGGGGAAAAAATCAGGAGAATGGACCATTAGCAGAAAAAAGGCAAGACAGAGAGGACAGGAGGACTAGGCAAAAAAACTAAAACAAAAAACAAAAAACATTAGAGGAATAACAATAAGCAATAACAATATACTTTATTAATCCCAGTGGGAAATTAAAGCTGTCGTTAGATCGCACAGCGGAGAACATATCTCAATAATTCTAAATCATGAACCACACGCACATAAATACTCTTAGACATGTGCCCCCTTTCTCTTAATCTGCATACACTAACACTTAGTTATAGCAAACCCAAAATTACCTGGAAAAATGCTTTCTCTGTGTCAAGCCAAAACGTAAAAATAGGTTTGATATTTTATATTGATAGGAAAGGGGAATCACATGACAGCCGTAAGATTAAAGATAATGGGAGGCATCAGACATCCCCAGCTTCTCTTCGGGGCAAGAATCTTTTTTCTTTTCATCCCCCCCGCCCCACCCCATCTTTTTCTTTGCATCTCTATGGACATACGTTTGATCAAGTAAAGAATTCCAATCTTTAAGCAGGATCTCACATCTGCACAAACAGTAACACTCCTTTCACAAAATGGCACACACAAATGCTGACACACCTTACCACAGTGTAAGAGGAAAACATTAATATGAACACCTGGACCTCTGGACACTGTTTGGAATGTGGAGAGCTCATTGGGTCACAACAGAAAATCATGAGCGTTAACGCACACACAGCCATCCCAAACTGCAGACTGAAATCCAGGGAAGACTAGCTGGTTAACTTCCTGTCAACTGTACATGGTCACTTGACATGCTCAGACTCTTTCTAAAGCAAATGCACATTTCAAAACTTTTCTCATATATATATATATCAAGTTTGTAGATTTGACTTAAGAAAGGATTTACATTATATATATATATATTATATATATATATAATGTAAACCTTTTCTCAAGTCAGATCTACAAACTTGATTGACAATTCCGTATATTTACAGGCACATCATCATCTCTCTCTCCCTCCGTCACTCTTTCTCTCTCTTTAACATCTATTATATATTTATAAAACACTGACCTATCCATGAAATAAAAGGCCACTCTTGACACCAAATGGGACTGGACAAAATGCCAAACAACAGCATACAGCAGAAGCACTTTGGTAATACTGCTCAATCTTACATTGCGCTAGAAAGTTCTGATTACAACATTTGGTTCAATGGGCAACTTTATGAAGCTGTGTGAATAGACCCACACTCAATGAAAGGCAGACATACTGTAACTTAAATCAACTATGTACACATGCACTTGAATGAAAATACATGTCTTCGGGTCTTCATTTACATAACAAATTGACAACTGACACACATACACCAAAATTTAGCCAGCAGATGCATTCAAAGCTAAATAAAAAATATAAAAAATAAAATAATTTTTTTTTTAAATAAAAAACCCTGTCACCGGAAATCTGTACCCTTGGGAAATAACTATGTAGAAGCAATTCCCTAGTAATTTTCAAGAAGACGACAAAGAAAAAAGAAGACTGGTGTGATCAGAGAGAAAAAAACCACTTGCGTGCAATCCTGAGGCGGAAGCAGCGGACAGACACTGCCAACGCACCAGAGAGAACCAGGCGACCACAGAGTGAGTGACAGGAGGCTGGACAGTTAGGACTTGGGGCGTAGGCACCCGCTGTTCACCAAATTCTGCATTGGAGAATATTCCGTATGCCCTTGTGGTGCATCTCTCTGTCCTGTGCCACACCATCGCTGATGTAACGCTTGCTGTTGCTGTCCTGTACCATGCCACTGCAGAGCAAATGTTACAGGACAGCAACAGCAAGTGTTACACTTGCTGTTGCTGTCCTGTGCCATACTATGCAGGTGTAACACTCACTGTTGCTGTCCTGTGCCATACTATGCAGGTGTAACACTCACTGTTGCTGTCCTGTGCCGTACTATGCAGGTGTAACACTCACTGTTGCTGTCCTGTACCGTACTATGCAGGTGTAACACTCACTGTTGCTGTCCTGTACCATACTATGCAGGTGTAACACTCACTGTTGCTGTCCTGTACCACACCATTGCAGATGTAACACTCACTGTTGCTGTCCTGTACCACACCATCGCAGATGTAACACTTACTGTTGCTGTCCTGTACCACATCCATCACAGATGTAACACTTGGCTGTTGCTGTCCTGTACCACACCATTACAGATGTAACACTTACTGTTGCTGTCCTGTACCACACCATCGCAGATGTAACATTTACTGTTGCTGTCCTGTACCACACCATCACAGATGTAACACTTGGCTGTTGCTGTCCTGTACCACACCATTACAGATGTAACACTTGCTGTTGCTGTCCTGTACCACACCATTACAGATGTAACACTTACTGTTGCTGTCCTGTACCACACCATCACAGATGTAACACTTGGCTGTTGCTGTCCTGTACCACACCACTACAGATGTAACACTTGGTGTTGCTGTCCTGTGCCACACCATTGCAGATGTAACACTTGCCGTTGCCTTATGCCAAACTGTTACAGATGTAACATCTAGGCCTTATCGCTGCAGAGGCTCTGGGCTGTACAGTCTCAGCGCAGATGCAGCACTACAGTCTTGATGTCTGTCCACACACGCACACCCTCGCCATCTCTTTGTTCTTCCTTTCATAAATGTCCGACTGTTCCACACATCAACCTGAACAGTGCTACTGCACAAGCCTTTCAAAATATCGGGCTCCAGTTCTTTTGGGATTCGTTGCCATTTAATATTTGCCTCTCCTCATCTTTGTCATCTTTTAAAGCTCAGCTTAAAACACACCTGTCCCTAACTGCTGTTCCGAGGTATCTACCTGTCTGTCTGTGTGCCTTTAGCAACATTAATATATTGCAACTGTAGGATTAAGAATAACTGAATGGGTTTGAACTGAATGTGTGTGTGTGTGTGTGTGTGTGCGTGTGTGTGTGTGTGTGTGTGTGTATGTGTGTGTGTATGCGTGTGTGTGTTTGGTTTGCGTGTGTGTGTGTGTGTTTTATGCATTTCATTACTGTTGTATGTCTGCATTGTGTGTGTGTGTGTGTGTGTGTGTGTGTGTGTGTGTGTGTGTGTGTGTGCAGGCGTGTGTGTGTTTTACGTTTCATTACTGTTGTACGTCTGCATAGTATCTGCTCATTTACGACCGTTTCCTTGTACTTGTGATATTGTAGACCACCATGAGCTCTCACATTCTTCACGGAGTACACTACCATAAAATTATTACTATTATTAACACCAAGCATAGTCCCACTCAACACTGACGCTGATCCGGCACTGCACCAACATACCGCTGTTGGCGTTGGCCAGTATATCATTATTGTTGTTATTAGCACCAAGCATAGTCCTGCTCCACGCTGACGCTGATACGGCACTGCACTAGACAGGGTCCCGGGTCAACTAGCTGCAGATGGAACGCTAAGCGTTGTCCTGAGCTATACTGCTATTAGAGCTGGCCGGTATCTCGTTATTATAATCTTAACACTAAGCGTTGTCCTGAGCTATATACTACTATTAGAGCTGGCCGGTATATCGTTATTATAATATCAACACTACGCGTTGTCCTGAACTATACTGCTGTTGGAGCTGGCTGGTATATCGTTATTATAATATCAACACTATGCGTTGTCCTGAGCTATTAGACCTGGCCGGTATATCGTTATTATAATATTAATGCTAGGCGTTGTCCTGAGCTATACTGCTATTAGAGTTGACCAGTATATCATTATTATTATCAACACTAAGTGTTGTCCTGAACTATACTGCTGTTGGAGCTGACCAGTATATTATTATTATTATCAACACTATGCGTTGTCCTGCGCTATACTACTATTAGAGCTGACCGGTATATTGTTATTATAATATTAACACTAAGTGTTGTCCTGCGCTATACTACTATTAGAGCTTGGCAGTATATCACTATTATTATCAACACTATGCGTTGTCCTGCACTATACTACTATTAGAGCTTGGCAGTATATCACTATTATTATCAACACTACGCGTTGTCCTGCGCTATACTACTATTACAGCTGACCAGCATGTCATTATTATTATCAACACTACGTGTTGTCCTGGGCTATACTACTATTACAGCTGACCAGTATATCATTATTATTATCAACACTATGCGTTGTCCTGCACTATACTGCTGTTGGAGCTTGGCAGTATATCACTATTATTATCAACACTATGCGATGTCCTGTGCTATACTCCTATTAGAGCTGACCAGTATATCATTATTATTATCAACACTACGCGTTGTCCTGGGCTATACTGCTATTAGAACTGGCCCGTATATCATTATTATTATGAACACTACGCGTTGTCCTGCACTATACTGCTGTTGGAGCTGGGCAGTATATCACTATTATTATCAACACTATGCGTTGTCCTGCACTATACTGCTGTTGGAGCTGGGCAGTATATCACTATTATTATCAACACTATGCGTTGTCCTGCACTATACTACTATTACAGTTGACCACTATATCATTATTATTATCAACACTGCGCGTTGTCTTGGGCTATACTGCTATAAGAGCTGGCCGGTATATCATTATTATTATCAACACTATGCGTTGTCCTGCGCTATACTCCTATTAGAGCTGACCAGTATATCATTATTATTATCAACACTACGTGTTGTCCTGGGCTATACTGCTATTAGAGCTGGCCCGTATATCATTATTATTATGAACACTACGCGTTACGCGTTGTCCTGCACTATACTGCTGTTGGAGCTGGGCAGTATATCACTATTATTATCAACACTATGCGTTGTCCTGCACTATACTACTATTACAGCTGACCACTATATCATTATTATTATCAACACTGCGTGTTGTCCTGCGCTATACTATTAGAGCTGACCAGTATATCATTATTATTATCAACACTGCGCGTTGTCCTGCACTATACTACTATTAGAATTAGAACTTGGCAGTATATCACTATTATTATCAACACTATGCGTTGTCCCGCACTATACTGCTGTTGGAGCTGGGCAGTATATCACTATTATTATCAACACTAAGCGTTGTCCTGCGCTATACTACTATTACAGCTGACC
>JABMCL010000426.1:475000-525000 GCA_018857735.1 Alviniconcha marisindica
GGCACAGCTCCCTGAAAACATAATCAGGTCAGTCAGTGGCGGGGGGGGGGGGCATTACAACAACAGATCCTACGGACAGGCAATTAACGGCACAGTTCATTGAAAACAAAATTGGATCAGACATTAGTTGGGGGGGGACAATGGGGGGGGGGGGGGGGGGGGGGCCACACAACAGCAAATCCAATGGACAGTCAATGGCACAGCTCACTGAAAACAGAATCAGATCACATGTCAGTCAGGGTGTGTGTGTGTGTGTTTGGGGAGGAGGGGGCGGGGGGGGGGGGGGGGGGGGGGCGGGTACACAACAGCAAATCCAGTGGACAGCTATGGCACAGCTCACAGAAAACAGAATCGGATCAGATGTCAGTTGTGTAGTTGGGGGAGGGGGGTGGGGGGGCACACAACAGCAGATCCAATTGGACAGGCTGTGACACAGCTCGCGGAAAACCAGAATCAGATCACATGTCAGTCAGTAGTGGGGGCACAGTGAGGTGGGGGTGGAGGTGGGGGGGTGGGGAGGGCACAACAGCAGATTCTATGGACAGGCAATGGCACAGCTCACTGAAAACAGAATCAGGTCAGTCAGTGGGGTGGGGGGGGGGGGGGGGGGGGGGAGGGGGCATACACAACAACAGCAGCAAATCCAGTGGACAGCTATGGCACAGCTCACAGAAAACAGAATCGGATCAGATGTCAGTTGTGTAGTTGGGGGAGGGGGGTGGGGGGGCACACAACAGCAGATCCAATTGGACAGGCTGTGACACAGCTCGCGGAAAACCAGAATCAGATCACATGTCAGTCATGTAGTGGGGGCACACAACAGCAGATCCTACGGACAGGCTGTGGAACGGCTCACTCAAAACAGAATCAGATCATCTGTCATTGAGAGGACACACGACAGCAAATCCTGCCGACAGGCTACTTCAGAAATAAAGCCTGGTGTTAACATATGCAGTGCTTCACATTCACTTCTTAACATGCGCTACTGAGGAACCAGCGGACTATGTGTTGGAGGTCCAAACACTCATCAAGCAGTTTACACTCACTGTTTTCAAAGCCGGCTCAAGGCCAGTAACTAAAGCAGTTTACACTGACTGTTTTTAAAACCAGCACAAGACCAGTAACTGAAGCAGTTTACACTGACTGTTTTTAAAACCAGCACAAGACCAGTAACTGAAGAAGTTTACACTGACTGTTTTCAAAACCAGCACAAGACCAGTAACTGAAGCAGTTTACACTGACTGTTTTTAAAACCAGCACAAGACCAGTAACTGAAGAAGTTTACACTGACTGTTTTCAAAACCAGCACAAGACCAGTAACTGAAGCAGTTTACACTGACTGTTTTAAAACCAGCACAAGACCAGTAACTGAAGCAGTTTACACTGACTGTTTTAAAACCAGCACAAGACCAGTAACTGAAGAAGTTTACACTGACTGTTTTAAAACCAGCACAAGACCAGTAACTGAAGCAGTTTACACTGACTGTTTTAAAACCAGCACAAGACCAGTAACTGAAGCAGTTTACACTGACTGTTTTAAAACCAGCACAAGACCAGTAACTGAAGCAGTTTACACTGACTGTTTTTAAAACCAGCACAAGACCAGTAACTGAAGCAGTTTACACTGACTGTTTTAAAACCAGCACAAGACCAGTAACTGAAGCAGTTTACACTGACTGTTTTCAAAACCAGCACAAGACCAGTACTGAAGCAGTTTACACTGTTTTCAAAACCAGCACAAGACCAGTAACTGAAGCAGTTTACACTGACTGTTTTAAAACCAGCACAAGACCAGTCACAAAAGCAGTTTACACTGTTTTCAAAACCAGCACAAGACCAGCAACTAAAGCAGTTTACACTCACGGTTTTCAAAACCAGCAGAAGACCAGCAACTAAAGCAGTTTACACTGTTTTCAAAACCAGCACAAGACCAGCAACTAAAGCAGTTTACACTCACTGTTTTAAAAACCAGCAAAGACCAGCAACTAAAGCAGTTTACACTCACGGTTTTAAAAACCAGCAGAAGACCAGCAACTAAAGCAGTTTACACTCACGGTTTTAAAAACCAGCAGAAGACCAGCAACTAAAGCAGTTTACACTCACGGTTTTAAAAACGTCAGAAACGAAGATGGACCAAGGAGGAGGAAGGCCACAATGGACACGGTGTTGCCGACGGCGATCAGTGGTAAAGAGATGCCCTGCCACAAACAGCACGCTTTGGGATCATTCACATTCGGGTGTTCTGATTGTTATTTTAGTACGATGACAGGCTGACCCCTCAACCACCAAACCCGCCACTGCCAAGTGTTTAATTGCACATGACACCTCCTTCAGCGCATGCTGTTCATGCTCTCCAACACCATTCCACTAACACATGCAAATGTCCTGCGTTCCTCACATACCCATACATGTTCCACTTGACGTTTCACAGCACCATAATTATGATCACCTTGGAGTCACTGAGGTATCCAAACAGCGGGGCTGTCACAGCGTAGATTGCGGATGGCACGACAAACACCAGACCCACATACACCGTCTTCAGGTGAAACTGCAGCAGAAAAAACAGACAGCTACCATTTTTTGTCGTAGCTTTTTCGTTTTTTGGCTTCGGTCTGGCATGCACGTGCAGTCCTAAAGACTGGTTTTGGTTGCAAACATAATCAGTTGGAATGGGGTAAATATTAACCCATTTGGGGTGATCAGTCAATATGGGCTGAATATTAAGCCGTTCGGGGTGATCACTAAATATGGGCTGAATATTAACCCGTTCGGGGTGATCAGTAAGTATGGGCTGAATATTAACCCGTTCGGGGTGATCAGTAAGTATGGGCTGAATATTAACCCGTTCGGGGTGATCAGTAAGTATGGGCTGAATATTAACCCATTCAGGGTGATTAGTCAGTACGTGCTGAATATTAACCCATTCAAAGCGATTACTTAGTATGGGCTGTATATTAATCCAGTGTGGGTTTCAGTGGTATGGGCTGAATATTAACCCATTCACAGTGATTAGTCAGTATGGGCTGAATATTAACCCAGTATGGGTTATCAGTTGGTATGGGCTGAATACTGACCCAGTATCAGTCACTATGGAATGAACATTAAACATGGTAATGGTGAAATCAGTCAGGATGTGTATTTCACTTGTAAAAGGTGAAATCAGTCAATGTGGGATGTGTATTTCACTTGTAAAAGGTGAAATTAGTCAAATTGGGATGTGTATTTCACTTGTAAAAGGTGAAATCAGTCAATGTGGGATGTGTATTTCACTTGTAAAAGGTGAAATCAGTCAATGTGGGATGTGTATTTCACTTGTAAAAGGTGAAATCAGTCAATGTGGGATGTGTATTTCACTTGTAAAAGGTGCAATCAGTCAATGTGGGATGTGTATTTCACTTGTAAAAGGTGAATCAGTCAATGTGGGATGTGTATTTCACTTGTAAAAGGTGAATCAGTCAATGTGGGATGTGTATTTCACTTGTAAAAGGTGAAATCAGTCAGTGTGGGATGTGTATTTCACTTGTAAAAGGTGAAATCAATGTGGGATGTGTATTTCACTTGTAAAAGTGAAATCAGTCAGTGTGGGATGTGTATTTCACTTGTAAAAGGTGGAATCATTCAGTGTGGGGTGAATACTTCACCCAGTAAAGTATCATGACTATGATGTGAATACTTCACCAGGTAAAATATTATGACTATAGGAGGTGAATATTTCACCTGGTTAAGTATCATGACTATGAGGTAAATACTTCATCCAATAAAGTATTATGACTATGATGTGAATACTTCATCCAGTAAAGTATTATGACTATGATGTGAATAATTCACCCAATAAAGTATTATGACTATGAGGTGAATACTTCATCCAGTATTATGACATGAGGTGAATACTTCATCCAGTAAAGTATTATGACTATGAGGTGAATATTTCATCCAGTAAAGTATTATGGTCATGAGGTGAATACTTTACCCAGTAACTCAATATGATTATGACCATGAGGGAAATACTTCACCCAGTAACGTATTCTGACCATAAGTTAAATACTTCAGCAGGTAAAGGTGCTCAGCCATCAGCTCACCTGCTGCAGGTGACCAGCCAGCGTGGGGTCAAGGAAGCCCAGTGAGTAGGCGCCACTGATGATGGTCAGAGTGGTCACAAACACCAGCGGGCTCGTCAGCAGCCACCACATGGAACTTCGGTCTGGACGCGGCTTATCTGTGTCCAACACATGATAGAGGTTAGTCACCGCTCACTGACAGCTTATCTGTGTCCAACACATGATAGAGGTTAGTCACCGCTCACAGACAGCTTATCTGTGTCCAGCACATGATAGAGGTTAGTCACCGCTCACTGACAGCTTATCTGTGTCCAACACATGATAGAGGTTAGTCACCACTCACAGACGGCTTATCTGTGTCCAGCACATGATACAGGTTAGTCACCACTCACAGACAGCTTGTCTGTGTCCAGCACATGATACAGGTTAGTCACCACTCACAGACGGCTTGTCTGTGTCCAACACATGATAAGGTTAGTCACCACTCACAGACAGCTTGTCTGTGTCCAGCACATGATACAGGTTAGTCACCACTCACAGACAGCTTGTCTGTGTCCAACACATGATAAGGTTAGTCACCACTCACAGACAGCTTGTCTGTGTCCAGCACATGATACAGGTTAGTCACCACTCACAGACAGCTTGTCTGTGTCCAGCACATGATACAGGTTAGTCACCACTCACAGACAGCTTGTCTGTGTCCAGCACATGATACAGGTTAGTCACCACTCACAGACAGCTTGTCTGTGTCCAGCACATGGTATAGGTTAGTCACCACTCACAGACAGCTTGTCTGTGTCCAGCACATGATACAGGTTAGTCACCACTCACAGACAGCTTGTCTGTGTCCAACACACGGTATAGGTTAGTCACCACTCACAGACAGCTTGTCTGTGTCCAACACACGGTATAGGTTATTCACCACTCACAGACAGCTTGTCTGTGTCCAGCACATGATACAGGTTAGTCACCACTCACAGACAGCTTGTCTGTGTCCAGCACACGGTATAGGTTAGTCACCACTCACAGACAGCTTGTCTGTGTCCAACACACGGTATAGGTTAGTCACCACTCACAGACAGCTTGCCGGTGTCCAGCACATGATACAGGTTAGTCACCACTCACAGACAGCTTGTCTGTGTCCAGCACATGATACAGGTTAGTCACCATTCACAGACGGCTTATCTGTGTCCAGCACATGGTACAGGTTAGTCACCACTCACAGACAGCTTATCTATGTCCGGCACATGATACAGGTTAGTCACCATTCAGACAGCTTATCTGTGTCCAATGCATGGTATAGGTTAGTGGTTAGTCACCTCTCACCACGTCCACAAAGAGTCACCATCCAGTCTCTGACTCATAAATCAGCTAACTGATCCCACGGGGGCTTGGGAGGGGCAGGGGTTAACTCCGCAGTACAGCACCAGACATGTCTTCAAAAAAAAAATGGCCATGGGTTTGATTCCTGGCAGGAGCGGAGGGAGAATTCTATGCTCCAGAGACACCTTTCTGTGCAGAGTCTTACTCTGGTATCTGTTCCACCCGCGTGTCGCTGCCGCAGCAGGTAAAAGATCCCGGTCACTCTGCCAAATGAGCAGGCGTAAGGTTGTGGCTGAAGGCACGTGCACCTGCACGCGTGGCTTTGAGTACTGCCGTGATCTGGTGCAAGACCGGAAGGCGTACACAGAACATGCACTGAGACGGCGGCAGTTTGGCGTGGAGCAGGTCATGTAAGTTGTAACCATGACAGCACTAGCTGCTGGGGTTGTCACCACAATTGCACAGTAAAAAAACTGTAAACATTTTGCTTTCCGTCCACAGAAGCAAGGATGCTTATTAGGGAAGGGGGGGGGGGGGGGGGGGGGGGCAAGAGAGTGAATTCAGGCTCGACCGCGCGCACTGACCCGGAAGACTGAGTAGGCCGTGGACCGCCGCCAGAACAATGGAAGTGTTAAGGCGGTGTCCCCCTGCCATTGTGCAGCAACTATTGTACTACGCAATTGCTGTTTTAACTGCTGTGCTGGGCAGAGTCACAAGGACAATGTCCGTTGCACCGCTGTTTTTGCACTGTAACTTAGTACACCACTTCAGTGGATATTTAAAACACGCAGTGTACAGCTCGTCACTAATTTCGAGTCATAATGATACAACTGGACTGCAGCGAGTCTGTTCGGAAGCTGAGAATAGCATATAAATAATATTCATCACTCAAATAGTTCAGATGTCACATTTTAAAATATCACATATAAATAATATTCATCAATCAAACAGCTCAGATGTCACACTTTAAAATATCACATATACATAATATTCATCAATCAAACAACTCAGATGTCAGATTTTGAAATATCACATATAAATAATATTCATCAATCAAACAACTCAGATGTCAGATTTTGAAATATCACATCCAAATAATATTCATCACTCAAACAGCTCATGTCAGATTTTAAAATATCAACACGAGGAAGTTAATTAGCGCTCAAAATGCGTCACACAAGTACAACAATAAAGACCCGAGTTGCCTGCAGTAACTCTCACCTGGCATGCATTTTTTTTTACACTCACGCATTTTTTTTTTTAAAAAAAATTCAATTGTGATAGCAATCCACTAATATGTTACCGAAACAGTACCCCTGAAAGTTCTGTGCGTCCCCCTCTTCTCAAGAATGACCCATACAGCTCCCCAATTAAAAAACAATGCACCTCCTGACAGAAACATGTCTGTTAGCTAGACTGTGACTCAGAATAATGCACACGCAGCAGCACCGTGACTTTCTGTCATCCAAACTCTTCATTCAGATCAAAGAACAAAACAACAACAACAACAACAAAACAGGCCAGCAGAAGCGGAAAATGAAAAAAATACCTGGTCTAGAGGGCAGAAGGGTGGAGGTGAGACCGGCACAGCCAATCAGGAGGCTTCCCATCACCCAGAACGGAATACCAAAACCACCCAACTGAAACACACACGCACAGGTATGTGCAACTGCAAGACATGTGCACACCCACGCATATTTGCAACTGCACAACACACACACACACAAGAATGCATGTAACACCCACAGTTCAGTTCAGTTGAAGATGGTATCTATGTGTGCAGGAAAGCCCATATGCGCTCCACCCTCTCTCTCAGAAGTTTTCAAAACACTGCCTTTGAAACAATTCCACTGTTCGTCTGATTGACGATGGCCTTCCCTCTTCCTTTCAAGGAAGATTGCTAAGCACTTCCTCTTTCCACGCCTCTCTCCTCCAGTTGATTGATGGCGTGATGTCCACACCTTTCTCCTCCAGGCGACCAAGGTGTGATGTCAAAGCCTCTCACCTCCAGTTGACAGATTGATTGATGGTGTGATGTCCATGCCTCTCACCTCCAGTTGACAGACTGATCGATGGTGTGATGTCCATGCCTCTCACCTCCAGTTGACAGATTGATTGATGGTGTGATGTCCATGTCTCTCTCCTCCAGTTGACCGATGGTGTGATGTCCATGCCTCTCTCCTCCAGTTGATTATATGGTGTGATGTCCATGCCTCTCTCCTCCAGTTGACCGATGGTGTGATGTCCATGTCTCTCTCCTCCAGTTGACCGATGGTGTGATGTCCATGTCTCTCTCCTCCAGTTGACCGATGGTGTGATGTCCATGCCTCTCTCCTCCAGTTGACAATGGTGTGATGTCCATGCTCTCTCTCCTCCAGTTGACGATGGTGTGATGTCCATGTCTCTCTCCTCCAGTTGACCGATGGTGTGATGTCCATGCCTCTCACCTCCAGTTGACAGATTGATGATTGTGATTCCATGCCTCTCTCCTCCAGTTGACCGATGGTGTGATGTCCATGCCTCTCTCCTCCAGTTGACCGATGGTGTGATGTCCATGCCTCTCACCTCCAGTTGACAGATTGATCGATGGTGTGATGTCCATGTCTCTCATCTCCAGTTGACGGATTGACCGAGGTGTGATGTCCATGTCTCTCTCCTCCAGTTGACCGATGGCGTGATGTCCACACCTCTCACCTCCAGTTGACCGATGGTGTGATGTCCACACCTCTCACCCCCAGTTGACTGATGGTGTGATGTCCACACCTCTCACCTCCAGTTGACTGATGGCGTGATGTCCACACCTCTCACCTCCAGTTGACTGATGGTGTGATGTCCATCCTCTCCCTCCAGTGACGATGGTGTGATGTCCAGTCTCTCACCTCCAGTTGACCGATGGTGTGATGTCCATGTCTCTCTCCTCCAGTTGACCGATGGTGTGATGTCCATGTCTCTCTCCTCCAGTTGACCGATGGTGTGATGTCCACCTCTCTCCTCCAGTTGACCGATGGTGTGATGTCCACCTCTCTCCTCCAGTTGACCGATGGTGTGATGTCCACCCTCTCACCTCCAGTTGACTGATGGTGTGATGTCCACCTCTCACCTCCAGTTGACTGATGGTGTGATGTCCATGCCTCTCACCTCCAGTTGACGATGGTGTGATGTCCACCCTCTCCTCCAGTTGACCGATGGTGTGATGTCCATGCTCTCTCCTCCAGTTGACCGATGGTGTGATGTCCCATCCTCTTTCCTCCAGTTGACCGATGGTGTGGTGTCCACTACTCTTCCCTCCAGTTGACCGATGGTGTGATGTCCACGCTTCTCACTCTCCAGTTGACCGATGGTGTGTGTCCACACCTCTCTCCTCCAGTTGACGATGGTGTGATGTCCACACCTCTCACCTCCAGTTGACCGATGGTGTGATGTCCAACCTCTCCCTCCAGTTGACCGATGGTGTGATGTCCACACCTCTCACTCCAGTTGACCGATGGTGTCATGTCCATGTCTCTCTCCTCCAGTTGACTGATGGTGTGATGTCCATGCCTCTCTCCTTCAGTTGACTGATGGCATGATGTCCACATTACTCTCTCCTCCAGTTGACCGATGGTGTCATGTCCACGTTACTCTCTCCTCCAGTTGACTGATGGTGCGGTGTCCACGCCTCTCTCATCCAGTTGACCGATGGTGTGATGTCCATGCCTCTTTCCTCCAGTTGACCATGGTGTGATGTCCATGCCTCTCTCCTCCAGTTGTCCAATGGTGTGGTGTCCACGCCCGTCTCCTCCAGTTGACCGATGGTGTGGTGTCCATGGCTTTGTGCTTGCCGGCAGTGTCTTGGTTTCCCATTCCAATTTTCGTATCAGGCTCATTAAATCTGTGAGGATGGCGACATGCGTGATCTGACTGTCACCTCTTGAGGCGATCCAGCAGAGGGCATGGATGACTGCTTCCACCTCCATTGTCAAGTTGGTGGTTGAGACTACACCGAGTGCAGGCTGCACTGTTTTCAAAACTACACACTCATAAAAAGTAATAAAATGATCTTAGAGTAATTTTTTAAATATTTAAATGCAGTATTTTGAAGGAAGGCTGCAAATGACCTTTACCTACCTAGCTCCTACAACAAGATCCAAACACATAAATGGTTCAAACGGATGCTTATTTATTATGACACAGACACACAATCTGCAGTTTTTCGGGTTAATCGCCTTTGTCAAGCTACAAAACGACACTTAAACAACAGTTAAATGGTTACAAATGATGAAAAATGAGACAAGAAGCGAAACAACTTATCTTTTTGGGGGCTGAGCTGTTGGTTTTTTGCCCAGTGGTCTGTGTCCTAATAAACAAGCGTTCTTTTGAACCCTTTATGCGTCTGGATCTTGTTTTAGAACGCTAGCATTCATTCTTGTTTCAGATTCTTGCTAGTTTCCTACAGCATGAAAAAGACATCTGCCACGGCAGTCCAGTCTCAGCTATTTCCCACTCTTTTGTTGACCGGCTCACCCCCCACTGTTTAGTTGACCGGCTCACCCCCCACTCTTTCGTTGACCGGCTCACCCCCCACTGTTTAGTTGACCGGCTCACCCCCCACTGTTTAGTTGACCGGCTCACCCCCCACTGTTTAGTTGACCGGCTCACCCCCCACTGTTTAGTTGACCGGCTCACCCCCCACTGTTTAGTTGACCGGCTCACCCCCCACTGTTTAGTTGACCGGCTCACCCCCACATCTTGTTGACTGGCTCCCCACTGTTTAGTTGACCGGCTCCCCCCACTTTAGTCGACCGGCTCACCCCACTGTTTAGTTGACCGGCTCACCCCCCACTGTTTAGTTGACCGGCTCCCACTGTTTAGTTGACGGCTCACCCCCACTGTTTAGTTGACCGGCTCACCCCCCACTGTTTAGTTGACCGGCTCACCCCCCACTGTTTAGTTGACCGGCTCACCCCCCACTCTTTAGTTGACCGGCTCACCCCCCACTGTTTAGTTGACCGGCTCACCCCCACTCTTTGGGACCGGCTCACCCCCCACTCTTTAGTTGACCGGCTCACCCCCCACTCTTTAGTTGACCGGCTCACCCCCCACTCTTTAGTTGACCGGCTCACCCCCCACTCTTTAGTTGACCGGCTCACCCCCACTGCACTCAGCTTGACCCCAGGTCACGCCGGACATTCCAGCGTGGCATCTGGCACCGGTGGAAACTGGGCCTTCTTTCTTATTACTTGTGCCTGCAGATCTTGCAGCATTCTGTGGCAGTTTCAATCGCATGCTGTGGCAAAGCCCGGATTTTTGACTGCATGAATGTTGGTGTGTTTATTAGCCCAGTCTCTTCTTCGTTAAAGCCAGTTATTCATTTTCGTGATTCAGTCCAGTAAGCTGTGATATAATGACTTAGCTGGTGTACGTGTGCGTGCCTTTTCCATCATGGAGAGCGGTTTCTCAACTGACCATTCATTAACTGAACACGCAAGGAGAATGAATTCTCTTTGCAGACTGTGTGGAGAACGTGTGAAAAGAGGTGAGAAGGATAGAAGCAGAAGTAAGGGGACCCGGTGTACTCAATATTTTGACGAAATTCTACCAATTTTTGGAATAAACATTGTCGAAAATACAGACCATAAACATTCAAGTGCCATCAACCATCAACTGCCTCTAAAAATGTGTTTGGGGACTGAGGAGCAAGGAGGAGCAGCTCAGAGTGTTAACTTAGTGAGAGAACACGCACATACACCTCTCTTCCACGGACTGATGCCATCTATTAGAGAAAAACAAAACGTAACTGTATGCTTTGCATGCTGCAAATTAGGAGCACACGCAATCATGACAAAGTGTTGCATGTGCTTCAAAACTTGAATGTCCGTCTAACGAGTTTTATTTTCGTGTTTATTTTAAATGTATGGTACCTTTTACTGTGGCAGTGAAAACAAACTAGTCAGTGACAAATTTAGGGAAAAAAACAAAATAGGTACTGCAAATATTGTAAATCACCATCATGTTTCATATGACTTGTAGCAAATTAAGTACTGTCAGTACACATTCCCTAAGAAAAAGAAGCACTGTGAGTAGCTCTGAGGCGCTTGGAGTGCATGTTCTTGTGAATGGATTACTGTTCGTCCAGTGATTAATGAGGCCCGCTTCAAGCGTAAGGTAGGTGAATCATGACTTTTGGCTTGATGTCACTAAAGTAGATGCATGTAGGTTTGTGAGCATGACATTATTACTCTTGCAAAAATCTGTTTGCATGACTTAGCGTTGTGGGAAAAACTTGGAAAAAATTAGGTCGGCGACGGAATGCTCAAATCTCCGTGATTTCTGTGTTTTTTTTGTGCGTCTTGTACGGCATGCATTTTGCTATTTTATACGGCATGTTTAGTGTCGACAGAAACCTTGTTCTTTTCTCTACAGAGCTGCAAGCCTTAATGAGTAAAATACTTTGCAATCAACCACCCCAGTTTTGCTGCTTTGTCCCTTCACCCGCTCTCGCTGACCGCAGCATGTTATCACCACTGCGTGTGCAGCATAGCAAGGTCAGTGCGTGGCACTCGCTGTGTACAGCGCGCTTCGGTCTGTGTGAAGCGCAGGTGTGTGCTAGTCTCTACGGTCAGCATGGGTTATAGTCAGCCGGCCACTCGCCCGCTGTTTATCTTTAAGCATCCGTCGCTGCTAGCGGGCAGTGGCGAAAACTAAAGGGAAAGATTCAGATTGCCGTGCTGCGTGTACCTACCTCATACAGCAGTCCACCAATCGGGGGTCCCACCATTAGTCCCAAGCCTGAGAAAGTCTCCAACACACCCTGCGACAGATGTTCATGCAAGGTTGTGCAGAAGCTGTGTGGAACCAGGTGCAAAGTGTGACATCAGAATGACACATGCACACACTTCCGGAAAACATGACAGCATTCTGTGTAATTACCTTAAAGTGGAAAAGAATAAACAAGAAAAAGAATAAACAAAAAAAAGAAGAAGAAGAAGAAGAAGAAGTTCAAGAAGAAGAAGAAAAGGATGACGACCACCATGACAGAAGAGCACCTAGATGAATGTCCACCTTGAAGAAAGACCACCCTCATGATTCAAAGACCACCCCCGTTTCAAGACAATTATCACAATATATTCTGAAACCTCTTTTTTCACATTCAAAATCCAGGTTTTTCTCTCTCAAATACTCCCATGTAAATATTTACCCTAACCAACCAGCTTCCTCTTTTATGACCAGCTTGGCTTGACTTCAATTAAGGTGGACTGAGAAGAGAGGTTCCACTGTACTCACGAACACTGTCGACACGTGGGAAGGAAACTCATTGGCGATGATGGCAAAACTGGCTGTGATGAACGCGGAGGCTCCCAAGGCTTCCACGGCACGCACCAAGAAGCACATCACGATGAATATGGTGCCTGGCGGACATTTATCCAGGGTCCTGTCAGCAGAAACATTTACTGAATTTAGCGAGAGGACAGCACTTTGGTTGTCACACCTGCACCTGAAAAGGAATTTTCCAATAAAGACAAACTTCTACTGTATTGTATTACTTACTCAGATCCACAGCAAAGAGTTATTTATGGTCAGCACAGGTCACAGTTGGTTTAAACAGTTTTTATTAATGAAAGCGTACCAACATACAAGAACACAATATTTTGCGGGGAGCATCAAACAAATAAACTTATATGACTCAGGTCACAATTAACCCTGGACAAATCCGTAACATGACACAGACTTATGCTGTGTTGTATTGCTTACTCAAATCTCCAGCAAATGTTACTTAAGTAATGAAAAATGACACAGGTAATCAAAAATGACACAGGTAATCAAAAATGCGACACTTGTAGGTAAGTAAATTGGAGTTTTACACCCAGTCAACCAGTGTGGTTCTATCAGGGTGATGACACTGGTAGGAATGGCATTAAAATTTGTTTTTCAAAAGTAGGGAGGAGGCAAAATTTGAATTTGTCCACAATGTACAATTTATTGCAAAAAGTCAATACAGTTGCACTAGGAATGTTTTGTGGTGCCAAGTACACTCATCACACATTCATGTGCAACATGTATGACATTATATATTACAACACACACTATAAGAACTGCTGTTCATGCACACAGAAAACATGCACACTGTGGATATATATATTTTTTTATATATATATATATATATATATATATATATATATATATATATATATATATATATATATGACTTATTGCCAAAAGGTGTGCAAATGGGGGGTCCGATTTTTGATTGTCAATAAAATCCATTTCAAACACTCTGTCTTGTTGTTGCTTTGTGTGTGCGTTCATAATTGGTCAGTATTACAGTGGAAACAATATGAGCTCCAAATCTGGAGCAGCTGGAGAAATATAATTTTTTGAAAGTGAAAAGCGCCACGAAATTCGACCCCTGAAAACGGACACGCTCACGGTGAGTGCTTTCGATGCTTTCATTCACGTACATGACGAATCAAAACATTACCTCAGTCACCGATTTGCACAGAGGAGATATCGCTTTACACAGTGCATATAAAATCGATTATCACTAAGTTTTGTTTTTGGAGTTAGAGGCTCCAAAATATCCTTCCGTCGAACGTTATGTGTTTTGAAATGTTTCATGACCAGCATCCACAGACAATCTAGTGAAGAACGGACTTTCTCTTTCGTCGAAACTTTACTCCAGTCACTGTGGTACGTCACTGCATCAGGCGCCAATGTTTTATTTTACTGCCAAATGTCTGGGTAGTTTTAAAAATATATTTTGCCATTCTTCATAAAATTGTTGCAATAAATAACGTCCAACAACGTATTAAATTAAACAAGCAAAAGGGAAAAAATTAAGTTTTTGCGCTTTTGCACTACTTCCGGTCAGCCATGTTATACATCGGGTCATTTGCTTTTAGCACATGGCCGCATGGAAGAGACGTTCTGATATGCGAAAGGTGTGTGGTAATATTTTCGAAGACCATAACGTCCAACTTTATTTAAACGTTCATCGGAGATTTAGTCAGATCTTCCGGTTATACGATGATATTTATATTGGTATATGCCAAATCTTTTAAAAGTATCGGAATGTTAGCATACAGAGTGAGTTTTTGTTGCTGTCGATCTAAAGTTTGTTCAGATGCTTTCGAAAATTGTTTTCACCGAGTTTCTTACAACATGGGCGCGTGTTGAAATCGTAATGTGCGACAGCAGATTGGTTATAAACAGTATATTCTGATCGTACTCTTTACATTTTTTGCTTGCGCTTAACGCAGTTCGTTTTGTTTACAAACTACGTCTTCAAACAAATCATCATATATGGTAGACAGTTCGAATTTACGCAGGTTAAAGTCGTCAAGTTAGATGTTGAACATTACGATTACAACACGAGCTGTGGAAATAATAACGTTCGACATAATTATAGTGACCATGCCTGTCTGCCTTCCAGAGTTCTAAAAATGTATGGTGCCAATCTTAATAGCATTATTCTTTGGCTGTGATTTTTTTTAGTAATATTTATTACAATTTTTTCTATTTATTATTATTAATTCTTTCACTTTTAAATTAACTGTTCAACTATTTTTGTCCTAGGCACCCGAGTCAACATGACCAAGAAACGCATGGATGACAGGCTGCGTGTGTGTTTTCCTGTGACACCCAAAAGCAGCAAAAGTTGCACTCACTCTTACTTGCTCCATTTTCTCTTACAAAACACTTACTTGTTTGTTAAATAATACCTATTATTTATTTTGTTATGAAAAACAAAGTACCATGTCGTCTATTTAACATTATGCTATCCACTACAACAAAATTAATGCAGCAAAAACTGTTCACATGGAAATAGTTATGTGTCTTTATACTCTACTGTAATAAAAAGTTACTGATTTATCATTTTCATCAAGAAACAAACAGCATTGTACATCTTGTTGAAATAGTAATGTTCAACATATTTCTTACATCATTTGCTGTTTATGTCAAGAAAGCTTAAATTTGAGGGGAAAAAATCATCAAATCTTCCTTGTCACATATTGTTCTATTAAAGAATAACTGTTTATGTTTCAAAATGTGTTGCTTTTTATTCATTTTAAAATGTTCAAGATTGGCTGTATGTTGAACGTTATGTATTGCAACAAACTATGCGTAGCATGCTGTTCTGTGTGACACAGAACAACAACAGTTTACTTGGTAATACTCATGTGGATCACATCTTGTAAGATCAGTTGGGTTTTCACAGTTTACTGCATGATTAGCAGCACAGTGATGTGGGCTTGTTGTAATGTGTAATGTTCAACATCTTGTCACAAATCACACTGAAAGTCAAATTTCTCCGGAACGAAGAGCAGCACTGCCTTCTCCCTTCATTGGTGGATGACTTCACATGTGTTCATTCAAAAAATGCATTACTCACTCACATCCTGTCAACTTTATTTTCTAGTACCTCTGTCCTCTTTTCTTGCGCACCTTTTGGCACTAAGTCATATACATGTGTGACTTGACTAATTTCAATCAGAATGCAGTTAACAACAACAACATTAGCACTCACCCAAAGAGAATGGCGCACATCCCACACACAAAGAGACCTGATATGAACAGGAACCGTGATCCTATCCGTGTCAGCTGGACAAGGACAAAAGATGAGCGACGGTTCAGGTGATTTCACACTCACAGTCGTGACAATGGGAAAGCATAACTTTCCATTGTAATGTGCATTTGCGCAGGACTACGATGACTATGACACTGAAAAAGGCTTGGTCACAAGTGCTGTTATGGTTTTGCACACTTGCAATGAAACCTACAAGTTATCACCATGCATGCACCGTTTTTAAACGATGACAATTCAGCACTGTGTAATAATTTCAAAAAAATCTGAATCAATTAAAACTTCTTCTTTTTCTTTTTTTAAATAATCTGAACAAAGTGACTGATAGCATTCTGCAACAAAACTGGAACACACAAAAGGTTAAAAAGAATGATGATCTTAATGGGACAACATAAACACATACAAAAGGAACATGGATGTTCACACATACACACACATACACACACATACACTGTCTGTCCCTCACTGAATGTCCATCTCCCACCCTCCATACCTTGTATTTGTGCTCAACTCCAGGTTTTCATCAAAACAACATCTGCCACTTGAGAGTGTGTGGATACAATGTCATGTGTGTGTGCGTGTGTATGTGTGTGTGCATGTGTGTGTGTGCGTGCATGCGTGCGTGTGTGCATGCATGCACGTGCGTGCATGTGTGTGTGCAGGCATGTGCACAAATATGCACACATGCATGTGTGTGTTTTGCGATTGTAATACAAGTGTTAAGCAATACAGCACTACCGTTGCCTCCATGAAATTCAGCAGATGGCCCGCAGTTAATAAACAAATGTCACTGTTGCCCACCCCCTCCACCCTTCCATCTCTTTTGCTTCCCCTCTCTCGTAATTTTATTTGGCATGACTTACAAAATTTCCATAGATGGGTGCAGACAAGAATATGACGAGTTCAAAGCAGCTGAAGATTAGTCCTACTACAGTCTGAGATGCTCCTTTCAGAGACGCCTGTTGGAAACAGTAAACAAATGACACTTGGGTCCAAACAGTCAATGTGCAACTCTCTGTGTGTGTCTCTTTCACTCTGTCTCTGCCTGCCTGTCTGTCTCTATCACACACACACACACACACACACACACACACACACACACACACACACACACACACTCACTCACACACAACACACACACACACACACACACACACTTTTTCTATCTATCTCTCTGTCTCTCTACTTCTGTCTGTCTCTGTCTGTCTCTCTCTCCATACATACATTTACCTTGTTTGCAGCCAGACTCAAGGCATCAGTTTATATTATATTATATATATATATATTTTCCTCAAAAGGCTCAATCAAACTGACACAACTGCTCGCGCCACAGGTCCCTAAAAACTGTCAGCTAAGTAACAATTTAAAAAAAAAAATTATTCACGCTGCAACTCAAATGGCATTAAGTTTGCAACAAACGACTCAGATCATATCACTTTATCAGGCTCTGTTTCTCTTATAACAATGCCCCACCACCCACCCACCCGACCCCCTCCTCCTCCGCAGATAGCCATAGTGATTCCAGTATACATCCTCTTTGTTTAAATTGTTGCAGACAGGGAGGTGGTTGGTGGGCGGGGGGGAGGGGGGTTATAAAAACAAGCGTGCCGACCTCCTGAGGAAAAAAAGGCGCCAACAGAGAGAAGCAGGTGCAGGCGGTGAAGTTGGCGAAGGCCATGGTGACAAGAGTGCATTTCTTGTCTGTCGACAGCGACCTGAAGGAAAAGGACGGCTGCTGGGTGCCGCCTGATGGATCCGGCGTCTCGGGATCCGGCGTCTGAAGGCCAACGCCGATGTTAACGGTGTCGTCACCATGGGATGGGATGAGGGGGCTGCTCTCGCTAATGCTGGGAGTGCCAGTTGACTGCGATGACCTTTTTCTTTCCATGGCTTCTGTAAAGACAAATTATATCAAGTGTAAGACTAAGAGCGGCATTAGTTCAGCAGCATCATATTAGCAGTGTATACAGTGTGTACAATTACAAACAGTGTTGCATAATATTGCTTGTAATTGTACACCAGAAGACTTTTGCCTGATTTATCATGATTAAATCTGAATTAACTGAATTTTAATTTAATTTTCCATTAACTGCACAGGGTTACCTATTTCATCAGGAAGTTAGGATGACCAGTCTGCGTCACTTTACTCAAGTCAAATCTAGAAAATCAGCCCAAACACAAATGATAAAATAAAACATAAATATAACACACACACACACACATGTAATGATGTATACACACACACACATTTTTGAACAGTTAGTCCCCTTCAAGTTCAGCATTACCATGGGTAGTTATATAACATATGATATATAATTATTATAAAGCTACACCATAGGTGTGTTGGTATAGTCAATCCTTCCATGATCTATCATTTGTGATTATCAACACCAGAATAAAAAAATAAAAAATATATATAATATAAAAAATGGACTGAAACAATCAAACCAAAAAAACTTTACTGGAATTGAAAATAACAATATTATCAGGGTCACATGGCAAGAAGCTACGCATACCACCAGCAACCACATACCACTGTTGCCTCTGACTTTTTGACGACAGTTTGCCATCTTGCCATCGTAAATGTCTGTGTAATTATCATTTTGTCTATAGATAACACTCAAATAAGCATACTGCTTTTGTGTTTCCTGTACTTATTTGTTGAACTTATAATCAAGATGAATGCCCTGAGATAACTGTAACGGTTGACTGGGCATAAAACACCAAATTACTTACTTACTTACTATGATTAAGATGAATGAATACAATGTTGTTTAAACCAACCACCTACCACAGATTTCATAGCTGCTCACAAGAAGACTCAAGAGACACATAATACAACAACAACAACAACAAAACCAAAAACTTCTTAATGAAAAACACTGGAGAACTTTCCGCAAGATATAAAAAAAACGGAGAATGGGCCATCAGCAGGAAAACGACAAGACAGAAGGAAGAACAGGACCAGACAGAGGACAAAGAAAGGAGATTACAGAAAATGAAAATAAAATGACAGCCATGAGATTCCAGACAGGTGGGATATCTGTCCTAGAACTCTCTTTGGGGCCATGGGTCTGAAGTTACAGCATGCACAGCAGAAGGAACACAGAATTCGGAAGTGGAAAACATCATGAATACAACATAGACTACTCTACAATTACAAAACTATCAAGGAAATTGCATGGGGGTAATTTATAAGCCATAGTTTATGCAAAGTCAAAACTGCACAGCAATTCAGGGACATTGGAATAGAAACACTTGGGGGTTTTTTGCCTGTCAAAAAGTAACTCTAACACCCCACTGGGACACAGTTCAACTTGAAATCAAACACAGAAGCAAAGAAAAAAGCAATTTTCATAAATGGAACAAACAATCTAAAAGAAAAGAGAGAAAAAGCAACCATATATATACATATATGATACTAGTTTATTACTGGATGTGGAAATGCAAATACACAATAAACTGCCTTCTCACTATGATTAATATTACCAAACTCTGTAGGAATCTTCAAAAATACAAAATCATAGAAAAAGGTGCAAGACTGAACTGACATTTGGGTCAAGCAACTCCCCCCCCCCCCCCCCCACTACCTGCCTCCCTTCTCCTGCCTCCCACAAAACATTAAACACACACATGCCTATTAGTATTACCAAAGTGACTGTGATGGCAGCCTCTCACAAAACTCACCACCTTCATGGCTGCTGTTCGTCTGCTTCCTTGAGGCAAATATATATATATATATATATATATGCATTCAAATTACTGTTAGGGTTCAGTGAACTGTTGTCCAGTGATCAGCATACCATTGTGCAGCCCATAACAAACAATGCCCATTCTGTGCACAGCTCTTTAGTATTCATAGTGTACAATTAGCAGTATGCTATCAGGACTGAGTTCAAGGGTGTTTTGTACAGGTATGTGTCAGTGTTACTAGTTAGCATGCCTAGAATGAAGTCCTAGTCTTCTACTCTGGATAAAACTTTGTCAAGTAACTGTACTAGGCTAATCCTATATAACTTATAAGTATACATGTAATAGTCAGTAATCTACACAGAAAAAGGCAGTGATGCTGACACAAGTGGCAGGACAATATATATGTCCTGGGTCAGCAATGGCTAGATAGGACATAATGTCCTGGGCCTGACAAAAATATAGGACACCACCGGAGAGTGCAAGTACAGTCTGTGGATTTAGTTTAATTTTTTTTTATTGATTTAAAAAAAATGTTTTTTAATTGAAGTCATGTGTTTTTTTGTTTTTTATTTTTTAATTGAACAGTCATGCTGATGTGCTTTGTTGGAAATAATATCAAATATGATCATTTCTAAAGCACACATTCCTATAAAGCCCCAAGCGCATTACAAAGAACATGATGGGAGGCAGGGGAGCACTTTGGTTAATGTACAAAATTCAAACAAGGCACACACACACACACGCACACACATCATGTATACATGTACAGTGAGTCACATACTCATACACACACGCAAACAGGGTTCATGTCAACTGGTATTTTACCAATTAAGCCTTTAACTAGTTTAAGATCAGCATTCCAGGTATTTTACCAATTAAGTCTTTAATATCAGCATTCCAGGAAACAATCACTGAACAGCAACTGCCCAACATACCAGCTGGGTTTTTTGTTTTCTGGTGTGGACACTGAAGGTGATGACACTTGTGGCTGTACAACTACAAGTCCTTTCCCAGCATTGGTGGCCTGTCACTGCTGTACCAGTAATATATATATATATATATATATTTTTGGTGTGTGTGTGTGTGTATGTGTGTGTGATGTGTGTGTGTATGCATGTGTGTGTGTGTGCCTGTGTGTGGTGTGGCATCTGTGTGTGTGTTTGGTGTGTGTGTGTGTGTGTGTGTGTGTGTGTGTGTGTGTGTGCATGTGTGTGTGTGGTGTGCATGTGTTTGGGTGTGTGCGTACATGCGTCTGGGTGTGGGTGTGTGCATGCATGTGTGTGCGTCTATGTGTGTCTGGGGGTGTGCGTGCGTGCATCTGGGTGTGTTTGTGTGTGTGCATGTGTGTTTGGGTGTGTGCGTACATGCATCTGGGTGTGGGTGTGTGTGTGCATGTGTGTGCGTGTATGTGTGTCTGGGGGTGTGCGTGCGTGCATCTCTGTGTGTGTGTGTGTGTGCATGTGTGTGTGTGTGGTGTGCATGTGTGTCTGGGTGTGTGCGTACATGCGTCTGGGTGTGTGTGTGTGCATGCATGTGTGTGCGTCTATGTGTGTCTGGGGGTGTGCGTGCGTGCATCTGGATGTGTGTGTGTGTGTGTGTGTGTGTGATGAAATGAGTGTATCCTTATGTCTTTTTAAGTGCTCTGGGTTCTCACGAGATGGGGCACCATAAATAATCAGTTATTAATATTATTATATTACTGTCAGAAGAAAAGCCCTTTATTAGTGTATCAGTTCTATCATGCATTGATTACTATCATCAGAAGGTGTATGCGACATTCAGAACTGTGTAAAGTATCCCTAAAACACGGATCCTTCTTCTACTGTTCTAGAAAGTTTCAGTACTTCCACTGAGTGACCAAGTAAACTGAAAAGTATGCATTAAACTTAAAATGCTATCCATGTGCTTATCTTATTTGCCTACGCGCACTAAGTACCACAACAATGACCCAAATCTCTGCAACCTACTCCATGAGTCAGTAGCAGCAGAACCATCAACAAAATGATGTTGGCCGCTTTATGGAACAAGAAGAAGAAGAAGATGAGAAGAAGGAGAAGGTCTGTTATCACAAATGCCAGCACTCTGAGAAGTCACCAAAACATGACCATACGGCATATATAATAAAACAAGAACTTTACTGGCTTTAGTCATTTTACTTTTTACTATTTTGGGGTATTAACGAAAACTGCAAATAGCCCCGCCCCTCAACGCATTCGCGATAAACAAAAACAAAACAAAACAAAACAAAAACCAACAACAACAACAACCACAAAAAACAAAAACAAGTTGGAAAACAAAAAACAAAAACGCCGGTTACCGGATATCTGAAACTGAACTTGATGCAACCCCGAGTTCAGCAAATTCTCAGCGTGTTGTTTTCTTTTTACAGTAATTAATATTGCGGGGTATTTTCCACTGTGTCAGCATCATTAAAATTTGACCACCTCTCCTGGCTTGATGATGACTGGAACTGATGCAACTGGTCCAGGTACTATTCTATATGCCGCTTGAATTGCACAATATTTGGCAATCACTGCTAAGTGCATTAATAAATTCTGTCCGACACTATCGCGTCCACAGGCACCACATCCTCACCCTCGACGCTCATGAGCACGGGCCTAAGCCCTACAATGGCTACTAAATACTGATTCCAACCGAAGCTCAAATGCATACATTTCAGTGGCCGTAAGAAATGCACTCATATAGTCATAATCTATTGAAGCTTTCACTAATGGTTGCCATTGTTTTCATCGGTGGTTGGATAAAATGGACGACAACTTATATGTCTGTCTGTGAGTGATCTCCCTTCAAATTTCAATCACGAAGAATCCATTATTTCAACGGGGGATTTTTGTTTCAGCTTTTATTCGAGTAACCGTACAGTTCCTGATTTCAAAAAAGAAAAGTTTATATGCAAAAAGATCAGTTGGATTACACTAGATATACGCACTTGATGAGTTATGATGCTGCCAAATTCTTTTACAGAACAGTTTTACAGTTGTACAATGATGTGCTTTCTCTCTCACAAAAATGGTTTACGGCCAGTGACACCTGACCGTGACCTTTGCCCCGAGAAGGAGGAACAATTGTGTAGCTATCTATTTCGAAGTGCAACGTATTTGCGAGTTGAATGCCACCATTCGCAATCATGTCAAGTCCTACCTTTTGCCTCTTTCGGTCGCTGACAACTAAGTGGTAAGTTTCGCAGGGGTGGTACACGAAGACGTTTTTAAACTGCAAATTCAACAGTAATGTTGATTTGAAGGTACTTGGTCCACGGGCTTGTGTACCAAGACAACAGGCGCGTGAATTTTACTTGATTGTTTCAACGTTCAACGTTTTTACCCGCAGACTTATACAAGCAGGAATGTTTAGCTGAAAGAACTGGAACATTGTTGCTCCCGGAGGTGGTTGGAAATTTCTAGGACATTTTTAACAGCGTAAGATTTTTGGCTACAAAATATGACTAGAAATGTAGAATCACTGATTAAAAGTAATAAAACAGGTCTTTTCTAGCGAATGAAGCCAAAACTTTGCAGCAGAAGGTGAGTTCAGTTAGACCATTTACAGTTTGCAAAAGGTGAGTCGTCGGTACACAATCGATAGTCTTGCTGACTCCACATATATGCACTGAAGACATGTTCAGCATGTAACTCAGAAACTAGATCAAGGTCGAAGGTCCAAGAAGCATAGCGATATGTTACTTGTTAGTACTGGATTTTAATGTCCTGTCAACCACACAGGGTCACTCCAGGACTGGCATAGTAATGTACATGATGTGCACAGTGAAAAACATGTACATAATATGAGTGAAAAACACAAATACCACAAAACACCCCTTTTGTTGCAAATGTTGGCTTTATTTGCTAAATATGACTGAATGATTCTGAGGAAATTGTCACTCAAAATAGCATTTCAGAATAAAATGTTACAGGAATTTCCTACAGCCTCCTTGGATACTACCTTCTTTTCTTTTTTTCATGTGGTTCCACTATTTCATCTTTTCTTTTAATATTGCCAATTTACAGGTGTTTTTTTCTTTTTCTTTTTTCTTTCTTTCTTTTTTCTGCAGATTCTGGGTTTTTCCTTAATTCTCTTTCATACCCCCAATGTAACAACACATCATGAACAGGAAATGAATGTACTTTATGCAAAATAAAGTCATCTGACACAACTGGGAGAGATCCTTTCAAATCAGTACATCAGACCTGTGATTTGGAACTCTTTTCCTGTCAGTGTCAGGCATTTGACTTCTCTCTGTTCTTTCAAATCATAATTAACTGAAGACTGTTCTCTTCTGCATACTGATCTGTTTTTTGTTTTTGTTTTCTCATTGTATCAACCCATCACCAGTAATGCATGTATTTATAGTGTGTGTGTGTGTGTGTGTGTGTGTGTGTGTGTGTGTGTGTGTGTGTGTGTGTGTTGTGTGTGTGTGTGTATGTGTGAGTGTGTGAGAGAGAGAGGGAGATAGAGAGAGTGTGTGTATCCTTATGTCCTTGCAAGTGCACTTTGGGCTCTTATGAGATGTGGTGCCATAAATAATGGGCGTGTCTTCATTATTATTATTATAACAGTTGTTGCATTTATCATATCAATCTTTTTTTCTTAATCAGTACTTGATAGTACTAGTATTGACAGAGTGCATTCCAGTTGCATCTCCTCCACTATACCACTTTTACCAGGTTTGTGTGAACCAGTAATTTCCTCTCTTTTTTTTTTACCAGTTAAGATCAGCATATATACCGGAAACAATGTCGATCAGCAATCAGTCAGACGTACCGGCTGTGGAGTGTTATTTTGCTTGAAAGTTGAATGGTTCTAAATTTATTTATTTTTAATTGCATCAGAGGGAGAGAGTTGTGTGTGTGTGTGCGTGTGTGTGTGTGAGTGAGTGCATGCACATGTGTGTGCATGTGTGTTCTAGATGGGGAAGGGGAACAACCTGATTGCTAGTAGAGCTCTGGTAGTATAGATGGCAGTGCATCTGACCAGTTATAACAACGTTCCAGGCGAGATCAAAAGATCAAGAGATCTTAGAGGAGGGAGGTGGAGCTGGACCTTCAAGTTAGCCCAGAAGAGATCGTGAGTAGGGAGGTGGAGCTGGGCTGCGAAAGTTGGACTTCTTTCGCTTCGAGTTGTCCAAGTTGTTCGTCAACAGCAGTGCAACGGACATTGTCTTTGTGACTCTGCCCAAGCACACAGTTGAAACAGCAATTGCGCAGTGCACAAGTCGCTGGGCAATGACGAGGGACACTGCCTTAACACTTCCATTGTTCTGGCGGCGGTCCACGGTCTCTCCTGTCTTTTTCGGACGGTATCTGTGGTCGAGCCTTCACTCTTTCGTCCCCTTCCCCCTCTGTCCCCATCCCTAATGAGCCATCTTGCTTCTGTGGACATAAAGCAAACAGGTGCAGTATCAAACTATCATGTTCGGTTCCATGCATGTTTTGTTTTTGTTTGTTTGTTTGTTTAGTTTTTCTCTCAAAGCACTGTGTTTGCTTTGTGCAAGTTCTTGAAACTATTTTTAAGCCCTGCATGCACAGTATTAATTTTTAATTAAAACACATTCTATCCAGAAACACTGTCTGTGATTACAAGACAGATGAAATGTTACATTCATTGTGCAATGACAACCCAGAAAGTGTTTGGTATGTTAGTGGCCAATATGAGTGTAAACTATTTTTTGGTGAATAAAAAGAAATGTTGGTCATGTGTGGCAAGTTTGTCATCATGTGGGATTTTTTCTTTTCTTTCTTTTTCTTCTTCTCCTTCTTCTTCTTCTTTCCTTTTTTTCCTTACTGCATCCATGTGTACCAACCCACACAAATTCTGATCCAGCAATTCATTACAGACTCTGACATAGATGTGAATACATAGATCTACTTCCATCCTTAGTCACAAATCAGTCAGTTATCTGTCACATTTTTGCTGCCTTGATAAGAAACAATGCAATCTGCTGCAAATGGTATTGATTAGTTGTTTCCATAACTGAATGGTAAAGAACACTACTCCACAGACCAGCACACCTTAAAAAGTCGGGTCTAATATTATTGTGCGTTGTACATTTGCACAGAACATGCAGTTTGTCCTCTGTCTTGTGTGGACAAAACGGGCATAAGGTATCAGCTCCAGGCTTAAAACAGAATCTGTGGGCTTTGATCCACGATACGCCTGCCCTAAATCTTAGTAACGCGTCTCTCCAGTGTCCTTTTATTGAACATAAATATGTACTCTTCCATACCAAAGTTTTGTTTCATGAGTTTGTATTCAAAGAACCTGTCACTTGATTTGGAATAGTAGCGGCACATAGTTGTGTGTGTGTGTGTGTGTGTGTGTGTGTGTGAAGTAAGTAAATACGTTGTCACTAGAAGCATGTTTAAAAATGTATTGTGCAGCATAAATATGCAGTGTGTTCACGTTCTTTGTGAAAGAGGCTAAGGCCTAAAAACAAATAAACTTTCTTGTTCTTGTTCCTTGTTCCTTAGTCACAAAAGTGAAAATGGAACGACCAAGAAGAGAGTCTACAGATGCATATTCCATCCATGGCCAAGAAGGGCAAGAACTCTCAAGAGGCAGTTTCTCCATAAGTGAAAAAAAGAATTCTTGCGGCTGATTTATGATGAGAAATTGGGAATGACAAAAAACTTGACCATTTTGTTTATGCTGTAGCAGAAACTGTTGGCAGCAGCCAGAATGTCAGAGTGAGTGACTGAGTCAAAGAACTTATAGAAAGAAAAGTAGATTATGCACAGCAGAAATACAAATTGTGTCCAGCATAGGGATGCGGCACTGATAAAAACAAAAGTAGATTACGCACAGCAGAAATACAAATTATGTCCAGCATAGGGATGCGGCACTGATAAAAAGAAAAGTAGATTACGCACAGCAAAAATACAAATTATGCCCAGCATAAGGATGCGGCACTGATAAAAAGAAAAGTGGATTGCGCACAGCAGAAATACAAATTGTGTCCAGCATAAGGATGCGGCACTGATAAAAAGAAAAGTGGATTGCGCACAGCAGAAATACAAATTGTGTCCAGCATAAGGATGCGGCACTGATAAAAAGAAAAGTAGATTACGCACAGCAAAAATACAAATTCTGTCCAGCATAGGGATGCGGCACTGATAAAAAGAAAAGTAGATAATGCATAGCAAAAATACAAATTCTGTTCAGTATAGGGATGCAGCACTGATAAAAAGAAAAGTAGATAATGCATAGCAAAAATACAAATTATGTCCAGTATAGGGATGCGGCACTGAATTGCAAAGGCCAGAGGCTAGAGCTGTAGTGGGCTTCCTGTGACAAAGGAGGGGAGGGGTCTAATCTGTTCAAATTGAACAGGGTGGGGAGGGGTCTGTGTACAATTCAGATAACTAAATCAACAATATAAGGGTGACCAGTGATTGTGCTAGACATTTGCCAAACTGGTGTGACACAGATCTATAAGATGGTGAAAGTTGTTCACAGAAGCTGGTCACACACACACACACACACACATGCGCACACACACACACACACACATGCAGGCACGCATGCACGCACGCACATACATACATACATGAACACACACACACCCTCTTGTGTGCTGGTTTTAAAGTTGATTGATTATTAAGAAAAGAATAACAGCCTGACCAACTGCCAGTTTTATTCTTCTGGTTTTTACTGATCTTAAGTGGTAAAATGCCAGAAATTGCCAGTTAAAGTCAACCCTGATAACACTTTCAAACTATTTTTTTATATATATATATACTCGGTGGCAGGAATAGTAAAAAATAATAATTGTGATTTCAAGCACCTATGAATATAATCAATGGCATGGCTATCCAGTTACACTGTCCCCTTCTCAAAAGCCTTAGTGCAAACTGGGAAAGCTGGTTGGCCTTTCAAGAGTCTGTTGAACTTGGGGCGTTGTCTCTGAGTCACTACCCTATGGGTTTTTTTTTCTCTCATTATTTTTGTGAGCCGGTTTGGCCTAGCGGTTAGGCTGGTAAGCAGAAGGACTTCGGTTCGAATCTGCTTCGGCTCTCCTTTCTCTTCAAAGGTTGAGGTCTGTGGACACTGTCTTGTGACTTTGTCCCTCACAATTATGAAACATTAAAATGGCTCTCATCGCTGCCCATCTTAATGCAGAAGTCATTCTGGTGGTGACGGCCGCGTAGCGATAGGTATATAATCTCCCTCTTCCCTCACCTCCATACCCTTTCCCCCCCCCCCCTTCTCCCCGTCCCTAATAAGCCTCATGGTTTCTGTGGACGTTAAGCACCATGTTTACTTACTTACTTCTCATTATTTTGGGGGGGATATGGCCTTATTGGAAAATGGATACAGGAAAACATAATTTTCATGAGATTTTGTTGTTGTTTTAAACTGAGCAAAAAGATTGAAAAACTGTTGAACGAGCAGCCGACACACACCATCGCCAAATGCACACTGACTGGCCTAGTGCAATAGGCTAAGAAATCTTGTCAGATGTGAGATTTGAAGTCGCGCATGTGTATTTCGCACAACATTGCTGCTTTCATCACTAGTGCAGTAGGCTAAGAAATCTTGTCATGTGAGATTTGAAGTCACATGTGTATTTCGCACAACATTGCTTCTTCCTTCCACTGCCACACATACAAGTTGGAATTCAAAATGCTGCCACCAGCGGAAAAAAACAACCCCAGCCAGCATAAGGGAAATACAGGTTCACAAAACTCTGGACTAAGGTTTACTCCCAAAAGGGGTTGACAGCTGTGCCATAATGCAACTCATTCATGGCTAGCTGTGCCATAATGCAACTCATTCATGGCTTCCCAGAGCTATAACTTCAGTGATAGCAAGAGTACTCACTTTCGAAAGAGAAAGTTATAGATTGAGCACGGTCGCCAAATGGATGTGTGACCATTATGTGGTAGGCTTTGCACTTGAGATCTCTCCAAAGTCACATTCTGTGCAGTCTCTACGCAAATCCTTTTGGATGAGACTAAAAGTGTAAACTGCGGTCCCCCATGTGTATGCATGCAAAAAGACTGTGTGCTGTGTGTAACATTAACCTCTTCACTGTCATGATATCTCCTGAAGCTGGCCAGTAAAAGTGCAAAATCTACAACCCTTAAGCCTTTCTGTGTATGTTTTTTCTGTTTGCTTGTTTTTCTTTCTTTTTTCGCACTGGCATGTGAAAGGACTTTCATCAAAGTGCATAACACTGAAAGTAGGTGTTATAGGACCGGAAAATGTACTGTTTGTAGGCGCGTCCGTGCATCTTTCAGTCCGGAAATTTTACAGGCTGGGGCAGTGAAGGGGTTAAAGATCCTGTGGTCCATGTCAGGGTTTGGTGGACCATGGAAACAACAAAATAACCCAGAATGCACTAAAATTGTCTGAGTCTTCATTTTGTTGAAGCTGGACACTACACAAAAGAAGAAGAGAAGAAAATGGTCATCTGGGCTACAGATCTAAGGGAAACAACTACACAGCAAACTGACATCAATTTTCTACAGAAAGTTGCTGCCCTTGTAGTGCAAATTTGGGTTTAGTCCAATAGTACCTCTATCAGACCATATCATGTTGTATTATGCCGTATGTATATTGATATTGACATTGTCTTTTGTCTATGCCTTCATAAGGTGAGAAAAAAATATGTTTTTGCAGTTTGATAGACAGTAAGAAAACAACTTTTGTTGTTGTTACTCTGTGTGTTGTTGTGTGTGTGTGTGTGTGTGTGTGTGTGTGTGTGTGTGTTTCCTTGGGATAATTTTTACTGTAGTAATGTTTACAGAATAAAGTTGTTGATCTCATCTTTTCTTTGTGAATTGTCAGTCTTGCCTTTCCAAAAAGGCATTACTATTAGTTTGTAACATATATATATATATATATATATATATATATATATATATATATATATATATATATATATATATATATAATATATATATATATATATATTATTATGTGTGTGTGTGTGTGGTGTTGTTATCTCCATTTTTTTCTTTTTTTGTTTCTTTTTTAGACCTGAAATTGTGCACCTCAGTTGAGTTAAAATGCTGTTCCACTATTACTGTATCAGGTGGTGACAAGGCAAGATGCCTGATTTGAGTTACCGTGTGCTTAGTGCTCCCAGTAAACATGCCACATTCGATGCACATTCGATCCAGATTGGCTTGGAAGTGTTGACCAGAAGTAGGCCTAATGATTCTTGCACGCTGGCTTGCTTCCAGACTGGATCCATTTGGCCAGAACCTGAAAACCTGACACAGCCAGAACCAAATCAGATCCAGGCTGGTTTTGCTCAGTATGATCCAGGCCGTCTGAATGCAACTGAATCTGAAAGTGGGAAACTGGTAGCAGGCCGGTTGTGTTCTGCCAGAACCAGGCCCAATGATTCTTGCACACCGGCCTGCTTCCGGACAAGATGCTTTTGGCCAAAACCTGACCAGGCCATCCAGATTGGAGCCAGGCTGGTTTTGCACAGTATGATCCATGCCTTCTTTGGAAGAACAGAACCAAATCGGATGTGGGAAGTCAGATCCGGCGTATACGATCTGGCCCAATTCTGGCTGCACACTGGCCATAATGGCCATAACTGTCCATATCAGATCTGGCATGTTTATAGGGCTGTTTCTAGTATAGTGATGAGGTCTAGTGACATAAGTATATATATATGCTGTTCATAAGAAGTCTTTTGAACAGTATTATTATTTGTAATGAATAGTTTTGATTGGACCAGTCTTCCTTTTTTCTTCACTCTTCAGGAAAAGCTGTGTGCCTGCGTCTTCCCACATCAGTCATAAAATATGTGGTAGGTGTTTAACCACTAATTAAAACAGCATTCATCACCTGATCTAGCTCTCATTACACTAACCACTTTCATGTCTTTACCAGTCTAATAAATGAGACAAAAAATTGTAAGCAATACTATATCTTATTATTATCTATATATATATACAAAATAGCAATTAATACTTTTACCTCGTGCTTTGTTAGATTTCAGGTGCATATTTTTCAAGTTAAATAATATTAGAACTTTTTGCAAATGTGGCTTTAAATTAAATATGATAAATTAAAAAATGTTATGGTGTATTGATGATTGTAGTACAGCAGGCTTTACCGTGTTGATCATTGTTTCAGGCCAGTTTTCAACGTCTTCACAGCGAGATTGTTTGAAATCCAAGGAGTATGCCTACGAGGTTCAGTTCTTTTGTTGCTTTAAAAAAAAAATGTTTTCTGGTTTTGAGTCTTGGCCTTACTGAAACTGTAATGACATGAACATAATTATTCATTATCAAAAATTTGAAACAAGAATGACTGCTACAGTGCTAGCATTCTAAAACAAGACCCAAACACAGAAACGGTTCAAAAGAATGCAATTTATTAGGATGCTGTTTACTATTTATTTAAGTGGTTTTACTTTCCATCTGATTTTTCTTTTTCTTTTTTCACCGTTTGTTGTTTAAGCGTCATTTTGTAGTTTGATAAACGGGATTACCTTAAAAATCTGCAAGTTGTGTTTTATGCTAATAAATAGTATTCTTTTGAACCTTTTATGTGTTTGGATCCTATTCATTATCGGAATTATTTTAAATATTTTTTTTAAAAATGTAGTTCTGGAAGTTCTGGACAGTTATGATTTGTCAGCAGAAATTCATAATCAGTGTGATTCATTGTTATGTTAAATTCTTTTTGTGTAGGCATTATTTCATGTGTGTGTGTGTCTGTGTCTGTGCATGAGTGTGTTCATATACATGTGTAACGTATTAACTAATTTACATTGCTGCTGCGTTTGTGAATCTCTAGTCTCTCAGTAGTTTATAACTGAGGTGCTCCCCCCCCACCCCCCAACCACCCACTCCCGCCACTTTAGTTTTGCCTTGTTAGTCAAGAAGGTATGGATCATTGCATCAAATGTTTTAATTTACTTCCCTTTTGACCTAGTCTAGTGTACTGTCAAGTCATTAGTCTGTACTGAAAAAAAAGAAGAGATTGCAATTATCAAGTGCAACCAGTTTGTCCAGTTTTAGCAATGTAAACATAGGGAAAAGCTCTTACTAAGATATAAACATTCTATTGTAATTGTTCATTTTGGATCAAGTGCACTGCTGTGTAAATTATTCCCCCCCCCCCTCTCTCTCTCTCTCTCTCTCTCTCTCTCTCTCTCTCTCTCTCTCTCTCTCTCTCTCTCTCTCTCTCTCTCTCTCTCTCTCTCTCTCTGTCTGTCCTTCTCTCTTCAGTCTCTCTTCTCTCTCTCTCTCTCTCTCTCTCTCTCTCTCTCTCTCTTCTCTCTTCTCTTCTCTCTGCTCTGTCCTGTCTGTCTTCTGTCTGTCTGCTCTTCTCTCTCTCTCTCTCTCTCTCTCTCTCTCTCTCTCTCTCTCTCTCCTCTCTCTCTCTTCTTTCTCTCTCTCTCTTCCCTCCCCTTCTTCTTCCTTCTCCCCCCCCCCCACCTACCCTCCCCACCCATCCTCCACCCACCCACCCCCCCTCAGGAGGATGGAGGAAGGTACAGAAATATATCTAAAGATTTATTCGTGCTGAAGTGCTGTGTTTACTGCTGGTTAAAGTCCTTGTTGTTGTCTGCCCAGAGGCTTCCTCTGTTGGCCCAGCGGATTGCGTGTGTACATGTACGACTCAAGGAGACAAATGAACAGTAATTTGCGCGTGTTTTTGCAGATGGCTTGTTCTAACATCCGTTATGGGATGGGCGTCACTCAAGAAGTGGGACTGGTAAGAGGAGCTGATTTTTTTATTGATTTTTTATTTGCGTATTTTTTTTCTTATTTTTCGTCTTCTTTTCTTCACACTGGTTGACCGGGCGTAAAACTCCAATTTACTTACTTACTCTTCTTGTCTTTGTCTTTTTTATGTGTGGGAGACCCAGTCATTGGGGAAGATGATAATGATGTGGGGCTTCAAGTCCTCAGATGTCGGGCTGACATATTAGGGACGATCATAGGAGAATAAAGAGTTTGCACAAATGTAGTAATAATAAAATAATAATAACTCTTATATGGCGCTATACCCCGTAAAAATGTACAAGCTTGCGGCACTGTACATTATCAACATCAAAATCCGCTTGACAATAAGAAAAGCACAAGTACTGTAAATGCATACATTAATATTAACATGACAAAAAGCCAACAAGGACAAAAATATGAAGTGAAACGGTATTAGTACTATAAATGCATACATTAATATTAACATGACAAAAAGCCAACAAGGACAAAAATATGAAGTGAAACGGTATTAGTACTATAAATGCATACATTAATATTAACATGACAAAAAGCCAACAAGAACAAAAATATGAAGTGAAACGGTATTGAAAACCTGTGTGGATCATGCTGGGTTGCTGGAGTCAGGTTAAAATGTAACTACAGGTGGATCAGTCTAGAGGTTAAAATGTAACTACAGGTGGATCAGTCTAGAGCCTTTCACAGCAGGCAACTCCAAGCCTGGGTTCATGACATCCTTCCTCCAACAACTACCATTATTAAGTTTTTATGCTGTAGGCCTGAAAAACATGCAGTCAGGCACGCATGCAAGCACACACACACCTGAGGTTGCAAATATGCGGGGGAAAAAACAACAACTTTGTTTGTTTTAAGGCAAAATAAATCTCTCAAAGTCTTGAGAAGAGATCAAGACCAAGGAGGTGGAGCTGGGCTCAGAAAGTTGGACTTGTTTTGCGTTGGTTGTTTCTCAACAGTGGAGCTACGGACATTGTCTTTGTGACTGCTCCACACAGCAGTTGAGACAGCAATTGCGTAGTACACTAGTTGCAACGCAATGGCGAGGGGACACTGCCCTAACATTTTAGTTGTTCTGGCGGCGGTCCACGGCATCCTCTGTCTTCTGGGTCAGAGCGTGCAGTCGAGCCTTCACTCTTTCTCTCCCCTCCCCCCCCCATCCCCATCCCTAATAAACAACCTAGCTTCTGTGGACGTTAAGCATGCTATGCCATGGTAGTTCACTTTGAACGAGGTCAGTGGTATCCTGATATAACCATCCTGGTTAGCTGGGCATAAAAAAACAAGTTACTTACTTACCTCACCTTCCTTTTCTTTTTATTACGTTTAATTTTAATTTGCATGCTCCCATGCATTCTTGACTGTGGAATGACTATAACCCTGAACGTGGACACTGAGAGCTATGTCGCAGGATGACCAAGGAAGAAATACTCATGCACTTGCTGACTGTCACAGTATGCATGATTTGGAAGCTTTTCACAGTTCACATCAGCAGTTAAATAACTTGTTGACTTTATTAATTTTATGTCCGTAGATCAGCTCCAAAGAATTATAAGGAAAGCTGAGTGGCCGTTCAACAAGCATCAGTTAAATGTCAAACTTCCCAACAAAATGATGCAAAACTCAAGGAAAGTGTCATCATATGCCAACCATGCACATCATCTGCGTGAATAATTAGGTGGCATGACAGTCCAATCAGAAAGCTAATTTTCCCGTTCTGAGTCCTGCAGAGTTTCAGCTCGCTTATGATCTAGATCAGCATTATATTTTTGGGTACACATTTTCTGTTTATTCAGAATTAATTCTGAACACACACAGAAGACATGGAATGCTTTTCTAATGTGCCAATTAGGAACTGGCATAAGAGAGTGCATTGTATGGTAATTAAGTCACTACAGTAATAATATAATACATAGTACTTCTATAGTGCAATATCTGTAAAATGACTTGAAATCAAGAATGTTTATTTGTCCTCTGTAAACACAGGAAATTTGAATTACAACCATGAGCAAAATAAACATAATTAATAAATAGTGTTGGCCTAGTGCATTAACTGTTGATCACACACACACATACACATGCACGCATGCATGCATGCACGCACACATGCGCACATGCGCACACACACACACACACACATGCACACGCACACACACACACACTATTACTATATATATATGATATATATCACATACACACATTCTGCTAAAATGTGCAAATCAAATTAGACATGCAAAAAGCTCAAAGTGCATTACACAAAAATGTATAATACACTCTACAGGTGGTAAAAAAGAAGTTTATTGTGGTAGCATAACACTGGTGGTGCATTTTGACATGTTGTGATTTAACTGCAATCAGTACCAAGCAAAGGGCATGTAGTGCGTGACACGCCATGTGGCGTGCTTATCGCGAGTCCAAAGCAACACCATGTGACTGGATTGAGTGTGCAGCAACACGTACGCAGCAGCTAGTGAAGTGTTGATCATGCACAGACGTGCCTATCTGATCGCTCTGAGCTCTTTGCAACTGTGAATGTCTCTTTTCCGTATTATAACTGTCAACCCCTTTGGGGAGTAAACCTTAGTCCAGAATTTGTGAATCTGTATTCCCCTTATGGAGGCTGGGGTCTTTTGTTTTTTTTGCTGGTGGCAGCAACATTTTGAATTCCAACCAGCACGTGTGGCAGTGGAAGGCAGAAGCGATGTTGTGTGAAATACACATGCGCCACTTCAAACCTCACTTCTGACGAGATTTCTTAGCCTGTTGTACTAGGCCAGTCTGTGCATTTGGCGATGGCATGTGTCGGCTGCTCATTTGATGGTTTTTCAGTCTTTTTGCTCAGTTTAAAACAACAACAAAATCTCATGAAAATTATGTTTTCCTGTATCTGTTTTTCCAATATGGCCGTATCCACCCAAAATAATGAGAGAAAAAACAAACTGTATTTTATACAGGTAAACTGTATAGGTTGAAAGGTATGCAATATAAGGTACATTATAAAATTCCTTTTGCTAACTATACAGATAAACTCTTTGACTGTCCTTATTTCTTTTTTGTCTTTTTTTTTTGGGGGGGGGGGGGGGGGGGAGTACTGCCAGCAAAAAACAATTAACCTTTGCCTCCAGCTGACTTTACCTTCAATATGACAGACAATTAACCTTTGCCTCCAGCTGACTTTACCCTCAGTATAATAGACAATTAACCTTTGCCTCCAGCTGACTCTACCTTCAATATGATGGACAATTAACCTTTGCCTCCAACTGACTTTACCTTCAGTATGATAGACAACCTTTGCCTCCAGCTGACTTTACCCTCAATAAGATAGACAATTAACCTTTGTCTCCGGCTGACTCTACCTTAAATATTATAGACAATTAACCTTTGCCTCCAGCTGACTCTACCTTCAATATGATAGACAATTAACCTTTGCCTCCAGCTGACTTTACCTTCAATATGATAGACAATTAACCTTTGCATCCAGCTGACTTCAATATGATAGACAATGAACCCTTGCCTCCAGCTTACTTTACCTTCAATATGATAGACAATAACCTTTACCTCCAGCTGACTTTACCTTCAATATGTTGGACAATTAACCTTTGCCTCCAGCTGAATTTACCCTCACTATGATAGGCAATTAACCTTTACTTCAACTTCCAGCTGACTTTACCTTCAATATGATAGACAATTAACCTTTACCTCCAGCTGACTTTACCCTCAGCATGATAGACAATTAACCTTTACTTCAACTTCCAGCTGACTTTACCTTCAATATGATAGACAATTAACCTTTGCCTCCAGTTGACTTTACCTTCAGTATAATAGACAGTGAACCTTTACCGCCAACTGACTTTACCTTCAATATGATAGACAATTAACCTTTACCTGCCAGCTGACTTTACCTTCAATATGATAGACAATTAACCTTTACCGCCAGCTGACTTTACCCTCAGCATGATAGACAGTTAACCTTTGCCTCCAGCTGGACTATGGGCAGGGTGGGGAGAGAAAATTCGCTGGGAGCAAACATGCACCTACCTCTGGCTGAAGTCAAGCAGTAAAAGGAAGTGTACCCACACTTGACCACAGTGTCAGAAGGCTGAAGATCCATGACCCTAGAAGAGCCCTACATGTGTGGGTCATAGTTTATCCAGGGTGCTTGGAACAAAGGGACCCTCTCACCCAGTACCCCTTCCAGCAAAGGTGCGTAAGGGGGGTGGGGTGGGGGGGAAGGGGTAGGAAAGGTCAGCAATACCAGGGTGGGTCGCTAATACAGAAGCGTTTACATCCATGGGAAACAAATTTTTCCCTGCACAAAAAATCCTGTTTGCGCTGGTGAAAGTGAAACGTGAACGTTCTGTTTTTCTTGCCTTTTGTTGCCTCTACAACATATATGTATGCAAGCTAATATAATATGTATAAAAGAGATGTCAGTGCTGCATTTTTTGGGGTGGGATTTAATGTCAATGCTTCGTGTGTGTGTGTGTGTGTGCGTGCGTGTGCATTTGTGTGAGACATCACCTTGCTGTGAACATACATAAAATAAAACATTGATTGATTGATTGATCAATGCAGCATAGTGGCCCTTGAACAAAACCACTGTATTTTTGGCTCATGTCATGGCTTAAATTTGTCTCCAAACCCAGGACTGCAAAAATCTGAAGGCCAAAAATGTCTGCGTCATGACTGACCGCAAGTTGGCTCAGATGGACCCTGTCAAGGTCACCTTGGAATCTCTCGAGCGGGCTGGAATTCCCTACAAACTCTACGACAAAGTCAGAGTTGAACCTTCAGAGGAGAGGTATGGTGGCCCTTTTCCTCTGTTGCAGTTTGTAGGGAAAAAAATTTTCATGAAGGTAGAGGTATCGCTGTTGTTGTTTCGCATTTAATGGGACTGTTGGATCCAAGCACATAAAAGATGAAAACAAATGCTTATTTATTATGACACAGACACATAATCTGCTGGATATTTGATGATGATGATGATGATGCATACCTGTCAACCCATACAGTTTACCAGTATAAAATACATTTTTTTCATTATTTTGAGGGGATATGGCCATATTGGAAAATGGATACAGGAAAACATAATTTTCATGAGATTTTGTTGTTGTTTTAAACTAGCAAAAGATTGAAAAACTGTTGAATGAGCAGCTGACACACGCCATCCCAAATGCACACTGACTGGCTAGTGCAATAGGCTAAGAAATCTCATCAGAAGTGAGATTTGAAATGCGCATGCATATTTAACACAACATTGCTTCTTCCTTCCACTGCCACAGGTGCAGGTTGGAATTCAAAATGCCTCTGCCGCAAGCAAAAAAAACAAAATACCCCGGCCTGCATAAGGGAAATACAGGTTTGCAAACTCTGGACTAAGGTTTACTCCAAAAGGGGTTGACTGCTACGATGATGGCTTTTATATAGTGCTATTCTCCACTCTCGAGCAGACTCACTGCGCTTTTGTTGCATGTGATTCTGAATAAGTGACCGAAGCTTTTACAGCGCGTTTTGAATATCCACTGAAGTGGTGTACTTACAGCGCTGTTTGATTGTTACATGGCTGGTGCCACGTGAAACTGCGAACCGTCTAGCACAGAAAACTGACCCTGGAGAAGAATTTCTCCCGCCACTCCTACCGGGACTTAAACTCAGGATTTTTCGATCATGGGTCAGGCATTCTAACCACTGAGCTATCCCCACCCCCAAAACTTCATAGTTTTAGAGTGTTGGTTTGAAGTTTTTTGGTTTGTTGCTGTTTCTGTGTTAAAACCCTGTAGTTCACCCAGTGTTGGGTGAGAAGGTAGTGTGTGCAACCATTTCCCCACCACTGCACATCATACTGCCATACATAGTTATGCATACAGGTGCAGCGTAATCTGTCCCTGGCAGTAGCACTTTCACTTTTGGTGGTTTTAATGAACACAGACCTCAGTAACCACCATATATATATATATATATATATATATATGTCCAGTGCAGAGTGCAGGGGGGAGGGGAGCGGTGACCCGAGAGCATTCTTTCCCTTTCCCACTCGCCCCACCATGCCACCCCGGCGAACAAGATTTCTTGATGGTGTAAATGGTAGACGGTATTTGTTGTGAGTATTAAATTGTGCTAGACGGCTGGCCTGGTTACATATTTATATGCCTCTCCCCGTTACCTGGTTACGTGTCTATATGCCTGCCACCCCACCCCACCCCCAACACTTGCAGTTTCAAGGCAGCAATCAAGTTTGCCTCGGAGGGAAATTTCGACGTCTTTGTGGCGGTTGGTGGAGGGTCTGTGATGGACACGTGCAAAGCGGCCAACCTCTACTCCTCCAACCAGTCAGCTGTGTTTCTGGACTATGTCAACGCCCCGATCGGCAAAGGGAGGCCAGTCACCCATGAAGTGAAGCCACTCATTGCAGGTGGGGCTCATTGCAGATTCGTTGGACTGGCTGTTTCGCAAATGTTTTCTCAATTTTTTTTGTCTGTTTCTCAGTTGTTGTTGTTGTTGTTGTTGTTGCTTTTGTTTTTTTTTTGGGGGGGGGGGGGGTTATTTCTCTCTTCTTTTTTCTGCTTCTTCTTTTATTTCTTTTATTTTTATTTTTTTGTGGGGTGGGTTGAGGGGGAGGGGGGGGCTTTGTTTTATTTTTAGTCTGTATCTCAAATGATTTTTGGGCTCAGATGTTTTCATGTTTCTCAAATGAATTTTGTTTATGTCTCAGTTTTTTTTTTTAATATATTGTTTTAACTGTTTCTCCATAAACAAAAAAGTAAGAAGAAAAAAAGTACTTTTCAGAAATATGTTTGGACTGTTTCTCGAATTCGGTTTTTTTTTTAAATTATTATTTTATCTGTTCTTCCAGTGATCTTATTTTACCTCCTTCACCTCAGCCTGTCTTGTCTTTTGTCGAAACAGCACGACCCTAGACCACCCAGCTATTAGAGATGCAACCTGAACCAATTTTACTACTCACCAGCTCCTGTCAAAAATGGTCGCAGTACAAACCTGGTCCATCCAACCACCGAAATTGGCTGTCCTTCACTGATTACCTGCTCCATGTTCTGTCAGAACTGCTCAAACCTAGTCCCTTAAAGAAGCCAACACACTGTCCTCTTACAAACTGCAGCTATCTAACTACACACGCACACACACACACACACACACACACACTACATGCATGTAGATATACATAAAACATGCACATGCATACATGTGCGCATGCACACACACACACACACACACACACACATACACACACACGTACACGCAGAGGCATAAACACACGCACATGCATACACACACACACACACACATACACACACAAACTACATACATGCAGATATACATAAAACATGCATACATGTGTGCATGCACATACACACACATACACACTATAACTATGTATACACATCCCTAAAGAAACTATGATAAAAATAGCACTGTAGTTTACTATAGTTGTTCAGCTTTCCATCAAGGAGTTGATTATTATATTTCATTACTTTTCAGCATTTGATCAGACCCTGTGTCAAAATAGACAACTTTGCGCTGCTGTGATTTCAGTGACAACAACAGCTGGAACAGGCAGCGAGACGACAGGAACAGCTGTGTTTGATTATGTCAAGCTCAAGGCCAAGACAGGTGAGACACTTCACGCTGATAAAAAAATAAAATCTGAAACAAGAATGACTGAAACAAGGTCCAAACACATAAAAGGTTGAGAAGAACGCTTATTTATCAGGACACACAATCTGCAAATTTCCGGGCTAATCCCCTTCGTCAAGCTACAAAACAACACTTCCACAGTGAAAAATGATGAAAAATGAAATGAGAAGTTAAATAACTTATCTTTGTGATTGAGCTATGTTGTTTTCCTGTCCGTTGCTTGTGATCACAAATTGTGCTGATGGTTAATCACTTGATGTACAGGCAAAAGTTTGCTTGTGAAAATCGTGAGTTTTACTTTACGAAAAGGCAGTTGATTGTGTTTATTCAAAATGACAAAATGACCGTAAATATTTGCAGGTTGGTTGGAATAAAAATGCAACCAGAGCATATGTGACACTACCACGCCCCCGACATACAAAACAGCTGCAGTCTTTCCAACAAAACTGAATCCAACACATGACAGTCTAGCTTTTCTTTTTCTTTTCCTTCCACCAACTTAATTCAAATACAATATCAGTACAACAGCAGTTTACAGTACGATACGAGAGAGAGAACCCAAAGTTCATGCAGAGTCTGTAGCTAGCCTGATCCATCCCTAAAGCCGAGCCGTAACTAGCCTAATCCATCCCTAAAGCCGAGCCGTAACTAGCCTAATCCATCCCTAAAGCCGAGCCGTAACTAGCCTAATCCATCCCTAAAGCCGAGCCGTAACTAGCCTAATCCATCCCTAAAGCCGAGCCGTAACTAGCCTAATCCATCCCTAAAGCCGAGCCGTAACTAGCCTATCCATCCCTAAAGCCGAGCCGTAACTAGCCTGATCCATCCCTAAAGCCGAGCCGTAACTAGCCTAATCCATCCCTAAAGCCGTATGATCCGTCACGATCTTAGGCCTAATCCATCCCTAAAGCCGAGCCGTAACTAGCCTAATCCATCCCTAAAGCCGAGCCGTAACTAGCCTAATCCATCCCTAAAGCCGAGCCGTAACTAGCCTAATCCATGCCTAAAGCCGAGCCGTAACTAGCCCGATCCATCTCTAAAGCTGAGCCGTAGCTGCTCTGAGCTTATTTCATTCCATCTTTTATACTCTCTCGCCGTTTTTCCGTGATTATTTTCCCGTCACCATTTTAGGGTAACTTCCTCCAGTACGAGGATGACCATCAATCGTGTGGCCTTGTAGGGACGCTGATGGCAATAGTCAGTGAGTGCACCAGCCATACCTGTCACTCTCAACATCACGTTTTGTGGTACTTCTTCCGTCAACCTACGACAGCCGTCTTATTAAAATTCACATATAAATTCGATATAATAGAAAAAGCATGTTTCTCAAGGTCAAGGGGGGGAAAGTTCAATCACACTGTCAAGGTCAAGGGGGGAGTTCATTCGTCCCGGCCCATTAGCTCCCTTGGGGAAGCACTTGTAAACTCAGTGCACGTAGCGAGTGCGGTCATCGACCGAATAGCCCCGCAAGGCTCTCATCGCTACTGTCGGAGGGGGCACAACACCATTGTGTTACACATAGCACTTGCAATAATAATAATAACAATACAATTTTGTAAAGTGCCTACCCTGCAGCTGAGAGCACCGTGTCGGTGATACTGATGTAGCTGTAATTATACTCTTTCCTGAGGCGTTAGCTGCCGTTATTGTCATTAACGCTAACCAGTGCCCACGTGTTCGAACCCAAACGGACTGACCTTACGGCAGGTATCTCCAACCGAGCTCTGCGCCCCACGCTGGGAATTCTGGACCCCCTCCATCTCCGCACCGCCCCAGAGAGAGTGACGGCCTACACCGGCATCGATGTTTTGTGGTGAGTTATGCTGCAGTTTTTTTTTTTACCAACAATAATACAGCACAGCAGAGCCCCCTGGTGAGAGACACCTCTTTTTCCAAAGTATTTCCACGTAGGGCCAAATAAAAAATCAAATAAAAAATCAATTTTAAAGAAAAAAGAAAAAGCAGCTGTGGTTAAAATGAGGTAGATATAGGTAGGCAGGCAATAGCTGTTTCCTTTTCAGTGTTTTGTTTTGTCCCTCCCCCCCCCCCCCCCCCCCCCATTGAACTTGAACAGCATTCTTGCAGACATAATCTGACAGGTTTGCTGATCAGTGTATCAAGGCTAGAATAATTCTCCAGCATTTCTTTTCCTGTTAGTGTTCAGATCTTTCAAAGCTTCTGCAGCTGCATTAGCCAGTGTCTTCTGTACAGTCTTTGCTGTTCTTAAACTTTAAACAAAAAAAAGGGGGGGGGGGGGGGGGGGGGGTGAATTTTACAAAATTGTGATTTAGTGACATGTTTTTAAATGTTGTGCACTTTCTGATGAAGTGACCCTACAGGATGAGAGGACATTAAAATCCAAGAGCTGCTTAACTGAATAAGGGTTACTGTCGGTGCCATTTTATATGATTGGAAAAGATGGGCGAAATGGCACCTGCCTAGCTGATCTAGCCTTAACCCTTTCACAGCTATGATGTCAGTTGAAAAGGACCATCAAGAGCGCAAAATTTCAAATCCTTAGACTATTTTTGTTTTCTTTTTCACATTAGCATGTAAATGGATCTTCATAAAATGTATCGTATTCAGATTAGATAATAATAATACATACATTTTCTGTGGTGCTATTCCCCGCTGTTATAGGACTGGAAAAGATATTGTTCACAGGGGTGTGCGTGCACTTTTCAGCTCGGAGATTTTACAGGCTGGGGCAGTGAAGGGGTTAATGGCTGGCATCCGGTTGCAGCCATGCCTATATATTGTCGCAGGGGTGCGCGTACACTTTTCAACCCGGAACCTTTACAGCTGGGGCAGTGAAGGGGTTAATGACTTACGTCTGGTTGCAGCCACGCCATCGGAGCTTTTCAACCCGGAACCTTTACAGCTGGGGCAGTGAAGGGGTTAATGACTTACGTCTGGTTGCAGCCACGCCATCGAGTCCTTCACTGCTCTGCCATACTACGACCGACAGCCTCGACCGGAGAACCCCAACCAGCGACCGGCTTACCAAGGCAACAACCCCATCAGCGACGTGTGGTCCAAACACGCTCTGCGCGTCACCACCAAGTACATCAAGAGGTACGACAAAAATAGTGCAGCGTTTTGTGTTTTTGTTTTTGTTGTGAATAGTGATTTACTGAGCTTTTGGAACATTTTGTTGTGAATAGTGATTTACTGAGCTTTTGGAACATTTTGTTGGGTTAAGCTTCCGCAGTTTTCAAAAACTTGACCAGTCCTACCAGATTTGATTTTGAGCTGTGTGCAGTGTTGAGAAGAGAGAAATGAAATGTACAAAGCCATGTCGGAATACTTTTTAGGGTGTGTGTGTGTGCTGTGTGTGTGTGTGTGTGTGTGTGTGTGTGTGTGTGTGTGTGTGTGTGTGTGTGTGTGTGTGCATGCATGTATGTTTGTGTACATACGTGTGTGTGTGTGAATTTTCTATTTTGTTTGTTGTTAATTTCCATCAAAAGGGATATTTTAGAATCTGACATCTGAATATTCCACCAACAGTGGCTTTACTGTATAGACTAAGAAGAAGGTTAACCTGTCTTGGTTGACATCAAATGAAACACCAGAGATGTGGTCGAGGTAATGACTTGATATCAGATGAGTTTAATGAACTAACTAATGACTTGATATCGGATGAGTTTAATGAACTAATGACTTGATATCAGATGAGTTTAATGAACTCACTAATGACTTGATATCTGATGAGTGTAATAAAATATCTAATGACTTGATAATAAATGAGTTTAATGAATTCACTAAACCATGTAGTCTTGTAATAGTTTGATGTGGTTTTGGTCTGTGCTTTTAATTGTCCGTTGGCGTGTTGTTGGGGTTTTTCATCCTGGTGTGACCGAATGTGTTTGACAGGCTGTTCAGATTCAAGAACTAACTCACTGTTTTTTCTCAGAGCTGTTTACAATGCGGATGATCTTGAGGCACGGTCAGAAATGCTTCTGGCCAGCTGTTTTGCCGGCATCGGATTTGGCAACGCCGGAGTGCACCTGTGGTGAGTGTTGGCGTGTACCACGCATGTGTCCGACAAACACTTTTACTAACAGCATGAAATGTCTGCAGGGCTACTTACAATGCAGATGATATGGAAGCGCGCTCTGAGATGCTGCTCGCGAGCTGCTTTGCCGGCATTGGTTTTGGTAATGCCGGCTGCCATCTACCGTGAGCATTTAGTTTTTGTCCCTTTCCTCAATCTGATTCCTGCTGTGCCTGTAATGTACAGTTCCTGCAGTTGCTGCCAGAGTCCTGTGTGATGACCTTATGCACTCTCTGTCTTGAAGAATGCAGCTTATACACACCCGTGTTGTGTTTGGAGATGTCGCTTACAACCTGTTTTGGTGGTATTGGTTTTGGGAATGCTGGATGCCATTTACAGTGAACCTTTTTTTCTTTCTTTTTTCTCTATGTAATTCCTGCTGCGTCTGTAACGTACCCTTGCGCTCTGTGTCTTGAAGAATGCAGTTTATACACACCTGTAGTGCCTTTGGAGATTTTGCTTACAAGGTGCTTTTCCTGGCTTTGTTTTTGGTAATGCTGGTTGCGATTTGTAGGGAATTCTTTTCTTTTTCTTCTGAACATAATTTCTGCTGCGTCTGTAACATGCCACCCAGCACACTGCCCAGTTCTTGTGGGATGACCTTAATATGTCCTCTGCGCCTTGAAGAACATGCTTTATGTGTGATGTCTGCTAAGTGCTATTAAGTTGCTTTGCTTTTTCTTTCTTTCTTTCTTTCATTTTTTCTTTCTTTCTTTTTTTGTTTGTTTTTGTTGTTGTTTTGGGTGAGAATATTGTTTTTATTTGTTTTTGTTTTTTTAATGTACCTTGTTAGAAAGTCATTTCAGGTTGTTTCTTCTGGGGGGCTTTGGGGGGTGGGGTGGGGTCAGTGGGGTCCTGGCACACACCACATGCATGTCTGAGTCAATGGAGGCCACTGTAGGCCTATTTAAGCTAAAGATCTCCTGTGCATTTGTGTATGCGTTTGTGTGTGTGTGTGTGTGTGTACATGTGGGTGTGTGCATTTGTGTATACATGTGGGTGTGGGTGTGTGCATAGATATGCGTGTGCATGTTTGAGTGCCTGTGTGTATATTTGTGTACGTGTGTGTGTGTGTGTGTGTGTGTGTGTGTACGTGTGTGTGTACGTGTGTGTGTGTGTGTGTGTGTGTGTGAGAGAGAGAGAGAGAGAGAGAGAGAGTGCCTGTCTGTCTCTCTTTTTCTGCTTAAGTTGGTGCAGTTCTGTGTTGTTATTGTGTTTTTTTTCTTTCCCAAAGGCCATTGTAGGAGATCATGAAAAGAAAGAATGGTAAGACATTTTACACCATGCGATGTTGCAGTCACGGGATGTCCTACCCTATCTCGGGGCTGGTGAAAAACTTCAAGTCAAAAGACTACGACGACGACCACCCCATGGTGGTAAGTGTCCCTGTAACTTGATCCAAACGCATGAAAGGTTCAAAAGAATGCTATTTATTTGGACAAAATGCAACATGCAAATTTTGGGAGTAATCCCCTTTTTATCGGGGAGCGGGGATAGCTCAGTGGTTAGAGTGCCAGACTCGTGATTGAAAGGTCGCGGGTTCGAATCCCAGCAGGAGCGGTGGGAGAATTTTGTTCTCCAGGGTCAACTTTCTGTGCTGACTCTTATTTCGGTATCCGTTCCACCCCGTGTTACCGCAGTAACACGTAAAGACCCTGGTCATTCTGCCAAAAGTGCAGGTGGCAGGTTACAGCTAAACATGCGTACACCTTATGTATGTGGCTTTGCATGAAGTGACACGGTGCATGGTTGTATGGTGTACACAGAATGCGCCGAAATGGCAGCAGTTTCATGTGGCACCAGCCATGCCAGCGCTGTAAGTACACCACTTCAATGGATATTCAAAAACGCGCTATAAAAAGCTAGTCACTCATGTAGAATCACACGCAAGTGCAGTGAGTCTGCTCGAGAGCGGAGAATAGCGCTATATAAAAGCAATCAATAATAATCAACCTACAAAACGACACTTAAACAACAGTTCAACAGTGAAAGATGAAGAACTAAGACACTTATCTGGTTTTAGTTGAGCTGTGTCGTTTTCGTGTTCAGTGCACGGAAGAATTTCCCAGGAAAAGAGTTAATCTGGATCAAATAAACATTAACACTTGTACTAGTTCTAGCGATGTTTCATATGCAGTTATTATTTCTCTCCATGGGAATAATTTGCCTGAATTGAACTTACAGTTGATGTTGTTGGTGATGTTTTAGTTGATGTTATTGGTGATGTTTAGGTGATGTTATCAGTGATGTTTAGTTGATGTTATCAGTGATGTTTAGTTGATGTTATCGGTGATTATTTCTCTCCATGGGAATAATTTGCCTGACTTGAACTGACAGTTAATGGTGTCAGTGATGTTTAGTTAATGTTATTGGTGATGTTTAGTTGATGTTATCGGCAATGTTTAGTTGATGGTAATGGTGATGTTTAGTTGATGATATTGGTAATGTTTAGTTGTTGATATTGGTGATGTTTAGTTGATGTTATTGGTGATGTTTAGTTGATGTTATCGTTGATGTTCAGTTGATGTTATCGGCAATGTTTAGTTGATGTTATTGGTGATGTTTAGTTGATGTTACCGGTGATGTTTAGTTGATGTCATCGTTGATGTTTCAGCCGCACGGTCTGTCGGTGATCATCACCGCGCCCGCCGTTTTCACCTTCACCGCTCCGGCCTGTCCTGAGCGCCACCTGGAGGCTGCTGAATGTCTGGGTAAGGGCTGTGGCATTTGGTAGAGTGCAGTTCATCTGTGCAAGAGAGGAGATCTCTTGTCTCCCCAGTTTAAATTTGTGTTCAGTCTGTGTCGAGCAAGTCAGCCTGGAGAGACTATCTGTGCTCAGTTCTTTTGTGTTTGTGTTTGTTTGGGGCTGGAGGGGGAAAGAGCGGTAGGGCCACTGTGAATGTTTTGTGTATACGGAAATATTTATGCTGGGTGGGATAGACCTGCCCACCTGCAGGCATGCACACATGTATTGGTGTACATGCAGACATGTACACACACATAACTGCATGCACACACACACACTCACGCACGCATGCATGCAGGCATACACACACACACACACACACACACATACACAAACAGAGTCCCAACACAAACAGAGTCCCAAAATAACAAATCTAAAAATATATATAATTATACTTGTACACACACACACACACACTCATGCACACACACACACACACACACACACACACACACACACACAGAGAGAAATATGCATGCATGCACTCACACTAACACACATACCTGCTCACACACATACACACACACACACACACACACACACACACACACACACGCACCCATGCACACACACACCCATACACACAGACGCACACACATACACACACATACACACACATGCATGCACGCTCACCCCCCCCCCTCCCAACAAGCACACACACACACATTCTGAGAAAGAGAGAGAGGGGGGGGGGGGGGGGGTTAGAACCTAAGCTCAAAATTTCCAGTTCCCCAGCTGTCGAAAACTGTGGCTCAGAATGTTTTAATTTCCTGATCATAACCATTGGCATCAGACACATCTTGCGTTACTTACAGGTGTGGACATCAGCAACGCCAGGAAAGAGGATGCAGGCAAGATCCTGTCAGACGTCCTGCGTAAGATCATGGATGACATCGGCTGCCCCAACGGCCTTGAAGGAGCTGGGCTACACGACCGAAGACATCCCTGCACTGGTGGCTGGGACACTGCCTCAGGTCTGTCTTCTTTCATGGTGCTTGACGTCCATAGAAACCATCAGGCTTATTAGGGGCAGAAAAAGGGTGTTCAGGGGGGTCGGGTAGAGATGAATAGATCGTCCAAGCGCTTCAACCCGCAAAGACCAAAGAGACCGTCACCCACCGCCAGAACAACAACGTCAAGGAGGTGGGGATCAACTTGTGTACTTCGCTAATTGCTGTTTCAACAGCTGTGTGGCGCAAAGTCACAAAGACAGTGTCCGAAAAGTCACTGTTGAAATGTGAAGCGAGGGATTGTCGAGCTGCCTGTGAGAGCCCAGCTCCACCTCCCTTCTCTTGGTCAGTCTGGGTTCTGCACCTCGGTTTTTAGTTTTTATTATAGCACCACCACCACCACCCCCATTTCCCCTCATGTGTGTGTGTGTATGTGTGTGGGTGTGGGTGGGTGTGTATGTGGGTGTGTATGTTTGGGTGTGGGTGTTTGTAGGTGATTGTGTATTTGTCATTCATGAATTTGTTTTCTCCATCATTCTGCTTTCATAATTTTGTTTTTGTTTTTTTGTTTTTCTTTCTTCCAGCATCAGGCACACACTGGGTGTGGGTGTTTGTGGGTGATTGTGTATTTATCATTCATGAATTAGTTTTCTCCATCATTCCGCTTTCATAGTTTTGTTTTAGTTTTTTTGTTTTTCTTTCTTCCAGCATCGCGTTGTGAAACTGTCACCCAGACCGGCCAGGGAAGAGGACTTCATAGAGATGCTGGAGAACTCCATGACGGTCTACTAAGAAAATGCAGAAGGAAACCTGTCAAAAAGGGGAGAGCAGTCTTGCAGAAGAGTAGACAAAGGGAAAGAATAAACAGTTGAGTTGATGGATAGTTGAGGACAATTGTGTTCCTTTAAGCACCATGTTTACTTACTTACTTACGGAAAGAAAACGATGGTTGTTGATGCGCAGGAAGTGAATGCTGTACAGTGAGTGTTGTCAGCAGGATTTTTTGACTGTTGCCTGGTTGACAGGACTGACTTGTCCTCCCTTGGATCTGTACATACTTAAGCATCTGAGCATTTCAAGTATTATATACGTGTCCTCTGGGGTTTTATGACCTCTGGTTTTGATAAGTGATTTCCCTTTGACAATCATCTGGTGTGGAACACTTCATTGCTATGTCAACATCACAGTTTCCAAAATGGCCAAGCCTTTTGTTTTGCTTCACGTGGTTTTCAAAAATTGAAAATCGAGGAAATTATACGGTCTCAGGTAAAAAAAGGTCTGCCGCCATTCCAAATTGTTGATGACTGTGCCCTTGTGATTAAGCTGTGATTTATATCTGTGGAAAAGGTTGATATAGGTCGAATGCAGTACATTAACCAGATTGTTTTATTGCGTTTCAAGATTTTTTCTTCACTGTTTTTTCTTCTTCTCATTTGGCTTATCAGACGTGCTAGGTTGTTATGTTCTAGGTTGTCTCTCAAAGATGGGGATAATAATAATAATGATAATAGATTATTTATGGCGCCCCATCTTGTAAGAGCCCAGAGCGCTTACAAAGACATAAGGATACACTCATTTGATCATGCACACACACCACACATACACAGACACGCGTGCACACGCACACAACACACACACACACACACACACACACACACACACACCCCCAACAAATACATGCATTACTGGTGATGGACTGGTAAAACGACAGTTCAGTATGCAGAGGAGAAGAGATGGGTTTTCAGTTTTGACTTAAGAGAGTGAAAATGAATGCCTGATGGAGAGAGGAAGGGAGTTCATGACAATGCTATTTCTTTCTTCTCCTCATGATGAGAGGTTTCTTTTGAACTTGTTAAATTGTCTTATTTTTTCTCCTTGTGACAAGAGTTTTTTGTTGTTGTTGTAATTGTTAAAATTGTCTTGTATGAAAAAATCACGCTTTTGATTGTACATGTTTTCAGTTGAACATTGATTTGTTGTTTATGAGCGAACCTTTATGTATGTGTGTGATTGCTTCCTTTTTGCTGCATAATTTTGTATTTGAAGCGGAGAGGGAGTTGATCTGTTACGATTTTCTGATTTGAAATGAACTTATGCAATCTAGTCAGTATCAGATAATTCTTCTCTTGACTTCTGATCACTCTTTCTTTTCAACTGGAAATAGGCTGAACTAGTTTTATGCACTACTGCATCCATTGTTCAGCTGTTTCACTGGATTTATGCCCCAGTCCGTG
>JABMCL010000426.1:540000-542500 GCA_018857735.1 Alviniconcha marisindica
TGTGTGTGTGTGTGTGATGAGAAGGAAGAGAGAGAGAGAGAAGAGAGAGAGAGAGAGAGAGAGAGAGAGAGAGAGGAGAGAGAGAGTGTGTGTGTGTGTGTGTGTGTGTGTGTGTGTGTGTGTGTTGTGTGTGTGTGTGTGTGTGTGTGTGTGTGTGTGTGTGTGTGTGTGTGTGTGTGTGTATGGGTATGTGTGTGATTGTGTGTGTATGTGTGCGTGTGCGTGTGTGTGTATGTGTGTCCGTATGTCTATCTGTTTGTATACCTGTGTACACACGTGCAGCAGGAAGACCACTACCTTGAGGAGCTGGCGGACATGGCGTGGGAGAACCTCAAGGGCCTGAACCCCACACGTCACCCGCCGGACACCGACAGTGACACCGACACCTTGCGGGCCTCCCTCCGGCTGCTGACCGCTCTGGCCAGTGTGTCCAGCACAGAGCCTGACCATGTCCACTGTGAGTATACCAACCCTCACTCCGAACATCGCTTTCTGCCACCTTCCTCCAAACTCTGCCAGAATTGGTTACGCCACTGAAGGGGCACTCTTCATCTCCGCGCAGCTGTCCACCGACGCTATAAGCGCCCTCCGAAAAGTTTGGGTACTGATTACACTCCGACCTTCGCTTTCCGGGCACCATTCTCCTCCAAACTCTGCCAGAACTGGTTACGCCACTGTAAGGCCACATCACACTACGAGCATCGCTTTCCGGTACCTTCCTCCAAACACTGCCAGAATTGGCAAAGCCACTGAAGGCCGAGGTAATAATAATAATTTAGGGAGCATAATCCCTAGCAAAATATAGGGCACAATGTGCCCTACAAAAAGAAGAGAGAGAAAAAGAGAGAGTATAAACACATACAATGGACAAAATCGAAATGGTTTCAGGCCATACGACCTCCAAACCCCGCAAGAATTTACATACAGTAATTTCAGTAAATAAACCAAAGTTGTCAGTTGTACTCTTTATCTCCGCGCAGCTGTCCACCGACGCGGTCAGCGCCCTCCGAAAGGTTTGTGTACTAACAAAACTGTGGAAGCAACACAGCGTCCAAGCACGTGCGTGATCATGAGGCGCGTCCGCTCCGGGTAGAAAACAGCGTTCCGTCTCGAGTCAAACGATTTTGGTTTCATTTGTAGCTGGCGTAAACAGCGTGGCGGTTATAAAAGAAATCCCTGGAAATCTGTGGTTTGTCTTTGGCCGTTTGGAACATGGATGGCAATACGTGATCTTTTTCTGGCCGTTTGTAGAAGGAATGACAATCTGTGGTCTGTCTCTGAACGTGTGTAGAAGGAATGACAATCTGTGGGGTCTGTCTCTGAACGTTTGTAGAAGAAATGACAATCTGTGGTCTGTCTCTAAACGTTTGTAGAAGGAATGACAATCTGTGGTCTGTCTCTGCGTGTGTAGAAGGAATGACAATCTGTGGGGTCTGTCTCTGAACGTGTGTAGAAGGAATGACAATCTGTGGGGTCTGTCTCTGAACGTGTGTAGAAGAAATGACAATCTGTGGTCTGTCTCTGAACGTGTGTAGAAGGAATGACAATCTGTGGTCTGTCTCTGGCCGTGTGTAGAAGGAATGACAATCTGTGGGGTCTGTCTCTGAACGTTTGTAGAAGGAATGACAATCTGTGATCTTGTCTCTAAACGTTTGTAGAAGGAATGACAATCTGTGGTCTGTCTCTGAACGTTTGTAGAAGGAATGACAATCTGTGGTCTGTCTCTGTCCGTGTGTAGAAGGAATGACAATCTGTGGTCTGTCTCTAGACGTTTGTAGAAGGAATGACAGTCTGTGGTCTGTCTCTGACCGTTTGTTGAAGGAATGACAATCTGTGGTCTGTCTCTGGCCGTGTGTTGAAGGAATGACAATCTGTGATCTGTCTCTGAACGTTTGTAGAAGGAACAACAATCTGTGGTCTGTCTCTAGACGTTTGTAGAAGGAATGACAATCTGTGGTCTGTCCCCTAAAAACGTGTTGTAGAAGGAATGACAATCTGTGGTCTGTCTCGGGTCCGTTTGTTGAAGGAATGACAATTGTGTTGTCTGTCTCTGCCGTGTGTAGAAGGAATGACAATCTGTGGTCTGTCTCTGAACGTGTGTAGAAGGAATGACAAGTTTGTGGTCTGTCTCTGACCGTTTGTTGAAGGAATGACAATTGTGGTCTGTCTCTGTCCGTGTGTAGAAGGAATGACAATCTGTGGTCTGTCTCCAGACGTTTGTAGAAGGAATGACAAGCTGTGGTCTGTCTCTGGCCGTTTGTTGAAGGAATGACAATTGTGTTGTCTGTCTCTGTCCGTGTGTAGAAGGAATGACAATCTGTGGTCTGTCTCTGAACGTGTGTAGAAGGAATGACAAGCTGTGGTCTGTCTCTGACCGTTTGTTGAAGGAATGACAATTGTGTTGTCTGTCTCTGGCCGTGTGTAGAAGGAATGACAATCTGTGGTCTACCTCTGGCCGTTGGAGCAGGCAACCTGTGGTCTGAAACATACTTTAGAGACT
>JABMCL010000426.1:547500-552500 GCA_018857735.1 Alviniconcha marisindica
CGACCATCGTCCAAGCCAATGCCGGCAGCAGGAGAAAGAAGTTCTAGACCAGACAGACAATTTGAGAACTGACCAATCCTCTGACCTTTCTTCCTCTATTTCCTTCGGCGACCCTGTTCCTGAGTCCTTGAAACGCCATCGAGTCCATTGCGAAAACGACCAAGCTTTCCACGACGGCAATGAAACAAACGTGGAGACGGACGAAGACTTTGCTGACGACCATCACGAGACTGTCGGAGGCAATCGGGACGTTCAAGACCTTGGCCAAGACCAGCCAGGCTGGTCTGAAGATGGAGAGAGAGCCCTGGGGAGGTTTCTCCGCGATCTAGACATTGGTGGTGACACGGGCGATCAAAACAAGCTAGTCTGGGTGGATGGTGGAAGGAGAGCTAAAAGATGTCTGATGTTTCTCCACGACAGCCCTACGGTCCACTCCGGGAGTTCCGAGTCCAGTATGAGCGAGAACGAAGCAACCCCAGACGAAAGGGACCATGAACTAGACCTTGGCGACACGGGCCGTGAAGACCTCGGCCAAGACAATATAGGCTTGTTGGATGGCGGAAGGAGAAGCAAGAGATGCCTGAGGCTTCTCCACGACAGCCCTATCACCTACGCCAGAAGTTCTAAGTCCAGTGTGAGCGAGAACGAAGCGACCCCAGACGAAAGAGACCATGAACTAGACACGGGCTCTCAAGACCTCGGCCAAGACGAGATAGGCTTGTTGGATGGCGGAAGGAGAAGCAAGAGATGCCTGAGGTTTCTCCACGAAAGCCCTATTGCCCTTAGTGGGATCTCCGACTCCAGTGGGAGCGGCTGCGAAGAAACCCCAGACGAAAAACCATAAAACTCCCTCTCCCCGGCCCAAGGGATGGGTTGGAGGCGGGGAGAAAAACGAGGGTGCCCGGGGAGGTTTCTCCACGAAAGCCCTATTGCCCTTAGTGGGATCTCCGACTCCAGTGGGAGCGGCTGCGAAGAAACCCCAGACCTGACCAGGAAATCCCTCTCCGGCAGGGATGGGTCTGGAGCGCGGGAGAACACGAGGGTGTCTCACGTGGAGGTCTTCACTCACACGTCTGACGATGACGTCTTCCTTCTCAGCCAGGAAGTTCACCCTCTCGCCTCTTCCAGCGTCCCTTCTCTGCCAATCGAAGAAGCCAGCACGCGCCCTGGTCTGATCCCATTGGACAGCGCTCATCATGGTCAACCAGTCGCCGTTGAGAGCAACACGGGGCAGGGATCAGCAGAGCAAGATCAACCAATCGCTAAAGAGGAAAAGCGAAACTCTACGACGCACGGAAATGCGAGAGGCGAACCAACCACAGTTAACGATTCATCCTACACAGCTCCTCCCACAAGTAAACGCGTCCACCACGCCTTTGTCACCGCAGCCAAACAGAAGGCTTTTAGCTGCTTTGCAACATCGGTGGATGACATGGACCAGCCAAGGGCTCTTGACGGCAAAGGCAAACAGGAGCAGCTGCCCGAAAAAGCAGACGAGATAGACGCCGAGTCTACGGAGAGAGGAGAGAACGACCAGACCGTGGGTACTGAGATAGTAGCTGCTTCCAAAGCCGAGTCTATAGAACGAGGAGGAGAGAACGACCCGACTGTGGGTGCTAAACAAACTGCAGCTGCTTCCCAAACCGAGTCTATAGAAAGGGGAGAGAACGACCAGACTGTGGGTACTGAGATAGTAGCTGCTTCCCAAGCCGAATCTTCTACAGAAAGAGGAGAAAACGAGCAGACTGTGGGTGCTAAAACTGTAGTTGCTTCCCACGCCGAGTCTACAGAAAATCAAGGATGGCCGGTTGAAGATGCAGGCAGACGACACCAGCTGAAAAACAAGGTTTCAACATGGGACGTGCCGACGACGGAAGCAGGAGCGATCGCAAAGGCGTCCAGCGTTACAGCTCAAATTTCGAACGCGGGGGAAAATATTCGGACGACAGAAAACAGCGAGGCAGGAGACAGCACCCAGGCTTCACAGAACGACCAGGCCGTGAAAACAATCAATGAAGATGGTATGCCGACAATAATGAATGAAGATGGTATGCCGACAATAATGAATGAAGATGGTATGCCGACAATAATGAATGAAGATGGTATGCCGACAACAATCGATGAAGATGGTATGCCGACAACAATTGATGAAGATGGTATGCCGACAACAATGAATGAAGATGGTATGCCGACAACAATGAATGAAGATGGTATGCCGACAATAATGAATGAAGATGGTATGCCGACAATAATGAATGAAGATGGTATGCCGACAATAATCGATGAAGATGGTATGCCGACAACAATCGATGAAGATGCTATGCCGACAACAATCGATGAAGATGCTATGCCGACAATCAATCCACAAGGAGCAGTAGATGCTATTGACACACGGGAGATAACTCAGATAGGAGAGAAAGACGAAGGCGTGGAGAGGACCAAGAGAGCGGAGGAAACGTTTGCAACATCCACCCCTCAAACCAAAGACGACCGTACGTCGACAACGACACGGCCAGAGGCGGCTGGTTTCTCACGGGAGGCAGCACAGGACAGCCAGGAGGCAGAAACCTGTATGACCGCCAGAGAATCTCGTGTTGTGAAACGCGCCTCCCCCAAACAAGAAGAGGTCCAAGATGTGAACGTTGACGACACACACGCGCTAACAGAAAGCGCAACAACGTCTGTAGGAGCTAGCGTGGACACAGACCACACAAACACGGCATTGCAAACTGACGTGGCTAAATCCCAAGAAACGCCAGGTGACTACAACGCAGGTATGTCAGAGGCAGCGAAACAGAGCACGAGCACGTATGCCGAACCAGCTCCTCTGACCGTGGACGCACCGCAAGCAACGGACTCCAGCGAAACGACCGTTCATGCAAGACCTTCTGCTGCAGCCCACGATGTCACCGAACGGGTAGAATTGGGCTACGAAGCAGCAGCCAGAGCTCAAGCACCCGACACGGACGAAACGACAGGGGGTCAACGAGGCGAGAGCCGTGTTCAAGACCCTGACATCCCAGAGACGAAGCAGGACGAGGAAGTAGTGGTGCTTGCTGCTCACGGGCATGATCCTCACGCTCCACGCTTGCCCGCAGAGAACGCTTGTCCGCCGCTAAACCTGGAGACGATCTCGGAACAGATTTTGAAGGAACTGCTAAACGTAAAGCAAGACCAGGCACGAGACTTCACCAGGTACCTTGCGGCTGACGATGATAACGCCTTCGCCGCCGCTGCTGCTGCTGCTGTTGCTGGTGACTACGACGATGGTGACGAAGGTGCAGAAGAGTCGTTCACTGTGGTCGTCGAAATTGGCAACGACACTCTAGAGGACATCTTCCTGGCCGTTGAGGAAGAAGAGGACAGAAACGACCTGGCAGCTGTCTGGGGAGACGCGGTACTAGAGCACTCTGACCCCCCCGCCTTCCAGCCCCTTGCGGTTGTGGAGAAGACGCACCAACAGAATGCTGCACCAGAACGAACCCGCCTGGACGATTTACCAGACGACTCAGAACGCTTCGAGTTTGAGAAGACCACTGCCCATGGTCACCAGGAACCCAGGCCGCAGAAGGGGGTAAGACTCTCAGGAGACGACTACGGCCCCGCTGTGGGTGACGAGACAGCACCTGCCTCCCTTGCTCACGGAGATGAAGCGCGCGAAGGTCTGAGTGACGGCAGTGATCAGGAGCATGTCGATGAGAGGCGATCACGAACCGAGCTTCCAGAAGTCCGAGGAAGCTCTGGGGCTGGACCTCTGTCACACCGCATTCAATCTGTTGAAGGATGTTTGCAACAGCCTAAGGCTTTGGGCGGAGTCATGACAGCTTTTCCGGGAAACGATAGTCAGAGTTCTCATACTGAAGTCTTGTGCAAAGCAGCGGAAAATGCCGGATTGACTGGACTGAAAATGCCGGATGCCGGATTGTCTGGAAAAGACATCACACACGCGCACGCTCAATATGTCACTGAAACAGCAGCTGATGGAGAAGCCAATGTTGTTGGAGAGTTACTTATTGGAGCAGTATCAACACGGGTGATACACGTTAAAGTCACTGGAAACAACGAAGGCACCATGCAGAGGACAGAATTCCCGGAAACGGAAGAAAACCCCGGATTGACTGGGAACGAAGTGTCTGTAGAAAACACCACACCTGCACACACAGACGGTGCCACTGCAGGAGCAGCCGCTGGAGATATTAACGTTAGCCAGGAGCTGAATGTTAGAATAATGCCAACAATACCTGCACGAGTACTGCACGTTGAAGTCGTTGCCCAAAACAACGAAACCCAGCACAAGAGAGATCTCCAGGAAACTGTGAACACGAAGTTACGTCAGAAAACATTCGAGCCTTCGTCGGAGAAAGACCTCCACGAGTTACGACATTCTCGAGCCACTTTGCGACAGCTTAGACCACCGCAAACAGTAGACCACAGCGAACTAAGAGACGAAATCGCCGAGTCAGCTAACGCTAGAACAGCATGTGCAGTTTCAGTCAAGCCACAAGAGGCAGACTCATTGAAAAGCAAACCAGGCGAAGAAACTGAAACGCGGAGAGAAGATGTGTCATCGATCCCTCTACGTACGTCCAAACTATCAATGTTAGAAAAAGAAGAAGGCAGAAAGTCGAAGACCGACACCACACAGCCCAGCCCATCACCCGCGGGAGAACAGGAGGTGGATGGAATAGCTGAAATGGAAGAGATGATTGGAATGGATGCAGTGAAAGAGATGAAAAAGACCAAGCATTCAGGCAAACACCGAAATGGGATTAACGAAAACACCCGACTGCCTGTACTCAGACCACAAAACCAACCAACAGCAGACACACAGAAACGAAAGTCTGAAAGATTGACCAGGACGTCTTCAGTGAAAGATATGCGGCAAAGGTTTGAATCGTCGAGCGTTGCCAAGCAGCCAGGAAACGCAGACGAGAGAAGCAGCATTCCAAAACCCCAGCGTAAAGGAAGTTTTACGTCAGAAAAGACAGAGGACTCGGCGG
>JABMCL010000426.1:565000-570000 GCA_018857735.1 Alviniconcha marisindica
CAGACAGACAGACAGACAGACAGACAGACAGACAGACAGACAGACAGACAGACAGACAGACAGACGCACGCACGCACGCACGCACGCACGCACAGCAGCACACACACACACACACACACACACACACACACACCACACACACACACACACACACACACACACACACACACACGCACAGATAGACAGAAAGAGACATAGACACAGACAAAGACAAACAGACAGAAAGACCAACACACACACACACACACACACACACACACACAACCACACACACACACACACACAAACACACACCACATACACACACACACACACACACACACACACACCACAACACACACACACACACAACACACACACACACACACACACACAAGGCACAACACGACACGACAGACAGAAACAAAGAGAGATGTGTGTGTGCGGGTGTGTGTGTGTGTGGTGTGTGTGTGTGTGTGTGTGTGTGTGTGTGTGTGTGTGTGTGTGTGGTGTTGTGTGTGTTGTGTGTGGTGTGTGTGTGTGTGGTGGTGTTGTGTGTGTGTGTGTGTGTGTGTGTGTGTGTGTGGTGTGTGTGTGTGTGGTGTGTGTGTGTGTGTGTGTGTGTGTGTGTGTGTGTGTGTGTGTGTGTGTGTGTGTGTGTGTGTGTGTGTGTGTGTGTGTGTGTTGTGTGGTGTGGTGTGTGTGGTGTTGTGTGTGTGTGTGGTGTGTGTGTGTGGTGTGTGTGCGTGTTGTGTCGTGTAGTGCGTGTGTGTGTGTGTGTGTGTGGTGAGAGAGAGAGAGAGAGGGTGAGAGAAGAGAGAGAGAGAGAGAGAGAGAGGGGGGGGGTGCGTACGTAAGTAAGTAAGCGCATGTGACAGACTGTTTTGATGGAAACCACAATCCAATAGATGTAGAAAATCATGATCGTCATTCAGTTCATAGCTACCACAAGACTAACTGTCCCTCTTCTTTCCTGTGGTAACCAACGAACTGTCCATCTTCCTTCCTATGGTAACCAACGAACTGTCCATCTTCCTTCCTATGGTAACCAAAGAACTGTCCGTCTTCCTTCCTATGGTAACCAACGAACTGTCCATCTTCCTTCCTATGGTAACCAACGAACTGTCCGTCTTCCTTCCTATGGTACCAACGAACTGTCCGTCTTCCTTCCTATGGTAACCAACGAACTGTCCATTTTCCTCCCTGTGGTAACCAACGAACTGTCCATCTTCCTTCCTGTGGTAACCAACGAACTGTCCCTCTTCCTTCTTGTGGTAACCAACGAACTGTCCCTCTTCCTTCCTGTGGTAACCAACAAACTGTCCCTCTTCTTTCCTGTGGTAACCAACGAACTGTCCATCATCCTTCCTGTGGTAACCAACAAACTGTTCCTCTTCTTTCCTGTGGTAACCAACGAACTGTCCGTCTTCCTTCCTGTGGTAACCAACGAACTGTCCGTCTTCCTTCCTGTGGTAACCAGCGAACTGAAACAACGCCTCTCCTCACAGAAGTAACCAACATAGGTAACGAATGAGCTGACACTCCTATTGACTGACACAACCAACGAATTGTTGCTATCTCCAACCGCAGTAACCAAACAGTCTGACATCCTATCTTGACTGACATGACCACCAAATTCTCTGATGGAAATGAACAAGGATCACAAAGCTTCTTGGCCGAGCCGACGCATTCTTGACTGAGGTGACTAAAGATCCAGCACCTTTCTGACCAGAGTATAAACAGATAAGATCCAAATACTTAATGTAATTGTTGTTCAAGAGTCGTTTTGTAGCTTGATAAAGGGAATTACCCCGAAAATTTGCATGGTGTGTTTTGTCCTAATAAATAGCATTATTTTGAACCTTTTCTATGTTTTGAATCTTATTTTAGAAAGCTAGCAGTCATTCTTGCTTCAGATTTTTTTTATAAGCAGATAAGCTGCAGTTTCACCGTGTTTTTAATCAACAGGTGGCTGGACCATTACCGAGGGAGTGAACAATCCAGAACAACAAACACGTAGGAAAGTCAGTCATCATCATCGAAGAAGACCGGTTCTCAAAAACCAGCTGTCTTTGTTGGTGTAGAACTGAAATAGATGAAGCAAAAGTGCAGAGCCATTCTTGTCACAGATGCTTACACTACGACCATTTCGGGCTGACAGTGTGGCATACATCGTACTAAATATACACACTTGTCGAGGGCAGATCAATATGATGTGTGCCTTTTTGGGGGATGTCAGTCAAGCCGTAGCAGAGGTCAACAGTCTGTTTATGGATCGGCTGAGGGCAACAGGTGTTGGTTTGTTTTTCGCACCAGACGTAAAAAGGAACAGAACAGAAGATCGCGTAGTTTTTCATGTAACCTGTACTTTTTGTTTCGTTGGCAGTGTTGATTGCTCTTGGGGATAATTTTGTGTGGCTGCTATTCTCGGTGGCGTGTTCCAGTTACTGCGTTAATTGTGTCTGTGTGATCGTTACTGCGTTAATTGTGTCTGTGTGATCGTTACTGCGTTAATTGTGTCTGCGTGATCGTTACTGCGTTGTGTCTGTGTGGTTGTTACTGCGTTAATTGTGTCTGTGTGTCTGTGTGATCGTTACTGCGTTAATTGTATCTGTGTGTCTGTGTGATCGTTACTGCGTTAATTGTGTCTGTGTGATCGTTACTGCGTTAACTGTGTCTGTGTGATCGTTACTGCGTTAATTGTGTCTGTGTGTCTTTGTGATCGTTACTGCGTTAATTGTGTCTGTGTGATCGTTACTGCGTTAATTGTGTCTGTGTGATCGTTACTGCTTTACTTGTGTCTGTGTAATCGTTACTGCGTTAATTGTGTTTGTGTGTCTGTGTGGTTGTTACTGCGTTAATTGTGTCTTTGTGATCGTTACTGCGTTAATTGTGTCTGTGTGTCTGTGTGATCGTTACTGTGTTAATTGTGTCTGTGTGGTTGTTCCTGCGTTAATTGTGTCTGTGTGATCGTTACTGCGTTAATTGTGTCTGTGTGATCGTTACTGCGTTAATTGTGTCTATGAGTCTATGTGGTTGTTCCTGCGTTAACTGTGTCTGTGTGGTTGTTGCTGCGTTAACTGTGTCTGTGTGGTTGTTACTGCGTTAAGTGTGTCTGTGGGGTTGTATTTGGGATGGGGTTGGGGGACGGATGGGGAAGGGAGGCAGGAGGAGCAGCGTGGCAGTTACTGCTTTGGAGAATACCTCAGATACCTGTGTGTCTGTGTGGTTGTCTTTGGGATGATGTGTGTGTGTGTGTGTGCCTGTGTGTGTGTGTGTGTGTGTGTGTGTGTGTGTGTGTGTGTGTGTGTGTGTGTGTGTGTGTGTGTGTGTGTGTGTGTGTGTGTGTGTGTTGTGTTTGTGTGTGTTGTTGTGTGTGTGTGTGTGTCTGAGAGAGAGAGAGAGAGAGAGAGAGAGAGAGGAGAGAAAAGAGAGAGAGAGAGAGAGAGAGAGAGAGAGAGAGAGACTCTGCGCGCGCGCGCGCGCGCGCGCGCGCGCGCGCGCGCGCGTGTGTGTGTGTGTGTGTGTGTGTGTGTGTGTGTGTGTGTGTGTGTGTGTGTTGCATATAATAGTTTTGTTCGAACCCATACTGATGTGTACACAATCTGTTGTATGTTACATATGTCCATTATAATTACGTGCCTATTACGCTTTAAACATCGCCCGGATATAACCGCACTGGCTGACTGGGCGTAAAACACCAATTTACTGACTTGATTTACTTACGCTTTAAACACTCCATTAATATTACTATTAGGGTGTTTCATTTGGGTGCCGTACATGCCCACAGACAGAAGTATAAGTTACTGTTTCACACACAAGTACCGGCTTCCGCCCTTGTGGTTAACTTAGTTAGAATTAAGACCACAAAATCTCAAAATCTCAGTAAGTTTACACTACTTTGTTTAATAACTTTCCCATGTAAAATATTCTCTCTCTGTCTGCCCGCATGTCTCACATTGAAAAGCACCAGATGTGCCGAAGATTTCCACGTTGTCTTGTCACTCATTCAAAATCAACAGCAGTGCCGAAGACTTTTTCTTCTCCCTCACTAAAAAGCACCAGATGTGCCGAAGATTTTCAGATTAACTTGTCTTCTTTTCAATTAAACCGAAAACCCAGTTCGTTCAAATGTACCTCTCTTTTTTTGTCTTCTTCCCCCCCCCCCCCCCCCCCTTTTTTGGGGGGGGGGGGGGGGGCCGTTTGATCCTCAGTTTTGTACATCCTGAAAATCCTGTTTATGTTGCGATGAAAATCACATTTGTGTTGCGATGGAAATGGTGCTGGTTTTGCGATGACAAAAGACATGTTTATACGATGTCCTTGTTGCGGTGACAATTCCATACCTGCAGTGATGAAATTCCTCTTCGTGATGCTATATGAAAAGCCTGTTTCTGTTGCGAAGTTCTGTTCGTGTTCCGGTGAAAATCCTATGTGGCGATGAAAGTCCTGTTTGTGCTGCGAAAAATATGCCCTTCTTGTTGCGATGAAAGTCCGTTTGTGTTGTGATGAAAGTTTTGTCTATGTTCCGATGTGTTGCGGTAAAAGTCGTATCTAACTGGGGTGAAAGTCCTGTTTGTTTTGCGATAAATGTCCTGTCTATGTTGCGATGAAAATCCTGTTCGTGTAGCGCTAAAAGTCCTGTTCGTGTTGCGATCAAAAGTCCTGTTCGTGTAGCGCTAAAAGTCCTGTTCATGTTGCGATCAAACGTCCTGTTCGTGTTGCAATCAAAAGTCCTGTTCGTGTTGCGATCAAAAGTCCTGTTCGTGTTGCGATCAAAAGTCCTGTTCGTATAGCGCTAAAAGTCCTGTTCGTGTTGCGATCAAAAGTCCTGTTCGTGTTGCGATGAAAGTCCTGTATATGCTGCGATAAAAATCCTGTTTGTGTTGCGATGAAAATCCTGTTTGTGTTGCGCTAAAAGTCCTGTTCGTGTTGCGATGAACATCCTGTCTATGTTGCGCTGAAAATCCTGTTTGTGTTGCGATGAAAATCCTGTTTGTGTTGCGCTAAAAGTCCTGTTC
>JABMCL010000426.1:577500-582500 GCA_018857735.1 Alviniconcha marisindica
TTAATTTTTGTTTTTATTTTTACTGATGCTGTATTTGTCTATAGCCGTCTGTAATAATATTTAACTGTGAATGTCTTGGTTATTAGTAGTACTGTAGCAACGGCAGATATGTGAGTCGGCCTTTGTGCTAATATCTTCACCGTTGAGAAATAAAGTTCAATCAATCAGTCTCTCTCTCTCTCTCTGTCTCTGTCTCTCTCTCTCTCTCTGTCTCTCTCTGTCTCTCTCTCTGTCTCTCTGTCTCTCTCTCTGTGTCTCTCTTTGTGTGTCTCTCTCTATCTCTCTGTCTCTCTGTCTCTGTCTCTGTCTCTCTCTGTCTCTCTCTCTGTCTCTCTCTCTCTCTGTGTCTCTCTGTGTCTCTCTCTGTGTCTCTCTGTCTCTGTGTGTGTGTGTCTCTCTCTGTCTCTGTCTCTCTCTCTGTCTCTCTGTCTCTCTCTCTCTGTCTCTGTGTCTGTGTCTCTGTCTGTGTCTCTGTCTGTGTCTCTCTGTGTGTCTCTCTCTCTATCTCTCTGTCTCTCTCTCTCTCTCTGTCTCTGTCTCTGTCTCTCTCTGTCTCTCTCTGTCTCTCTCTCTATCTCTCTCTGTGTCTCTCTGTCTCTGTGTGTGTGTCTCTCTCTGTGTGTCTCTGTCTCTGTGTGTGTGTGTGTGTGTGTGTGTGTGTGTGTGTGTGTGTGTGTGTGTGTGTGTGTGTGTGTGTGTGTGTGTGTGTGTGTGTGTGTGTGTGTGTGTGTGCTCTCTCTCTCTCTCTCTCTCTCTCTCTCTCTCTCTCTCTCTCTCTCCTCCCACGCCCGAGAAGGCCACAGTACTATTCAGTTTTTTTTTTTCTCTGATGGATTTTGTTTATTTGACAGAAATGTTTACCGGTCATGGCCACCGCTGAGCCGTTGATGAGCTCTCCTTGAGCGAAACCGGCTGGCTGGCGTAAGTAAGTAAATTGGAGTTTTACGCCCAGCCAACCAGTGCGGTTATATCAGAGCGAAACCGGCTGGTTGGCGTAAGCAAGTAAATGGGTGTTTTACGCCCAGCCAGCCAGTGCGGTTATATCAGAGCGAAACCGGCTGGCTGGCGTAAGTAAGTAAATAGGTGTTTTACGCCCAGGCAACCAGTGCGGTTATATCAGAGCGAAACCGGCTGGCTGGCGTAAGTAAGTATATAGGTGTTTTACGCCCAGTCAGCCAGTGCGGTTATATCAGAGCGAAACCGGCAGGCTGGCGTAAGTAAGTAAATTGGTGTTTTACGCCCAGTCAACCAGTGCGGTTATATCAGAGCGAAACCAGCTGGCTGGCGATCAGAAAACAAAATGGGACCTCTGCAGGTTCAGATCTTTTGATAGTTACTCCTATGGTGATACGCCCCTGTTTTGGGGGGCTTCCTGTAACACTGATTGCACTCGGCATTTGAAAATGAATCGGACCCAGAAAGGGCCTTATGCTTCCAAGTAGGGTTTTTTTTTTAAAGGAAAAGTTTCATCTTTTCCTCTCTGTGTGTAATTAATTAATTAATTAATTAATTAATTTATTTATTTATTCATGTATTTATTTTTTTAGTGTACGAGCAGCTTTTAAAGGCTATGGCTTACCCGCTAGCACACAACGTACGAGATCTAGTTCATCCAAAAGAGTGCGTTGTTCTCTGCTGCAGCCAGACCTAGTTCTTTCTTTGATGGGCGCGCTTTCATTATAATTATCTCAAAGATAAATAATAGAATCGTGTGTATGTCGTAGGACTTCAGCCGACCTGGCAGGCCTTGACAAAGCCCTCATGGGCGAAAATTTGGATTAAAAGTTTGTTTTTGTTTTTTTGTTTTTTATAGAACCAGGAAATGCTTGGACTGTTGTTCTACTTTCTCGAAAATAAATAATCTGAGTGTGTGTGTGTGTGTGTGTGTGTGTGTGTGTGTGTGTGTGTGTGTGTGTGTGTGTGTGTGTGTGTGTGTGTGTGTGTGTGTGTGTGTGTGTGTGTGTGTGTGTGTGTGTGTGTGTGTGTGTGTGTGTGTGTGTGTGTGTGTGTGTGTGTGTGTGTGTGTGTGTGTGTGTGTGTGTGTGTGTGTGTGTGTGTGTGTGTGTGTGTGTATATTACTTAAGTCGTTTCGGTCCGACGCTCCTCTGAGCTATCGCGTTCCGACGCTCTACCAACTGAGCTATCGCGTTTCGACGCTCTACCAACTGAGCTATCGCGTTTCGACGCTCTACCAACTGAGCTATCGCGTTCCGACGCTCTACCAACTGAGCTATCGCGTTCCGACGCTCTACCAACTGAGCTATCGCGTTCCGACGCTCTACCAACTAAGCTATCGCGTTCCGACGCTCTACCAACTGAGCTATCGCGTTCCGACGCTATACCAACTGAGCTATCGCGTTCTAACGCTCTACTACCTGTAAACACACTGTTTAACATCTAACATTTAACACTAAACATCTGTTGAGGATGATAACTTTCTAAGGGAGGGTTGGGGATGTGTGAACCTAATGATTTTCATGTAATTTGAGAGTTTTTACGTTTCGGTTTGACAGAGAAAGCATTATTCCAGGTAATTTTGGTTTTGCTATTAGTGTATGCAGATTGAGAGAAAAGGGGCGTATGTCTAAGAGTGTGCAGGTGCGTGTGTTTCATGACTTAGAATTATTGAGATATGTTCTTCGTTGTGCGATCGAACGACAGCTTTAATTTCCCGCTGGGATGAATGAAGTATATTGTTATTGTTACCAACTGATCTATCGCTTTCCCGCTGGGATGAATGAAGTATATTGTTATTGTTACCAACTGAGCTATCGCTTTCCGACGTTCTACCAACTGAGCTATCGCGTTCCGACGCTCTACCACCTGAGCTATCGCGCTGCTCTCCCTTACCTAGTGACGTGCTGACTGATGTTTTGCCCTTTATGGTCGCGGATGTACCTCTGATGGAGTTTATGTAGCTTGTATTTACTCGCATGCCAGGTGAGAGTTACCGTAGGCGACTCAGGTCTTTGTTGCTGTGTTTAGGCGTGTGTGTGTGATGCGTGCGTCTTTCGAGCGCTGATTAAATCCGATGAATGTGTGTGTGTGTGTGTGTGTGTGTGTGTGTGTGTGTGTGTGTGTGTGTGTGTGTGTGTGTGTGTGTTGTGTGTGTGTTTGTGTGTGTTTGTGTGTGTGTTTGTGTGTGTGCCTGCGTGCGTGCGTGTGTGTGTGTGTGTGTGTGTGTGTGGTGTGTGTGTGTGTGTGTGTGTGCGTGTGTGTGTGTGTGTGTGTGTGTGTGTGTGTGTGTGTGTGTGTGTGTGTGTGTGTAGTGTGTGTGTGTGTGTGTGTGTGTGTGTGTGTGTGTGTGTGTGTGTGTGTGTGTGTGTGTGGTGGTGCGTGCGTGCGTCCGTCGTGCGTAGTATGTGATGCGTGGTTGCTGTGTGTGCGTGCGTGTGCGTGCGTCGTGCTAGGTGCGTGCGTGTGTGTGGTGTGTGCGCGTGTGTGTGTGTGTGTGTGTGTGTGTGTGTGTGTGTGTGTGTGTGTGTGTGTGTGTGTGTGTGTGTAAATTACGTAAATTATTAGTTTGTTTCAATAACTGTTCCTTGAGTTTTAAAATACACAATATGTGCTGTTGTGTACTGTGATGTGGTTAATGTTCAGCCACGTTTTAATTTAATTTCTCTGATGAGATAATACAGTAATCTTGAATCTTGAATGGTTGGTTGGGCATTAAAGGACACGGATGAATGAATGGATGGATGAACATTAATAGCTGTCTTTAGATATATAAAAAAATGTTGCAAAGCAAACAAGCCAATCAGTCCTAAATGACAACGGTGAGTGTTATCGTTCAGTGTCTCTTGCTGCATAGTGATAGTGTCTTTCGGTACTGATTTTGGGACACGCATAATGAAACAGCAGACCGAGGCTCTTCTCGCGTTGTGCAACGTCAACCCCCTCCCCCAACCCCCGCCCCCACCCCCCGGCCCGGCCCCTACGCCCCCACCCATCCCCCACCCCCACACCCCTCCACCCACACCCACACCCTTCCCGCTAGACCTCTTCAACTGAAATCATGCATCAATCGCAAAATCAAATGCAAGGGCTTGTTTGTTTCACTCTGCTAATTTCTCTCGTCGGGTCTCTAAACTCACGAACCTCCTGCATCTTCCACAGAACGACTGAACAGCGAATTTACTCCGACTGCAGAGAGAACCAAGCACGCCATTGTACCGCTATATATTACCAACGAGAGTCACTGGTCGATTTAGAAATCAATTAGAGGCACACACACACACACACACACACACACACACACACACACACACACACACACACACACACACACACACACACACACACACACACACGTACACACCGGGGAAAAGATTGCTTTAATTATTCAGCACCTTTCGTTCGGAATATCTCGGTGTGTAATTCTCGGTCCGGGACATTTTCTTCTTGCCTAGTTTGTACAGACAGACGCCCACGGAGTTGTAACCTATGTGTGAAAAGCAACGTCGCTCTGAGGCTGCAAGATCGACAGGGGTCTCTTGAAATTATCTGGTATTCATTCGACATTGCAAGCGTCTCTGTCTGTCTGTCTGTCTGTCTTTCTCTGTCTCTGTCTCTGTTTGTCTGTCCGTCTGTCTCTTTCTCTCTCTCTGTCTCTCTCTGTCTGTCTCTGTCTCTCTGTCTCTGTCTCTCTCTCTTTGTGCTTGTGTATGCGCGCGTGTGTGTGTGTGTGTATGTGTGTGCGTGCGTGCGTGTGTGTGTGGTGTGGGTGTGTGGGTGTGTGTGGGGGGGGGGGGGGGGGGGGGGTCTGTGGGTCTGTGTACGTCCGTGCGTGTGTGAGCATTCGTGCATTCGTGCATGTTTGCGAGCGTGCGTGCGTGTGTCTGTCTTCTTCTACCACGTTTCTTCTTTCTCTTTCGTCTGTCGTCCATGTTAACATCAGCGATTCTATGCTGTGATAACAGAACTCTAAAGCCCAGTCAACCATAATGATCATAATATGGCAAAGAAAAGGGAGAGCCTTACTGGACAAATCAGAGACAAGA
>JABMCL010000426.1:592500-605000 GCA_018857735.1 Alviniconcha marisindica
TATATATCATTATAATACATATATATATATATATATATATATATATATATATATATATCAGAGAGAGAGAGAGAGAGAGGAGAGAGAGAGAGAGAGAGAGAGAGAGAGAGAGAGAGAGAGAGAGAGAGAGAGAGAGAGAGAGAGAGAGAGAACTCGAACTCGAAAACATTATTTTCCAAGGATTGTAGTTTAGGTTCATTTAGACCTGTCTAGCAACTAGTCCTTGCTAAACTACAGAATAAGTGAAACATGGAGAAACAATTATATGAAAACCAAAAACAAAAACAGACAAAAAACTAACTTTACAAACTCGATTAATCTTTGAACATGATAAACAATATACAAACAAATAAAATATAATACTACCCCTATTAATAGTAATAAACATACAGGAACAGCAAAATCATTTAAAATAGGTTGAGAGAGCGAGAGAACTCGAACTCGAAAACTTTATTTCCAAGGATTGAGAGAGAGAGAGAGAGAGAGAGAGAGAGAGAGAGAGAGAGAGAGAGAGAGAGAGAGAGAGAGAGAGAGAGAGAGAGAGAGAGAGTCTTAAGATGTGCAATTGCTTGTGACGGAGTTTGACTGTCCCGAGGTTGACATGACGTTAAAATCCAGTTAGTAACAACTCACTTTGTCAGATAAGTTTTTTTGTTTACAAGGAGATGACAAATCAACGAATTAAACCAAGAAACAAATACACCACGGTTTATGGGAAAATGTTCAAGACCAAAAGGAGAGAGAGAGAGAGAGAGAGAGAGAGAGAGAGAGAGAGAGAGAGAGAGAGAGAGAGAGAGAGAGAGAGAGACAGAGACAGAGACAGAGACAGAGACAGAGACAGAGAGACACAGAGAGAGAGAGAGACAGAGACAGAGAGACAGAGACAGAGACAGAGACAGACAGACAGACAGACAGACAGACAGAGACACAGAGACAGAGACAGAGAGTCAGAGACAGAAACAGAGAGACAGAGACAGATCGATTAGGATTCTATCAGTAAAATAATCAGTTTGTGCCAGTGCCCACACCATCCAATTTTGGTAACCTTGATCAGCGCTTCTGTTCCAGTGAAAGTTCTGGCCGAAATGGTTCATGTTGTTAGTTATGCATATAGCCATTTGTTCTGTGCTAGCCAGCAAAATCATTCCCTCGCATTGTTTCGAGCATGACTGAATCGGAACAATGAACGACACGTTTATGGCAACCAAGCAAATGGCGGTTATCTAACAACAATGAAAAATTCACTGCGTACACCAAAGGTACCGGTTTCCATCAACTGCGCAGTTCGTCAGTTGATCGAGCGTGATCACGTCAGTCCCTATATTACGTTTGATCTACCCATGAAATCTACCCTGCAATCTACCCTGTAACCTGCCGCGTCTCCTTGTACTCTGTTTGCCATCTGCCCTCTAAACTATCTTGTAACATACCCTGTAATCTACTTGTAACCAACATTGTATTCTACCCGTCATCTACCCTGCAGTAACCAACATTGTCTCATTGTATTCTACCCGTCATCTACGCTGCAAAAACCAACATTGTCTCCTTGTATTCTACCCGTCATCTCACTGCAATAACCAACATTGTCTCCTTGTATTCTACCCGTCATCTCACTGCAATAACCAACATTGTCTCCTTGTATTCTACCCGTCATCTACCCTGCAATAACCAACATTGTCTCATTGTATTCTACCCGCCATCTACGCTGCAAAAACCAACATTGTCTCATTGTATTCTACCCGTCATCTCACTGCAATAACCAACATTGTCTCATTGTATTCTACCAGTCATTTACCCTGCAATAACCAACATTGTCTCCTTGTATTTTACCCGTCATCTACCCTGCAATAACCAACATTGTTTCCTTGTATTCTACCCGTCATCTACCCTGCAATAACCAACATTGTCTCATTGTATTCTACACGCCATCTACGCTGCAAAAACCAACATTGTCTCATTGTATTCTACCCGTCATCTCACTGCAATAACCAACATTGTCTCCTTGTATTCTACCCGTCATCTACCCTGCAATCTACCCTGTGATCTACCCTGTAACCTGCTATGTCTCCCTGTATTCTACTCGTCATCTGCCCTGTAAACTATCCTGTAACCAACCTTGTCTCCATTTATTCGAGCTGTTATCTACTATGTAATTTACCCTGCAGCCACCCTTAATTCCTCCTGTATCCTACCTTTCTCCAGGTAATCTACCTGCCATCAACCTTGTAATCTACCCTGCAACCTACCCTGTAACCTGCCCTGTAACATACCCAGTCATCTGTCTGTAACCAACCCTGTAATCTACCCTGTGACCTACCTTGTTTCCCTGTCATCTGTCTATAATCTACCCTGTAATCTACACAGTAACTTATTTGTCTCCATGTCTTCTCCCTGCCACCTGTAACCTGCCCTGTAATCTACACAGTAACCTAATTTGTCTCGCTGTGTTCTACCTGCCACCTGTAACCTGCCCTGTAATCTACACAGTAACCTAATTTGTCTCGCTGTGTTCTACCTGCCACCTGTAATCTGCCCTGTAATCTACACAGTAACCTAATTTGTCTCGCTGTGTTCTACCTGACAGCTACGCTACAACCTGCCCTGCAATCTATACCTATTAATTCCTTGTATTATACTTGCCATCTACCCTCTCTCTCTGTCGCTGTCTCTCTGTGTATTTGCCTGTTTGTATGTATGTTTGTTTGTCTGTCTGCCTGTCTGAATGTCTGTCTGTCTGTCTCTGTCTCCCTCTGTCTCTGTCTGTCTGATTCTGTCTGTCTGTCTGTCTGTCTCTCTATGTGTGTCTGTCTCCGTGTCTCTGTCTCTGTCTGTCTCTCTGTCTGTCTCTCTGTCTGTCTCTGTCCCTGTCTCTGTCTGTCTGTCTGTCTCTGCCTGTCTGTCTGTCTGTCTGTCTCTGTCTCTCTCTGTATACTGCAAGGCCTCAGATTTCCAGAATTATACTGCTTTAATATTTTACGATCAGCCTTTTCTTTTGTTGTAATTGAGTATAACCATAACCTTTCTCCGATGATATTTAATCAATCATTCTTGTCCAGGTCGACTCGGCTGTCACGTTCTTGTGTCGAGTCAGACACACTTTATGTCATGTTCGTTCTGTCTCACGTGTCTCACTTGTCACAAGCTATGATTTGATATGAATGTTTGTTGTGAGATTCCCCCCCCCCCCCCCCCCCCCAAAGACTTTAAAAATCAACGAATTATAACCAAGAAACTTAAGCGACACAATTTGACGGAAAATAGTAAAGACCAAAAGGGGGGAGAGAGAGAGAGAGAGAGAGAGAGAGAGAGAGAGAGAGAGAGAGAGAGAGAGAGAGAGAGAGAGAGAGAGAGAGAGAGAGAGAGAGAGAGAAATCGATTAGGAAAAAAAGAAAAAAAAGAAAGACTGATAGAAAAAAAGAAATAGAAGAAATTGAATAGGCAAAAAAGAAACAGAAAATCCAACAAAAACTTACTAATATCAGATCATGCAAGAACTACAAACAACATTTGCAACAGCAGCAGCGGCAGCAGCAGTACACACACACACACACACACACACACACACACACACACACACACACACACACACACACACACACACACACACACATCAGAAAAAGAAGAACATTTTAAAGAGAAAGGGAAACAAACGAAAGAAAGACAGAAAAAATAGCACATGCCAGTAAGTAGATGAATGACTGAGAAAAAAGAAGAAGAAGAAGAAGAAGACGGAGAGAAGAAGAAGAAGGAGAAGAAGAAGAAGAAGAAGTCGCTTTGAACAGTAAAAAGAAAAGATGTCCACTCACCACAATCGTAACCAGTACCCTCTCGACAAGTGGCCGTCAGAAAAAGACCTGAAGACCGAACCTGTCAGCCATTTTTAGGCCGCCATGTGCGTGCACGCGCGCCACGTGGGCAGAGGTGGAGACGGCAGCCAATCAGTGCGAAGCGCGTGCAATGCTCGCTCAGTTATATGGAAACTAACGAGAAGGAAATCGTGGGACAATGAACATCTTTAGGAGGAATCTGGTATCCCTCAGCTCCGCCCACACCCCTTGCCAGCAAAGACACCGACATCAACACCACCTCCCACTTTCCACTCTTGTAGATCTAGATGTTAAAGGAGAACCGAAACGAAAAAAAGCAAGGAAAAAAGAAGAAAAAAGGCAAGAAAAAAAAAGCATCATGGACTCTACCGATACGAATGGAATAAAAAATAACAAAATAACAACAACAAAACAACAGCAAAATAACCACAGCCATAAAACAACAACAAAACAATGCCAGCAACAAAACAACAAGAAAATAACAACAACAGCAAAAGAAGAACAACAACAACCACAGCAAAGCAACAACCACAACAAAACAACAACAGCAACAAAACAACAAAATAACCACCACCACCACCAAATAACAACAACAATAACCAAAAACACACACACAACAACAACAAAACAACAACAGCAACCACCAAAGAATAACAACAACCAAATAACAACAACAACAAAACAACAACAACAACCAACAGCAACAAACCACCAAGAACAAAGGCGCACAACGGTTTCTCACTCGATTTCCGGTCCTGTTTATAACAATTTATTTAAAAAAATCATTAATAGGCATTTGAAAGACGCGAAACCACGACCGTGAATCCTGCCAAATTGCTATCAGCAGCCTGTGTCTCCTGCCATTTTGCTATCAGCAGCCTGTGTCTCCTGCCATTTTGCTATCAGCAGCCTGTGTCTCCTGCCAAATTGCTATCAGTAGCCTGTGTCTCCTGCCATTTTGCTATCAGCAGCCTGTGTCTCCTGCCATTTTGCTATCAGCAGCCTTGTCTCCTGCCATTTTGCTATCAGCAGCCTGTGTCTCCTGCCATTTTGCTATCAGCAGCCTGTGTCTCCTGCCAAATTGCTATCAGCAGCCTGTGTCTCCTGCCATTTTGCTATCAGCAGCCTGTGTCTCCTGCCATTTTGCTATCAGCAGCCTGTGTCTCCTGCCAAATTGCTATCAGCAGCCTGTGTCTCCTGCCATTTTGCTATCAGCAGCCTGTGTCTCCTGCCATTTTGCTATCTGCAGCCTGTGTTAGTTTGGTACGTGTCACGAACAGGGCCGGATTATGTGGCAGAATTAAGTATGAAGTTTGTAAATAGCCAATCAACATTTAAACAACAGTTAAACGATGACAAATGAGATGTAAGATATTTATCTGCTTTTGGTTGAGCTATTTGCTTGTTATGTTTTTCTTACAATAACAATATACTTTATTCACCCCAAATGGGAAATTAAAGCTGTCGTTCGATCTTATACATTAACGCACAACGAAGAACTGATTTGCACATATGTCAATAATTCACAGTCATGAAACACTCACACGTACATAGTCTTAGACATACACCCCCTTTCTTTCAATCTGCATACGCTAAAGGAATGATCTAATGCTAATGCCTAGCAAACCCAGAATTACCTGGAGTTTTTATGTTTTGGTTTACCTGGAACAGTGTTTTCTCTGACAAACCAAAACATAACAACTCTCAAATTAAATAAATATCATTAGGTACACACATTCCCCCCCCCCCCCCCCCCCGGAAAGTTATCCTCAGCAGACGTTCTGACGCATGCGCACACACAGTTAATGACTGGTATAATTTTCATTAAAAACTGACAGAGCCGAGGGTAAAAACGAGGCTTTATAATGGTTTGGGTGTCCTCTGTTTGGATTATTTTTTTTAACCATTATTGTTTTGTAGCTTGAAAATTCGCATGTTGCGTTTTGTCATAATAAATAGCGTTCTTTTTAGCGTTTTATATATTTGTACCTCATTCGACTTTTATTTTCCAACTCCTGTCTCCATATTTTTTTAAACCTGCGTTTGTTATAGGTATAACATAGCTTTCATGGCTGACCTCCAGAATGAAACAGAACACCCTGCTCATCATACAAAGCGGCTGATGCATGTTATCCGTGGTAATTAAATCAGAGTTCGCCGAATGCAAAGGAATTGTGGGAGATCCAAACACATAAAAAGGATTCTTCCCAGCACTGTCCACAAAAACAACATAGCTCAACCCAAAACAGATACGTGGTTTCGATCTCCATCTCATTTTGTCCTCGTTTTTCACCGTTTAACTGTTGTTTAAATGTCGTTTTGTAGCTCGATGAAGGGGATTACCCTGAACATTTGCATGTTGTGTTTTGTCCTAATAAATAGCGCTCTTTTGAAGCTTTCATGTGTTTTGGATCTTGTTTTAGAACGCTAGCAGTCATTTTTGTTTTAGTTGTGTTTAAAAACAAAACAAAACAAAACAAAACAAAAAACAAAAAAACTGTGGGAGCCCAAAAGTTGTGTGAACAAGCATGTTGAGCTGGCCTTTCACGTAGTGAGTTGAACTGTCTTTTTGCTGCAGTTATTCTTAACAGTTGCTTCTGACGGACATTCGTCTTTGGGATCTTGAAATAGCAAGTTGCAAAATAGACGAGTTGCTTTGCACTAGTGAGTTTCCCACCATAATATTTATTGTTCTGGTGGTGTTGGTGGTGTTGGTGGTGGTACGTCTGCCTGTTTTTGCGGGTCGGGGGTGGTTGTGGTAGCCATAGTTATAATTTGACCAATTTCGATATCTTCGACTTCACATTTCTCAATAATTACTAGCCTGAGGAAATCCATTCACCTCAGCCTCATAGAGGAATGCCTGCTTTATCTAAAAACCCAGTCACTACAAATAACTCAACAATAGAAAACGTGTTTTTTTGTTTGTTTGTTTTTCAAATTCCGGGTGAATTCCCCTAATATAATTTTTTTTTAAATAATATCTGTAGCCTAACAAAACAGCTGAGCCAAAGGCAGATAAGTATCCTACTTCTAATTTTTCACCGTTAAACTGTTGTTTTCTAGCTTCAAAATGGGATCAGCGCGAACATTTGCATGTTGCGTTTTGTCCTAATAAATAGCGTTCTTTTGAACCTTTTACATGTTTGGATCTTTGTTTGTTTCAGAACGCTAGCAGTCATTCTTGTTTCAGATTTTAGGGTATTGGGCGGTTCAGTGAAGCTGGTTTGCACGAGTGAATGCCCTTTGTAATCTTCCGCGCAAGATGTCGCGAGAGGTCGCAGCGCACTTCCGGGTCGATTTCTGAGTAGGCGTTGCTTCACGCTGTGTATAACAGCGGAAGTTGAACCTAGAATTGCGAAACAGTACAAATGCCAATACTGTTGCAGTTGCAAAAATTACTGGAAAGGGGATGGAGGGTGGGGAAAAAGTGTCTTTGCGTCGTTTTTTGGCTGACCAGAAGATCGCGAGTTCGTAGAAAAAATGTGTTTTGGGGCATCCTATAGCACGAGCAACTGTTACTGGTTATTGCCGGACACATTCTGACTACGGGCCTCCAAAAATGCCTTTAAAGTTGGCAGTGTACAATTCGCAAATTCACTGTCACCGCCTTCCATTGTGAAGAAAGTACTCACCGGAAGTAAAAGCAGCCAAGGGACTTAAGCGATACCGGGCAAAAGTCAAGGGAGTTAACAACCCCGCCTGAATCGCCCAATAGATCTCGCACGGTTTTAAGCTTAGACATTCTTAACACAATCTGAAACAGACCGAGGCACAGGGCGCCTGTGCAGAATCCACAAACAAGGGAGTTAATTAGCGCTAGTTTGATGCTGTACCTCTGGCAGAGTTTGCGTACCTTGTGTTTACTCGCATGAGAGCTATCGCAGCAGGGTCGGGTCTTTGTTGTTGTGTTTGTGTGACGTCTTTCGAGAGCGTATTAACTCTCTTGTTTGTTGTTTCAAATATTCTGAATGTCCTGAAAAACATATGTACGTGCCTCAGACTTGAGTACCCGCGGACAGCTACAGCTATGTGAACTGCGGACATCAATACAAATTATTGAAGCATCATTATTACTTGTGTTTTTTTGTTTTTTTGTTTTACTGGGTGTTCTTTCTGGTTGACTGGTTACGCGTTAGGCTGGTAAGCAGAGGGACCTCGGTTCGAATCCGCTTCGGCTCAGCTTTGTCTTCAAAAGCTGTGGTCTGTGGACTCTGTCTTGTGACTTTGTCCCTCGCAATTAATAAAACATTAAAATGGCTCTCATCGCTGCCCTTCTTAAAGCGGGGGTCATTCTGGTGGTAGCAGCGTAGCGATTGGTATATAATGTCCCTCTCCCCCCCCCCCCCCCCCCCACCTCCGTACCTCCTCCCCCTTCTCCCCGTCCCTAATAAGCCTTATGGTTTCTGTGGACGTTAAGCACCATGTTTACTTACTTCTTGTTGACTGCGACCATTGTCACAATATCCGTAATCATCGACGACTTTCTCTCTCGAGCTTTATTGAACTCCCTTGTTGATTGATTATGGGGGTCAGAGTCTGTAGTGACAAAATGGAATGCGGCGAGAGACTCCGACCACTTATTTAACGACGGTTATGGGTGAAAGAAAGGGTGCAGTGGCAAAATGTAATGTAATGCGGCAAAGGACATCGACTGCTATTGTACCACGCTTATGGGTGTCGGAGGAGGCTTCAGTGGCAAAGGTAATGCAGCAGTTAAGTGACACCGACTGGTGTTTCTTCGTGGCTGAACGTGTGTCGAAGTGTCTGACGGACGGCCCACAGCGCAGCAAGAGACACAGCCAGCCAGCCAGAGAGCCAGTCAGCCAGCCAGACTGAGACAGCCAGCCAGACAGGCTCAGACAGACAGCTAGAGAGCCAGCCAGACAGACAGACTCCGACAAATAGCCAGAGAGCCAGACAGATACAGATAGACAGCCAGAGAACTAGACAGACTCAGACTGAGAGTCAGACAGACTCAGACAGCCAGACAGAGAGACACAGAGACACAGACCGCCAGTCAGACTCAGCCAGCCAGCCAGCCAAACAGCCAGTCACACAGCCTTCCAGCCAGCCAGCCAGCCAGACTCAGCCAGCCAGCCAGCCAGCCAGCCTGCTAGTCAGATTCAGCCAGCAAGCCAGTCTGACTCAGCCAGACTCAGGCAGTCAGCCAGACTCAGCCAGCCAGACTCAACCAGCCAGCCAGCCAGACTCAGCTAGCCAGACTCAGCCAGCCAGCCAGACTCAGCCAGCCAGCCAGCCAGACTCAGCCAGCCAGACAGCCAGACTCATCCAGTCAGACTCAACCAGCCAGCCAGACACTCAGACAGCCAGCCAGACAGATGGAGATATTGATAGTACGCCCACATTCGTCAGGCAGACATCGATTACGGCTCAACATTCAGATTTAGCAAACGACTCTGCAAAAGTTCATGTTAAACAAAACAACACTTGCAGCAAAGAAAACGCAAAACCGTAATAAACTACTGAAAAATTCAAGAAGTGCTTTTAACCCTTTCGCTGCCCTGCTTGTCACGTCGTCGACGCGTCACTCGAAAAACAACCAATGAAAGTGCCAAACTTGAAAATATTAAGGCTTTGTTTTTTTTCTCCCTCCTTAGCATGAGCACGTGAAATGACCTCTATCAAAACAAACAGAATTGAAAACAGGTTTGTTACAGGACTATCAGATATACTCTATGTGAGCACTTTTCAGCCCGGATTTTTTACAGGCTTGGGGCAATGAAGGGGTTAACCTTCGCTGATTGGTAAACATTGTTTTGCTGCAGAACCTACAACGTGTTTTCAGACTACGTGTGTTGCCCAGGTGGAACTGTTTTCAGCTGCAGTCAATGTTTAGGTTGTGCGTACTGGCATAGGTAATTTGTTGGCTGCAAAATACAATGTGCGTGGGTGGTGACTGTAGATAGCGAATGCTTAATTATACCGTTGGAAGGGGAGACTCTGAGAGAGGGGTTTTGAGGAGAAAATGGCGGAGGGGGGGGGGGGGGGGGGGGGGAGGGGGGGGGGAGGGGAGGAAGAGGGGGGGGGGGGGGGGGGGGGGGGGCGGCGTCGGGCAGATGGGAGGGAGGGCAAGGGCAGAGTCAGAAGAGCACATAGGATGCAGTAGACAGTACGTGCACAGAGAGACAGAGAGACAGACAGACAAAAGAAAGAGACGAGAGAAGAAGAGAAGAGAGAGAGAGAGAGAGAGAGGAGAGAGAGAGAGAGAGAGAAGAAGAGAGAAGAGAGAGAGAGAGGAGAAGAGAGAGAGAGAGAGAGACACACACACACCACACACACACACACACCACACCACACCACAACACACGCAGCCGGCGACGGCGGCCACACACACACACACACACACACACACACACACAGAAACACAAAAGGATAGAGACAGACAGACAGAGACAGAAACAGAGACAGAGAGACAGACACAGACACACAGACAGGGACAGACAGAGGCCGAAGCAGAGACACAGAGAGAAAGACATAAAAGAGGAGAGAGCGAGCGAGCGACGAAGAGAGAGAGAGAGAGAGAGAGAGGAGAGAGAGAGAGAGAGAGAGAGAGAGAGAGAGAGAGAGAGAGAGAGAGAGAGAGAGAGAGAGAGAGAGAGAGAGAGAGAGAGACAGAGACAGAGAGAGACAGACAGAGAGAGACGAGAGAGAGAGAGAGAGAGAGAAGAGAGAGAGAGACGAGACAGAGAGAGAGACAGACAGACAGACAGACAGACAGACAGACACAGACAGACAGACAGACAGTCACAGACACAGACAAACAGACACAGACAGAGAGACAGATATAAAGACAGACAGAGACAGACAGAAGCCGTGGCACAGAGACAGACAGAGAAAGAGACACAAAGAGACAGACAGAGACAGAAGCAGAGAGACAGACAGACAGAGATAGAGACGGACAGAGACAGAGGCAGAGACAGACACACGGAGAAAAACAGACAGACAGACAGACAGACAGACAAGACAATGAGAGAAAGACATCGACAAAGAGGCTGGCGGGCGAGTCAGAGACAGAAAAGGCCGGACAGTACAGAAAACCTTCACATCGGTCTATCTCGTGGAGACAACAGAACCAGCCAAGCGGCAACCAGTAATAACAGTCTGTGAGACAGGGCCCTACCGCGAAGTCTGGTGCCATGTTAACCCGTTTAGTCCGCACCACACAAAGGCAGGTGCTTGGCGAACTTGTCGTGGCGGCCTGAGACACGATCAGCTGGCGCTGAGCCAATTAAGTGCCTCGGAGGTCAGGTCCGCTCAGTGATTGGCCCATCAGGACCGCGGTGACTGAGATCAGTGGGTGGCCGTCGAGAGAAGTACAAGCGGTAAACTCCACAGGAGCCGGTTTAATGAACACGGTTATAAACTACGCTAGCGGAAAGCCCTCCTCAGAGTTTAGGAGCTGGGTGAAAGTCGAGGTGGCAGTCCTGGGCTCCCTGTCCATAATAGTCCCTACGGTCTCTGTGGACGTAAAGCAACATCGAACTTGAGGCGGAGCACGAGAGTGTCGAGATGGACTTCCTGGGCCCCCCCACCTGTAATAGTCCTTACGGTTTCTGTGGACGTAAAGCAACATCGAACTTGAGGCGGAGCACGAGAGTGTCGAGGTGGCCGTCCTGGGCCCCCCACCTGTAATAGTCCTTACGGTTTCTGTGGGACGTAAAGCAACACTGAACCGAAGCCTTCCTCCAAGCTTAGGACTGTGTGAAAGTCGAGGTGGCCGTCCTGGGCTTTCCCTCCATAACAGTCCCTATATATATGGTCTCTGTGGGTGAGCTACTAACTGACACCAAACAAATCTCTAATCGGTACAAGCTGAAAAGCGCCTAATGCATAGAACAGCAAAGCTGTCATTGTTTGCATTAATAATAATAATAATAATAATAATAATATAATAATAATAATAATAATAATAATAAGAAGAAGAAGAAGAAGAAGAAGAAGAAGAAGAAGAAGAAGAAGAAGAAGGACGTAATATTAAAATAATAATAAGCTTTTAAAACATTATAATTTTTCGCCAATAAAAAAGTAGGTGGAGGCACTAAACGTATTAGCCTACAATTTCCACACCAGTACACTGTAAAATGGAGAGAGAAAAAAATATAATCTTCGTCTTACGAAGTACAATGAAACGTGCACAAGTGCAGCTCCGGCCACCAACAGGAGCAGACAGACCGATCTTTGTCGAGGTACCGCAAATCATCATTAAAATCATCTATTACCTCAAGGAGCTCACGGCATGAAAACCTAAAACCTAAGATCATCGTGCACGTGCAACGGATTGATTCATTCAGGAAATTTACGATCTCTTCGAGTCGTATTGTGCACGTGTACCATATACCATCATGATCGAATCTCATATCAAACAGCTGGAGTTGTACCTAGCAGCAAGCTAAAACTAGCGCAGAGCAGTTTACGTGCGAGTTTGTTGTGTGTGTGTGTGTGTGTGTGTGTGTGTGTGTGCGTGTGCGTGTGTGTGTGTGTGCGTGTGTGTGTGTGTGTGTGTGTGTGCGTAACTGCTGGTGCTGAAAGGGTTAGTACATATACTTAACCCTTTCAGCTGAAAGGGTTAGTACATATACTTAACCCTTTCAGCACCAGCAGGTCTGGAATGCAGCAGCCCCAGGTGCCAGTTGTTTTTTTTGACTCTGG
>JABMCL010000426.1:610000-615000 GCA_018857735.1 Alviniconcha marisindica
GTATTCACAGCGCTGACATGGCTGGTGCCACATGAAACTGCTGCCATCTCGGCGCGTTCTGTGTACACTATACAACCATGCACCATGTCATTTCATGCAAAGCCACATACGTAAGATGCGTGCGCGTTTAGCTGTAACCTGCCACCTGCGCTTTTGGCAGAATGACCGGGGTCTTTTACGTGCTACTGCGGTAACACGGGGGTGGAACGGATACCTAAGTAAGAGTCAGCACAGACAGTCGACCCTGGAGAAGAAAATTCTCCCTCCGCTCTTGCAGGGATTCGAACCCGCGACCTTTCGATCACGAGTCCGGTGATCTAACACTGAGCTATCCCGGCTCCCCAGCTATCCCCGCTCCACATGACGTGTATAGATTTGAACAAAATTAACCCTTTCCCTGCTGGGGCATATGCACGACTGGTTCAAATTCCTCTCTAGAATTATCTTTAAAAAAACAGATGAGTAAACCGGAAACATCAGTTTTAAGACGTTTAATTGTTCCACACAGGGTGTGAACCGGTTTGGCCTAGCGGTAAGGCGCCACGCTGGTAAGCAGAAGGACCACATTTTGATTTCGCTTCGGGGACAGTCTTGTGACATTGTCCCTCACAGTCAATGAAACATTAATATGCTTTCACTGCTGCCCATTTTAATGCAGGGGTCATTCTGGTGGTGACAGTTTATAGTGATAGGTATACATACTTCCCCAACCTCCATACCCCCTCCCCCCCCCCCCCCCTTTCCCCCATCACTAATAAGCCTTATGATTTCCGTGGACGTTAAGAACCGTGTTTAATTAATTACTCGACTCGGGGATACACGAAGTATTGGAACTCACAAAAAAGTCTGAAACAATGATGAGTTTTATTATCGCGTTATAAAACAGGATCCAAACACATAAATGGTTAAAATGGGGGCTAATGTAGAAGAACAACGTAAAACATGCGAAATTTCGGGTCAGTGCTTCTGCACTTATCCTTTTAGTCGCCCTTTCCGGTCCTGAAGATCTTGTGTTACGTCATTGACAGAGCTTTTTCAAACAACAATACAACAGTTAAACAACAGTTATACGGCGAAAAATGAAAATGTACTTACCCGTATTCACTATTTGTGTGTTTCGAGTGTTTGGAAGAAAGCTGGCATCTCAACCAGAATTGAATTAGGAGATTACACGGTGTACACATAATTATGAATAAACGAAAAAAGCTCTGTCAATGACGTAATACAACATCCTCAAGCCGGAATGGGGATGAATAAAAGGAAAAAGTACGCAAGCACTCGCGTAAGTACACTGACAAAAAGGTCCCACCAGTTGGTTTGTCGATTTACTGAATTAACACGAAAGGGAGTTAAGTAACGCTCACTATATGTAACACAAGTACAACAATAAAGACCTGAGTTGCCTACGGCAACTCTCACCTGGCATGCGTGTAAATACAAGGTACATAAACTCCGCCAGAGATGCATTCTCTAATTGACGAATTACTGTATTAACTGGTTTGAGCATATATAAAAATAAAATAAAAGCTGAGAAATACTATGAAACAGCGAATTACTCGTACTGCATCATGTGCTGGCATATTGTACACATACTATGTGGTTGACATTGTTCACACATTTTTGCCATTTGTGTAGTCGGACACTTTGCCATCGATAACTTCCCGACTTGTCGTTGGTGTGGTTCACAGCTTTGGCATCAGGGTAGTTCAGACATATGTTGTTGGTGTAGTTCACAGCTTTGGCATCAGGGCAGTTCAGACATTTGTCGTTGGTGTTGTTCACAGCTTTGGCATCAGGGCAGTTCAGATATTTGTTGTTGGTGTAGTACACAGCTTTAGCATCAGGGTAGTTCAGACATTATGTTTTTGGTGTAGTTCACAGCTTTGGCATCAGGGCAGTTCAGACATTTTTTTAATTTTGTAGTTCAGACATTTGTTGCTGGTGTAGTTCACAGCTTTGGCATCAGGGTAGTTCAGACATATGTTTTTGGTGTAGTTCACAGCTTTGGCATCAGAGTAGTTCAGATATTTTTTATTTTGTAGTTCAGACATTTGTTGTTGGTGTAGTTCACAACTTTGGCATCAGGGCAGTTCAGACATTTTTTTAATTTTGTAGTTCAGACATTTGTTGCTGGTGTAGTTCACAGCTTTGGCATCAGAGTAGTTCAGATTTTTGTTGTTGTTGTAGTTCAGACATTTGTTGTTGGTGTAGTTCACAGCTTTGGCATCAGGGTAGTTCAGACATATGTTTTTGGTGTAGTTCACAGCTTTGGCATCAGGGTAGTTCAGACATATGTTTTTGGTGTAGTTCACAGCTTTGGCATCAGGGTAGTTCAGACATATGTTTTTGGTGTAGTTCACAGCTTTGGCATCAGGGTAGTTCAGACATTTGTCGATCGTGTAGTTCACAGCTTTGGCATCAGGGCAGTTCAGATATTTGTTTCATGTTGGTGTAGTTCACAGCTTTGGCATCAGGGTAGTTCAGACATATGTTTTTGGTGTAGTTCACAGCTTTGGCATCAGAGTAGTTCAGACATATGTTTTTGGTGTAGTTCACAGCTTTGGCATCAGGTAGTTCAGAAATTTGTTCAGATTTTTTTAGTTCACAGCTTTGGCATCAGGGTAGTTCAGACATTTGTCGTTGGTGTAGTTCACAGCTTTGGCATCAGAGTAGTTCAGATATTTTTTTAATTTTGTAGTTCAGACACTTTGCAGCCCGTATCCATTGCCAATAGTGTATACTGTCGTCAATATAGCACGCAAATAATAAACAACGGGGGTTAATTAGCGCTCGAAAGGTCACAGGAACACAACAGCAAAGACCTACTGTAACTCACCTGGCATGCGAGTAAATTCAATGTACATGAACCCAAATGTTGCCTAGTGTGCAATCAGATGAGAGAAGTAAATTAAGATCCAAACACAAAAAGGTTCAAACGAACGCTTATTTATTTTGACACGGACACACAGTATGCAAATTTTCGGGGAAATCCCCTTTGTCAAGCCACAAAACGACACTTAAACAATAGATAAACAGTTAAAAACGATGAAAAATGAGAGAAACAAATGTATCTTGTTTTTTGTCTTAGAACGCCAGCAATCATTCTGTTTCAGATTATTATTTTTAATCGAAGTAAATTAAATAAAAGTGGTTTGTATATTATGCTTTGTCTGCACGTTATGTTCATATTATGCTTTGTCTGCACGTTATGTTCATAACATGCTTTGTCTGCACGTTATGTTCATATTATGCTTTGTCTGCACGTTATGTTCATATTATGCTTTGTCTGCACGTTATGTTCACATGATGAGAGACCATAATTCTCTTCAGAGACCATAATTATTTAGGGTTATTAAAAATGTAGCATTTAGTCCCGTATAATTATTTAGGGTTATTAAAAATGTAACTTTTAGTCCCGTATAATTATTTAGGGTTATTAAAATTGTAACTTTTAGTCCCGTATAATTATTTAGGGTTATTAAAAATGTAACTTTTAGTCCCGTATAATTATTTAGGGTTATTAAAAATGTAACTTTTAGGCCGGATAATTATTTAGGGTTATTAAAAATGTAACTTTTAGTCCCGTATAATTATTTAGGGTTATTAAAAATGTAACTTTTAGTCCCGTATAATTATTTAGGGTTATTAAAAATGTAACTTTAATCCCGTGTTAGGGTACTCGGACTCAGAAATTAAGGCCCACCTTTCGAGAACCCAGAGCTGACAGGTAAGTTCTCTTTAAAGCCTGGTGCAGGTCAGAACGTGGCCATGCATGCTTCCCCTGTTGCCAGTAATTTCTTCTTTATCATAATTTCTGCCTTCCCAGTCAATTCAACTTTATTTTTTCCAGATCCTCTGCTTTCTTTCTGACTGTGTTATATGTAGCTAACACAGTCTGATCGGATCAGTCAAATAAGTAAAGTTTAATAGTGATTTGATTGATTTTTTTAATAATTATAGTTTGAATAAATCTTCTCTAATTTTCAAACTTTGACAAAACAACATTTTTAAAAGATGATTAATGTGAAATCTAATTTTCATTTTGAGATAAAATATATCTGATGACCTTTCTCTGCAATAACATCATTATTGAATTTATCAGTTGTATGTTTTGTTTCAAAATTGTCAAATTTTCATGATCCTGTCTGTCTGTCTATCTGTCTGTCTTACCACAGTCCGTCTGTTTCTGTCTCTCTCTGTCTCTGTGTCTCTCTATCTCTGTCTGTCTCTCTGTCTCCGTCTGTCTGTCTCTGTCTGTCTGTCTGTCTGTCTGTCTGTCTGTCTGTCTGTCTCTGTCTGTCTGTCTGTCTGTCTGTCTGTCTGTCTGTCTGTCTGTCTGTCTGTCTGTCTGTCTCTCTCTCTCTCTCTCTCTCTCTCTCTCTCTCTCTCTCTCTCTCTCTCTCTCTCTCTCTCTCTCTCTCTCTCTCTCTCTCTCTCTCACCCTCTCTCTCTCTCCCTTCCTCTGTCACTCTCTCAGTTAGTTGTGGCTAAAATTCGTTTTCAAAGAATGTCTGTATATTCGGTCTCCACTAGTTTGTGAGAATTTCTTTTTCCGTGAGTTTTTATTCAGTCTCTGTCCTCCGAAAGGTTTGTATTCATTTTTGTTTTGTTTTGTTTTGTTTTGTTTCATGCACCAGTGTAATTACATTGCAGGGGGGGGGGGGGGGGGGGGGGGGGGGGGGGGGGAGGGGGGGGGGGGGGGAATAAAAAATACAAAAATCAAACAAAACATAACAAAAACGTTACATTCTGACGCTAATCTTATTGTAAGCCAAAACATGACTAACGCACCTTGCTCGGCTTAACGAGTTTTGACAACCCATTTTATTCCTCGCGCTGCGATTTTTGCGTAGTTATAGACAATTTGCATACAGACAGCAAAATTTAATAATACATTGCTGTTTTTCCCCGGCACCCAGTGAGCGCAGTGTAGTCGAGTACCCTGCAATCTCACAAAAGACCTGGGTGGAGATATATATATGGTGATATTCGCTGTCGTT
>JABMCL010000426.1:620000-625000 GCA_018857735.1 Alviniconcha marisindica
CCCCCCCCCCCCCCCCCCCCCCCCCCCCCCCCCCCCCCCCCCCCTCTTTCTCTCTCACTCCCCCCCTCTCTCCCTCTCTCTCCCCCCCCCCCCCCCCCCCCCCCCCTCCCCCCCCTCTCTCCCCCTCCCTCCCCTCCTCTCTCCTCCTCTCCTCCCCCAGACACAGGACTCTTCCATTTGGTTATGGAACAAAACTATTTACCACCCTATTTTAGTTCCTTTCTTGTCGCTCTTTATCCAGCCTTCCTTAAAAAACTTCCTTGTGCTTTATTGATCTCACTCACTCACTTTTCAGAGAACCAGGACTTTTCCTTTCCATACCCTTCATTCCGTCATTTATTGATTCTTCAGTTCATTCAGTTTATTGCATGCTTTCCTTTCCTTTCCAACTCCTTTCTTCGCATCTACCTTGGGGTTCTCACTTTCATCTTTTATCTAACTGTATTAAATGTTATTGATTATTTTATTTATTGATTGATTTGTTTATTTCATGCCGTTCGATCGATCATATTTACAACGATAAACACTGTTTCTACAAGTCTGTTTGATTATTGCTTCTTGTCTTTCTTTTGGGTTCTTTCTTTCTTTCTTTCTTTCTTTCTTTCTTTCTTTCGTCTCTTTCATTCATTCATTCATTCATTCATTGAATTTTAATACCAGTACCCAGTTCCTGCTACAGTCAGTGTGTGTGTGTGTGTGTGTGTGTGTGTGTGTGTGTGTGTGTGTGTGTGTGTGTGTGTGTGTGTGTGTTACTTTATGTAAATTGTTTTGGTAGGACTATGCTGTACATGTGTATAGAATATCATATGCAGGTTAATATGTATCATGTGAGCGCTCAGGGCGTTGATGAGCGCATGATAAATGTACATTATTATTATTATTATTATTATTATTATTATTATTATTATTATAATTTTAGTGTTTATTCCATCACCCAACACAAACACAAACACATAATGAAAGAAAGCAATGCATCACGGATACACAACAGAAGGGAAAGCACACTCTGAGACAGAAACACTGATTACACTTACTGTGTTAGAAGTCGAAAGGTATCCCACAGTCTGAGATCTTTCGTCTACTGCGCAATTCCAGCACGTGAGCAACGGAACGCTCACAGTCAATAATTACATCAACGAGTCTTGCGATCTACTTATCTGTGTGACAATACGCAGCAAGCTTACATGATATCCTTGTCTCCACACTGTCGCTATTGGGCGCTCTTTAGCCAGGCTTAGATAGGGCTAACGTCCGGCCTTAGATGGGGATAGAGGCCAGCCTTAGATAGGGCTAACGGCCAGCCTTAGATAGGGCTAACGGCCAGCCTTAGGGCTAACGGCCAGCCTTAGATAGGGCTAATGGCCAGCATTAGATGGGGATAGGGGTCAGCCTTAGAGAGGGAGAGAGGCCATCCTTATATAGGGCTAAAAGACATTCTCAGACAGGGCTAACGGCCAGGCTGAGCTGGGTCTAGAGGCCAGGCTTAGATAGGGCTAACGGCCAGCCTTAGATAGGGCTAAATGCCAGTCTTAGGGCTAGATGCCATATTTAGATAGGGCTAACGGCCAGCCTTAGATGGGGATAGAGGCCAGCCTTAGATAGGGCTAAAGGCCATCCTTAGATAGGGCTAACGGCCAGCCATAGACAGGGCTAGATGCCAGTCTTATTGCTAGAGGCCATCCTTAGGGCTAACGGCCAGCCTTAGATGGGGATAGAGGCCAGCCTTAGATAGGGCTAAAGACCATCCTTAGATAGGGCTAACGGCCAGCCATAGACAGGGCTAGATGCCAGTCTTAGGGCTAGAGGCCACCCTTCGATTGGGCTAGAGGCCATCCTTAGAGAAGGCGAGAGGCCATTCTCAGAGAGGGCGAGAGACCATCCTTACATAGGGCTAAAGGACCGCCTTAGATAGTTCTAGAGGCCTGTTGGGGCTAAAGGTCAGCCTTGGTTGGGGCTCAAGACGTTTTAAGCTATTACATTTCCAAAACAAAACAAAAATACATTAAAAATGATTACATGCACTTTCGCACTTGCGCGCACGTATTCATTTTCCAAACGAGAGAGAGAGAGAGAGAGAGGAGAGAGAGAGAGAGAGAGAGAGAGAGAGAGAGAGAGAGGAGAGAGAGAGAGAGAGAGGAGAGAGAGAGAGAGAGAGAGGAGAGAGAGAGAGAGAGAGAGAGAGACAGGGACAGACAGACAGACAGACAGACAGACAGACAGACAGACAGACAGACAGACAGAGACAGACAGAGACAGAGACAGAGAGAGACAGAGAGACAGAGACAGAGAGAGACAGAGAGAGACAGAGACAGAGACAGGGAGCAGAGAGAGAGGAGAGAGAGAGAGAGAGAGAGAGAGAGAGAGAGAGAGAGGAGAGAGAGAGAGAGAGGATAATACTTTATTACACAGGGATAAAGATTTAAGCACGTGTCGCTTTTTTACAAATCTGTCCCTGATGACAAACACAGCAACACTCAATACATCAAACAAGAATTCATTAAATACGCTAGAGAAAAAACGACTTAAAAACAAAACAAAACTAATTTCTGTCTAAAACATCACATCATACGAACAGAGCAATAATAAGGCAAAGTAAGACCAATTCAAAACAATTTTTTAGGAGAGAGAGAAGAGGAGAGAGGAGAGAGAGAGAGAGGAGAGAGAGAGAGAGAGAGAGAGAGAGAGAGAGAGAGAGAGAGAGAGAGAGAATTACAAAAACATATTAACGAATAATGGAAAGCGACAGAATAGTGGCTATCTCACTATCTACGTATAAAACAAGATCACATCTAACAGGATTGGAAGCTAAGCAATGGCGCATTATACACACCTAACCAAAATCAAAGCACATTACACATACCAACAATCATATATATGCAAACATTAAATTTGAATTATTAAAAAAAAAAAAAAAAAAAACGAGGAAAAAGAAAAGTAAATATTTCATGAAAATACAAACAAACAAAAAATCTAAAACTTTACAAGAAGAGCAAGGAAGGGAAAACAATAACAACGTTCTACACATTTTGTGTCAAGCTGTCTGAAAAGCGAGAAAAGAAAAGAAAAGAAAGAACAAGAAGTATTCAAGGTGGCTTAGCGAGTGCCTGAAATACTTTCCTTTTGAACGTTTTTAATTCCATGGGGTATCTGAGATGATGAGCTAAACTATTCCACGCTAAGGAGCCTGAAAAGGAGAAACTCGTTTTAAAGATATCAATCCTTGTTCTGGGCAAAAGCTGTTTATTCCCATGAACATGAAGACGTTCAGATGGAATCATGAGATCTTTCAGATACTGCGGGCTTTGCCGTGAACAACCTTTTGCATTAGAACACATTTGTTGAGCAATAATTGTTTGTCTAAAGGGGTAGTTTGAGAGCACAGCACTTTTGTTTGTAGTCTAAATTCGGAATTGGCATCAACAAAATTTTACGGCACGTTTGTGGAGAGAATACAGCTGCTTCATGTGCACATAGGCACATCCATCCCATGCATTTGAAACATAGTTCATATGTGACATAATGTGTGCAAAGAAGAAGGCTAATTTGGATTTTTGGCTGACAATTTGGCTCAGTTTCGAAAGAAGAAAAATATTTCTAGAAACGGTTCTGCAAATGTTGTTAATATGCGTTTGCCACTTTAGCTGTTCACTACAGTTACTCCAAGTAGGCGATGTTTTGAAACTTGTTCTATTGGCGTGGTCTCGAACTTTAGATTTAAAGGGAGCTGTTTTTTCTGGTGTTTTTGTCTCGTCGCCATCAACATGCATTTTGTTTTCGTCGGATTCAATGCCATCCGATTTCTACAACACCATCTAGAGACATCATATAGACTTTGTTGTAAATCCCTACGTATATTATCTATGTTGTCATTAGCTGTATTAAGGGTGCCATCATCAGCAAATAAATCACACTGGATTGACGCACGTGTAAGACACAGGGGCAAGTCATTAATAAAGATGCAAAACAGAAGAGGGCCTAGGATCGACCCTTGAGGCACTCCACTTGTTACAGACGCTTCTTGGGAGTATGTGCCATTTACAAGTACGCATTGTAGACGATCCTGTAAGTAAGATCGTAAGAAAGCTATACTTGCGATGCTTAAGTTGTACGTGGATATTTTTTCAGTAAAATATCGTGATGAACCAGATCAAAAGCCTTGCGAAAATCGAGAAATACGGCGCCTGACATTGGGCGATTGTTAAAAGCTGAGAGCCAAGTATCAGTTAAACGGGTAACCGCCGTTTGACAAGAATGCCCACATCGGAAGCCAGACTGAAATGAATGGAAAAGCTGGTGTGTTTCTAAAAAGTTTGTCAAATGTTTGTGAATGTGTCTTTCTAGTGGCTTTGTGAGAACAGACAGGATCGAGATAGGGCGGTAATCGTTCAGATCGGTGGAGATAGTTTTTGTTTTAGGGAGTGGAATTACTTTAGCTCTCTTGAATGCGGTTGGAAAAACATTCTTTTGTATGCATAAGTTATAAATATATGTAAGTGTCTCAGCTATGTAAGGAAGGGCAATTTTTAGAAGTTTGACACTAATACCATCACAACCTGTAGATTTCTTATTATCCAGCTTTGAGATAGATATTCCTACTTCGAATACAGATAGAGGAGGAATTGAAAATGTGGTATTTTGAAAGATTCGATCTCTGCAAAAGTTTAGTAACCTATCAGAACAATTATACTGACAGACAGTCAGACAGACAGACAGACAGAGGAGAGGGAGAGAGAGAGAGAGAGAGAGAGAGAGAGAGAGAGAGAGAGAGAGAGAGAGTGACAGAGACCGACAGAGACAGAGGCAGAGAGAGAGAGACAGACAGACAGACAGACAGAGACAGAGACAGAAAGAGGCAGAGAGAAACACAGGCAGACAGACAGACAGACAGACAGACAGACAGAGGCAGAGACAGACAGACAGACAGACAGACAGACAGACAGAGATTGCTTATAGTCTCACTAGCCTCACGCCAATATATCTCAACGCTGCTCTTACGGTTA
>JABMCL010000426.1:630000-640000 GCA_018857735.1 Alviniconcha marisindica
CAAGTACTATCACTAGCCTAATGGCTAACCCACAAGTGTCACAGCTGGCCTAATGCCTAACCCACAAGTGTCACAGCTGGCCTAATGGCTAACCCACAAGTGTCAAAATGGCTAACCTGCAGCATCTTTGATCTTGTTCCTCTGGTGCTGTGACAACAGCGACCTCTTGTGCCAAACTCCAAGCACTGGTTTACGACATCCTTCCTTCAACCACTGCCGTATTTAGTTACGCTATAGGGTCCAAAAAGACTGTCAGATAACGAGCAGTTTTTTGTTGGTGCTCGAACAGTAGTAAGTTTGTTGCAAAGAACTCAAATAAAACATGGCGTGTCATTTACAGCCGCCAGCAAAGTTTACACCGGCACAAATAAAACCACAATCATTTGAATCGAGACGGAACTCTCTTTTCTTTTTACCCGGGGTGGATGCATCTCGTGTTTACGTGCGTGCTTTGGCGCTAGGTTGTTTCTACAGTTGTATTAGTACCGGAACCTTTCGGAGGGCGCTGACCGCGTCGCTGGACAGCTGCGCGGAGATAAAGAGTGCCCCTTCAGTGGCGTAACTAAATCTGGCAGAGTTTGGAGGAAGGTGCCGGAAAGCGGTGATCGGGGTGTGTTCTTGTGCCTGACACTGAAGAGACTGTGCAGGCGACAAGCGGACTAAGACTGAGTATGAGTAAGACACCTGGTGATGTTCTGCACAGCTGTCGTCCTGATAATGGTTACTGATGAAAGTCAGTTTGACAGGTCTAGAAAAAGATTTTTTTTAAATGGGACATTTTTAAACACAATCCTTGATTTCTGGTGTATGTTTCAATCTGTTTTACCAGTGGGACAAAACAGGTTTTGAGACGGTTAGTTCCTTTGCGGAGTTCTCACTCAAATGACCCAACGCCAAGAAGCATCACAAATCTGATACATGACATTCAGGTAACCGGTTGACATGACTGACAGTTGACACAGAGTGTCAAGTACAAAACACAATTCCGATAACTGACCTCCATCTTTTTAGTTCAATTAACTGACTTAATTCCAAGCCACACAGCATCATGATTCAGACAACTAACAGTAGGATGACCAGCTCACACAACTGATTCAGAGTGTCAAATATTGAACAGCATCCCAAATCAGTTGTTAATTGACAATTAATTGATCATTTCACTTTACAGATTTAGTTCTAATGCATGATATGATAATGTACATCCCTCAACAACAACAACAACAACATCAACAACAGTACCTCATAGACAAGACACAGTAATAATAACACACTGCAAAAGACATGTGTACCAATAAGACAGGCTGCATCTAACGGAAAGGATGCACAGGAATATGGAAGGATAATGCATGAACAAGAAAACTGTCCATTCAGTTCCAGTTAGTAAGTAAGTAACTTGGTGTTTTACGTCCCATTCAGTTCCAGAAAAAGCATGTACAAAAACACAATACAATTAAATTCAGTCACAAAAGAAGAGAACCAATGAAGAAAGCCTGATGAAGCACAGAAAGAAAAAGAAAAGAAAAAAACAAAACAGGGGGGGGGGGAGAGGGGGGGGGGGGGGGGAGGAAGAGAGAGAGAAAGAAGTGGAAACATTAAGGCCTACATGCAACTGAGGTTCACAAAAACAAACAAACGAAAAGGTATTCACACCGCTGACTCAAACTCAAAGCAGCAGTGTCCACTCATATCCTCACCATGACATAACCATAATGGGCATAACGAACCAAATTACTGTCCGCTCAAATACCTGACATTTGTGATTCGGATAACTGACATTCAAGCAACCTACAGGCACATCCGACATACAACACCAAAACCGAAACAGCATCCCAACTCAAACAATTGACAAATGCATGCATGATTCAGATGACATGCAGGTAACCAGCTGACACATTTCACTCGTCTTCCTGTGTCAAATATTAAATGACATCACAACTCAAACAACTGGAATATATTATATACTATTCATGAATTCTCTCAACTGACTCAAAGCCAAACAGCACCATGATTCAGGTAGCTAACATTCAGAAAACCAGCTGACAACATCAGACTCAGAAACTGTCAAATATCAAACAGCAACTGACTCACAATGGTAAAAATATCAAAACAGTAAAATGACTCACTGTCAAAGATGAAACAGCATACAATTACATGTGCCTCAGTGTGCCAAATATCAAATTGCAAAAAGACTCTGTGTCAAACTGGCTCAAAGTGAAAAATACTAAACTGCACGTGACTCAAGCAGAGAAATATCAAACACAATCTGATTTCAATAGTGTCAAATATTAAACAGCATGTGACTCAAGCAGAGAAATATCAAACACAATCTGATTTCAATAGTGTCAAATATTAAACAGCATGTGACTCAAGCAGAGAAATATCAAACACAATCTGATTTCAATTGTGTCAAATATTAAACAGCATGTGACTCAAGCTGAGAAATATCAAACACAATCTGATTTCAATAGTGTCAAATATTAAACAGCATGTGACTCAAGCAGAGAAATATCAAACACAATCTGATTTCAATAGTGTCAAATATTAAACAGCATGTGACTCAAGCAGAGAAATATCAAACACAACCTGATTTCAGTAGTGTCATATATTAAACAGCATGTGACTCAAGCAGAGAAATATCAAACACAATCTGATTTCAATAGTGACAAATATTAAACAGCATGTGACTCAAGCAGAGAAATATCAAACACAATCTGATTTCAATAGTGTCAAATATTAAACAGCATGTGACTCAAGCAGAGAAATATCAAACACAATCTGATTTCAATAGTGTCAAATATTAAACAGCATGTGACTCAAGCAGAGAAATATCAAACACAATCTGATTTCAATAGTGTCAAATATTAAACAGCATGTGACTCAAGCAGAGAAATATCAAACACAATCTGATTTCAATAGTGTCAAATATTAAACAGCATGTGACTCAAGCAGAGAAATATCAAACACAATCTGATTTCAATAGTACCAAATATTAAACAGCATGTGACTCAGACCGTGGACCTGCGCATATTATATATACTATACATGTCCATTCAGACTCAGACTGTATATATATATATAATATACATGTCCATTCAGACTCAGACTGTATATATATATAATATACATGTCCATTCAGACTCAGACTGTATATATATATAATATACATGTCCATTCAGACTCACACTGTATATATATATAATATACATGTCCATTCAGACTCAACTGTATATATATATAATATACATGTCCATTCAGACTCAGACTGTATATATAATATACATGTCCATTCAGACTCAGACTGTATATATATAATATACATGTCCATTCAGACTCACACTGTATATATATATATAATATACATGTCCATTCAGACTCACACTGTATATATATATAATATACATGTCCATTCAGACTCAGACTGTATATATATAATATACATGTCCATTCAGACTCAGACTGTCAAATCCTAATCAGCATCTATACTTGCAAGTAGTTAGTCAGGGGACACAACCACATGACTAAGCCAATCATTGAATCAAAGTCTTTGGTCCATTTATTGCACAGTGACATGCTAACACTTTTAACAGCACTAACCAGCATCTAACTGACATGCAGGTACTCAGGGGACACAACTGAGGAAGGCAATTTAGGTCTTTGGTCCATTGATTGCACAGTGACATGCCAACATCAGGTGTGCAAATTGCAGGTATTAATAGAGAACTAAGCCCAGCATCTCAGCTCTGGTCAGTGGCATTTCCATGCACGGTTCAAACAATTGCAATATTGCTCAACCGGAATAATAAGAATAGCGGTCATTTTTATAGGGCAGAATCTCACTGATAAGGGTGAGCACAACACACATTACAAGCTCAACAAAAACGTATATTATATAAAATTTCAATATATATATTACATATGTATACATAATATTGTATTCATCACACATCACAGCCACACACACTAGTATGAATGCACACACACACACACACACAATGCATGCATGCATGCATGCACACACACACACACACATGCATGCACACATACATGCACGCATGCATGCACAAACACACACACACACACACACACACACACACACACACACACACACATACACAACACACACGCACACAACTTGAGACACTACCTGCAGGCGCAAGACCAAGGATATCACACCATCGATCGCCTGGAGGAGAGAGGCGTGGAAAGAGGAAGCGCTCAATAATCATCCTCGAAAGGACGAGAGAGGGCCATCGTCAATCAGACGAACACTGGAACCGTTTCAAAGGCAACATTGGGGAAACTTCTGAGAGATGGGGCGGAGCGCTTATGAGCTTTTCTGAGTGCATAGATACCATCTTGAACTGAACTGAACAGAACAGAACAGAACAGAACTGAACAGAACAGAACTGAACAAAACAGAACAAAAGGAATCAAACTTGGATGAGAGAAGAGGGTGTAACTGGGGGGTTGGGGGGGGGGGGGGGGGGAAGAAAAAGAAGTTGCTGTGGTACTGTTTGTACAGACAAGTCTTTAACACGATTTAAAGGCATTGGAGGAATGGATTTGACAGATGTCAGAAAGCACTGCACAATAAAAAACAAATAAAAAACAAACAAACTTGTACAATATAGATCAACACAAAATGGGGTAGCATAATTAGTCAATCAAACATTGTACAATGTAGAAGAAAGAAAAAGACACACACGATACAATGTAAATTAATAAAACAAATACAATGCTCCTTTTAAAAGTTTTAATCAGTCATTTTGATTTTCCTTATCTTCCAAAGTTTCACTCTCTTTTGTTTATGAGGAATGGTTGCTGGTGGTCACAGCCCACATTTACTGATAGTGATACAGCTATCAGTTGATTTAGTGCTTGCCTCTGGACACAGTACATGTTCACTATTCACTGACACAGCTGTTACTGGTGCTAGTGTTACTTAACAGTTGTGTTTTCATAAAATTCATTTGTCAGCTGGTGTGATTACTAGAGCACAGAGCACATTCACTGACAGTGACACAGCTGTTAATTAGTAGGTTTTTCTCTTCTTCTTCTTCTTTTTTTCTTTTCTCTCCATCAATCAGCTGGTGTGATTACTAGAGCACAGTGAACGTTCACTGATACAGTGGATAGCAGTTTTTTTGTTTTGTTTTTTGTTTTCCTCCATCGATCAGTTGGTGTGATTACTAGAGCGCAGTGAATGTTCACTGACACAGTGGATAGTAGTTTTTTTGTTTTGTTTTTTGTTTTCCTCCATCGATCAGTTGGTGTGATTACTAGAGCGCAGTGAACGTTCACTGACACAGTGGATAGTAGTTTTTTTGTTTTGTTTTTTGTTTTCCTCCATCAATCAGCTGGTGTGATTACTAGAGCGCAGCAAATGTTCACTGACACAGTTGTTAGTAGTTTGTTTTGTTTTGTTTTCCTCCATTGATCAGCTGGTGTAATTACTAGAGCACAGTGAACGTTCACTGATACAGTGGATAGTAGTTTTGTTTGTTTTTTCCCTCCATCGATCAGTTGGTGTGATTACTAGAGCGCAGTGAACGTTCACTGACACTGGATAGTAGTTTTTTTGTTTTGTTTTTTGTTTTCCTCCATCGATCAGCTGGTGTAATTACTAGAGCGCAGAGCATATTCACTGACGCAGCTGTTGGTTGTTTTATTTTCTCAGCTGATATTGCTGACAGAGCTCAATAATTTATGCATGCAGTTACACTGCTATCACAGTTGTCGGTCCTTCATTAAAAAAAATTAAAATAGTGGTGTTGGTTTTTGTTTTTACTTTACCAGCTGACACCACTCCCTGGGCATGGTACACAAACACAGTTGGTTATTTTTCCTTTTTTTTTCCTTATTTTTTATTAAAGCATTCCATCAGCTGATATTATTATTATTATTATTAACTGCTTTTATATAGCGCTATTCTCCGCTTTCGAACAGACTCACTGCACTCGCATGTGATTCTACATGAGTGCATAGCTTTTCATAGCGCGTTTTTTTGAATATCCACCGAAGTGGAGTACTTACAGCGCTGGCATGGCTGGTGCCACATGAAACTGCTGCCATCTCAGCGCGCTTTGTGTACACCATACAACCATGTACCATGTCACTTCTTGCAAAGCCACATACGTAAGGTGTATGCGTGTTTAGCTGTAACCTGCCACCTGCACTTTTGGCAGAATGACCGGGGTCTTTTACGTGCTACTGTGGTATCACTCACTGGGCACAACACACAGTCACAGTCACAGCCTAGCTGATCAATCAGTTGGTCACAGCTGCTTGAAGTCATGCACAACTCTCCAGTCGATTCCATTATCGGTGCTTTTCAGGAACGGCAGCGGCACCAGGAAATTCAAGAACCAAAACGGACCAAAAACAGACCTTAAATTCTCACCCAAGGAGTAGCTGTAGCGCTTCAAGCCTTTGACATATTCATAACTAGTCTGCCCCTGCCACACCAGGTAACACTGAGTCGCAAAGTAGTACAGACACGCCAAACAGGTGAGGACGTTAAAGTAGGAAAAAATCACCATGGCAACGATTTTGACGCTGATCTCGCCGACCAACCAGTACCACAGAACCCAAGGCATGAGAAAGATGTAAAAGTGTGAGCTCAGAACATTGCCGTAGTGAATTCCAAGATAGGAGAATGTCGCGAAAGAACTGTAAAGGGCTCCAAGAGCGCCGTACAGGCAAAAGACGATGAAGTAGCGCTGATTGTAGAAGCCGATGCAGCAGCCACCGAAAAAGCAGTGGTGGTCACGCTTGAGCACACACACGTCACACAGTGGGCAGTGCTTGGCTCGTGGCGGGCTGGGAATGCCGCAGGAGCGACAGACCCGAACATCATCGCCGAGGCTTGACCTGGGCAGCACGCAGCTGTCAGCCTTGACGTGAGAGTGCCTGCTGTAGTAGCGCAGGCCAGCGTAATTGAGCAGGAGCATGGTGAAGATGTACAGGCCGGAGATCTTGCGGCTGTGCAGAGTGTCTGGGTCATCTCCATAAATGGCGGGCAGCGTGACCAGCAGCCCGATGGCCAGGGCGCCGAAGGTGAGAATGGCAAAGTAGAGCATCCCTGTGGCGTTCAGCAGCCACAGTTTCGTTCGCCACGGAATCCTGCTCACCACCCACATTTTCAGGATGGCTGAAAGAGATGACCAGGAAAATGCCCACCAAAGTCCATACACAAAAAGCAAACAAACAAAAAATCTTCTGCTCACACAATGACATATGTGTGTGTGTGTGAGTATATGTGTGTGTGTGCATGTGTGTGTGTGTGTGTGTGTGTGTGTGTGTGTGTGTGTGTGTGTGTGTGTGTTGTGTGTGTGTGTGTGTGTGTGTGTGTATGCCTGTGTGTGTATGTGTGTGTGTATGTGTGTGTGTGTGTGTGTGTGTGTGTGTGTGTGTGTGTGTGTGTGTGTGTGAGTATGTAAGTGTATGTATGTGTGTGTGTGTGTGTGTCGGTATGTGAGTGTATGTGTGCATGTGTGTGTGTGTGTGTGTGTGTGTGTGTGTGTGTGTGTGTGTGTGTGTGTGTGTGTGCATACATGTGCATGCATGAGTGTGTGTGTTGTTTAGCTGTTACATGACTGACCAGTGGCACATGAAACAGCTGCTGTCTCAGCACAAGTTATTTGTACACCATAGTGCATACCCACCCAAAAAGATAATGCACACATGTATTATATATATATATATTAAAGATCCTGTAGTCCATGTCAGAACTTGGTGGATTACGGAAACCCCCAAATAACCCAGCATGCATGAAAAGTGTCAGTGACAGTGTCTTCATAATGTTGAAGTTGGTCACTATACTGTATAATTTAATAATAACAACTATAATACAAAAGAAGTCTACAGAATCCCCCATGCTCACAGACAGATCTTACCAGACTATTGAAATCTTTTAGGTCTACGGTTGATGGATCAATAAGCCAGCAATAACTCACCTGTATATTCCTCTCAAGTAATCAGTGGTCTCGGTCTGCTGGACAACTGGTATGTGCTGTCAGTGCTGCGCTGCACAAATGCTCAAACTGCTGGAAGAAAGAAAAAAAAGGTGAAAAACAGGTGAAAAAAAGATGAGAAACAACAACAAACTCACTCACATAAACCACACACACACACACACACACACACACACACACACACACACACACACACACACACACACACACACACACACACATGCACACACACACACACACACATGCACACACACACACACACACACACACACACACACACACACACACACACACACCAACTAAAACTTTGCAAATGGCTAAAGAACATCAACTGATCAAGCAGTGTTTGAAGGTAGTGCATTTGAAGAACCACATTCCAAACAGACAATGAGACATGTACATGAGCATGCAACCCTTCCCACCCACCCCAACCTCCACGCCCCCAAGCCCATCCCAAATCCTCACACACTACTTGCTAATTAGCCTAATAATTAGGCTCAAATCAAATTTCTAAAGTAAGAATACTCTAGCTAGTTTGCAAGTGAGCAGTCTCTGCCTTTGATTAAGTCCGAGTCTCTCTCTCTCTCATACTCATAATGTATAACTGAGTGATGTGTGCATGTGCATCTGGTGCTGTGAACACGCTATGTTTTGTCACATTTGTGTGGAAATTATCATGTATAAAATTTCACTCACTCATTCATGTCTATATTATTATTATATAAATTATAAATGATGCAGGCTATAATTTTATATTTACTCATCAGTAGCTTAGCAAGGACTAGTTATTATTAGACAGGTTTTTGACTGAACCTAAACTACAATCCTTGTAAAATAAAGTTTTCGAGTTCTCTCAGTGTCCGTCTGTCTGTCTCTCTCCCTGCGACTTCTTCCTATTCCCTGTTTCTGAGTGAAGAAACATCTGAAAGGTACCCTGTTATCTGACAGCGCCGAAGAATGAAGATGCGTGTCGAACATTCACGAAGGCTGTTGAAGATCTGCCGAAGTCAACGTGGGCTGAGAAGACAGTCATACTGGTAGTGGTACATGTGGTTTCATAGCTGGGCAGCAATGCTGAAGGGAAGTTCTTTGAAAAAAAGTTGTTGTTGTTGTTGTTGTTGCTGTTGTTGTTTTGTTTGTTATCGCTTTTGTTTTGTTGTTTGTCTGGTGAGTCCATTCAGTAACGTGTATCCAAACACGTTTGGAGCATCCTTAGTACGGAAGAACATTATTAATCGGTGCTGATCACTCATTCGTCTTGTTCATTGCGACTGTTCTCATTTCCTGCGGTTCTAGAAGCAAAGGAAATTGCAAGAAAGTGGGAAACACCGAAAATCTTGAAGCAGTTAGAAGTAAGCGTCACTGCAAAGCATACAATCACCCTGTGCCTTCCGTTGCTAACATGGTTTATGGTCATGCATCGAGTTTGTCCACCATGATGCCGATTTAAGGGGAAACTATTCTTAATTGCCAATGTACAGCAGTACAAGAGTTGTCTCCAGTGTCTTGAGGAAACTTTCTCTGTCCGTTTGTCTGTTTGTACCCTCGGCGTCTCTTTTCGTGTGTGTGTGTGTGTGTGTGTGTGTGTGTGTGTGTGTGTGTGTGTGTGTGTGTGTGTGTGTGTGTGTGTGTGTGTGTGTGTGTGTGTGTGTGTGTGGGTATGTGTGTGTGTTTGTGTCTGTACCATAGTAATGTTGGTGTTCGCAATGATTACCTTTTTTTGGAGGGAGGAAAAAAGTATTGCTGTCTTCTACCAAAAGAATGTTGGTTTAACCAACAAATATTCCCCTTTTTTTTAAGTAGCCGGCAGGCGGAGGAAAAAATTTTGCTGCAAAATAATGATGAGACTAAATTAAACAAAAATCTCGGGTGGTGAAAATCAACAAAACAAAAACAAAAGCGTTTTCAGTGGGAAATGGGAAGACTAGCTCGATCTTTAACTGATATTCAGTTTCACATACAGGCATACTCAGTTGTGACTCTGTGCTGTAGACTCTCTGTAACTCTCAGTTTGTTTCACCTATGGT
>JABMCL010000426.1:650000-654552 GCA_018857735.1 Alviniconcha marisindica
ACAGGTACACGCATTACGAACTATCACCTACACCACAACAACAGGTACACGCATTACAATCTATCACCTACCACAACAACAAGTGCACGCATTATATACCATCACCGATCCATTCCTACCGCAGCAACGGGTGTACCCATGGGCTGAGCCACGTAGACAGGACCCATCCCGGGGTAGGCAGGAGGCGGCTCGGCAGGCCAGGAGCCGGGTGGAAACCCGGGGCTGGCAGCAGCAGCCGGAGAGGGAGCCACTTGGTTTGGGATGTTCTGGGTCCTGATGGGGGCCATGGGTTGCCCGGCTGCCCGTTGGCCCGGCGGTCTTGCCCAGTCGTCACGAAAGCGGGCGGTCTGGTCTACAGGGAAAGGGGCAGGGTCGACGTCTGAAGTGTAGACCGTGCAGAGAAGGTGTATAACAGGCTGGTATTTAGACCTGTGCACAGGCACGGGATCACACAGGTACACACACACACACACACACACACACACACACACACACACACACACACACACACATGCACGCGCGCTCACACACACGCGCGCAGACAGACAGAGAGGGCCAGACAGACAGACAGACGATAATGACAGAGACAGAGAGACTGACCGACCGGACCCACAGACACAGCCACAGACAGACAGAGACAGATACAGACTGTAATTACATCTAAAGAGTCTGTTATCGAACACAGTCAGACTCCACTTACTTTGCATCTTCCTTTCTGAAGGACCATGTCCAGATTCCAGTCACAGTGAGAGCTAACGGATCCTGCTTCCAGGACATCCGTCCGCTGGTTGTGTCCAAGGCTGATTATATAGGCATAATTATTATTAAGTTCATAGTGAGCAAAACAAGACGACTAATTCTGATCGGAAGGAAAAATAACTACCTTTGTTTTCATTATCTGCTTTCCTTCGGTGATCTTGAAACGTTTGCTAGAAGTTTGTAAGATGCAATTCCAGTAGCGTCTGCAGTTTCTCAGTGTCAGCAGTCTGTGAATGACCCAGTTCCCGTTGGCAGTTTCCGTCAGCAGTATAATAGTGATCCAGTTTCCTTCGGCAGTTTCTGTCAGCAGTATAGTAATGATCCTTCGATGGATATTAGAAGACTGACAGGGGAAAACAAATCAAAAAACGCGCTATAAAAAGAAAGAAAAAAAGAAAGAAAAGAACCATACGACATTTCTTTTTCTTTCTTTATTATATTCCCACTTTATAGACTCTGCGGATCTCCCCAAAAGTGCAGAAAATCGAGCAGTTTTCTCTGCTCATTGGTGCTGGCTGCCTGCAAAGAAGAAGAAGAAGGTAGAAAAGAACGAGAAGGTGAAGAAGAAGAAGAAGAAGAAGAAGAAGAAGGCAAGAAAGAAGGCAAAGAAGAAGAAGAAGAAGAAGAAGAAGAAGAAGAAGAAGAAGAAGAAAAGAAGAAGGAGGAGGAGGAGGAGGAGGAGAGAAAGAAGAAGAAGAAGGAGGAGGAGGAGAGAAAGAAGAAGAAGGAGAAGAAGAAGAAGAGAGCAAGGTAATGAAAGGGAGGAGATCAGGAGGAGGAGGTCAGGGGGTCAGGAGCAGGAGGTCAGGGGGTCAGTTAATAGCGATCAACAGCACACAATAACCATCTGCGGCGGCTTGGAAGAATTTAAACGTCATATACATGTGTCACAGTCTAGGGTCTAGGAGGTATTGTGAAGTTATTGCCCTTAAACCTATGTCAGTGTTCACTTGTATAGCGCAGTCTAACTCCACACACACACACACACACACACACACACACACACACACACACACACACACACACACACGCGCGCGCGCGCGCGTCCACAGTCCACTCGTCAGTTGATCAAGATCAAAATCAAGAAATCAAAAAGCCCCAGAAAGAGCAGGAAGCAACAAGTTATCATTCTAAACACAAGCCTCTTCGACGTGAGGCAGAAATGAAAATAAAGTCTTACCTTTCGCGTTTCGAATAATATAAAAATCCTCTTTACCTACAATCCTTCACTTTGGAAATGACGTCAGTTTTTGTCATGATGAAATATACAACTCTATTTTCCATAGTTTGGGTGCGTCACATTGGTATGTTCTACGTTTCTGAACAGAAAGGAGCAAATAAAGCACACAACAACAATAAAAGATAAGTTACTTGACCTCTCGTATCCAAATCCAACTAGACACTCTTTCTTAATATTTAATAGCTTAGGGTGGTAAGGCATAAACAATCCAAACAACAAAACAGTGTACACACACACGCAGACTACCTAACAAAATAAAACAAATAATTTTGTTTTGTTTTAAAGGAACTTCCTCTATGGCTAAATCGTGCCGGGAGGAGGTTAAACGAACATGATCAGCGTTGTAATTGAATGTGCCGTTGATTTTTTATAACGATTTTAGAAGAGGACTTTCCCAGACAGTGTTACTAACACTGTTTTCACGAGCTCTTTCCCGCGTTTCAGTATGACATCATTTATAGGATACCGGAACTTCTCAGTTTTGTGTACATGTCATGCATACATTATTTTTGTCAATGTTTATTTTTTAGATCTGGACAGTCTGTGTGAAATAGTTTCATTTTCCTAACGTTTTCATAGGGAACAGCACAACAACAAAACTAAAATAGAAATAAATGGATAGTGTTTGAAATTGCCAAGACAAACAATGAAATGATGTCTAGGGTTCTTTCGAACATTTTGGGTGGGCCGGGGGGAAATCATAAAAACAGGTACGTTTGATTCCATGCAGGGAGACACGTTTTTGTCCACTGCTAAACCCAACACAAACACGTTGGGGTTTGTAAAACCCTTTCGCCCAAATGCAGACTAGTATACAACACAACTACCCTGGATTTCAGAATATGAAAGAAAACATTTTTTTTCTGAGGAATGGTGAACAACTATTGGTGAGGTTGACAAAATGATAGAAAAAACTAGGGAAATGTTTTCACCATACGACGAAACAAAAAGGAAACAAGGAAACACAAGCGTTTTGAAAAAAAATTGTTTTCCCATGCAAAAAAAATAGATAATAATAAAAAAAAAAGGAAAAAAGAAGGAAACAAACAAGAGGAAGCTGATGTAAAAAAATAAAATTTAAGAAGGGATACGCAGATTTAAACGACGTCATCAAAATGCAAATTAGGAAGATTTTAAGGGGGCGGGGCAAACACTGAACTTAAAAACAAACAAATCTGCCAAAGTATTCGGTCCTTGTTTTTTGTACAACCCACATATGGTTTTTTTTTCCCAAGCGAATAGGGCCCCCAAAAATAGAACAGGTACGCTCTTTAACAATCATCGTTTGTTGTTTTGTTTGTGGACTGATCCATTATGAAGCTGATGTTACAGTTTGGAAAAGTTCAATTGGGGGGTTTGGGTGCGTAGTATTGAGTGCAGTTCACAAGGTTTTTTGGTGGGGCCCCCCGGAAGTTTTCCCCCAAAAACCCCCAAGGTTGGAAAAATTTTCCCCCATCCACCCGGAAAGGTTTAAAAAAGGGGGGAAAAGGTAAGGGAAACAATAATAAAATAATAAAAAAGAAAAGGTCAAAGGAACAAGGCTCTAGAAGTAGTTACTGATGGCAAGAATGACAAAAGAAAAAGAATGGGGGGGTAGGAATATGTACCCAAAAAGAGAACACGGGAGGGACATGTGTTTTTTTTGTGTGCCCCTTCTTTTGTGTTAATAGATAATAAATACATTTTTCATGTGCTATTATAAAGGGGCAAATGCCCCTGAACGAAAGCAACGAAGAAATGAAATGAAACAGTGGGGTTAATATCTCATAGTTCTTTTTTTTTCAAAAAATTTCCCCAAAAAAGCAGAGATAATTTGGAGTTATACCCTTTATTTCGGAGGACCAAAATTTTAAAAAAAAAAAGTTTAGCTCGCCTGGCAAGAGACCAACACAGATACAGGTCGTGGCTGGTAAACCTGGGGACCAGGTGGGAGGGGGAGAGAGCGGTGCACAAAGGGTTTGACGTCTGCGATAGGAAATGGCAAAGTGTATGGCAAGTAAAAGAAAAGGTTCCCGATCTTCTTTTTTTGGGGTTGATAGGGGTAGTCTACCGGAACCATACGTTTAAATATTTACTAAATACTACCGTTTGCTAAGTGTGTTTTCTGGCGTGCCACCGGGCCGGAGGTTTTTTTTTTCTTTTCATTTTATTTTAGGTGTCTAAAATATTTTCCGTAGTGTCGGTCAAAAAGTGGAAAGAATTGTCACCCAACACTTTGCCCCCCCTCGCCGAACATTATTAGAAAGGGACCACAGGTCTCATCCCCTATAGTGAAGTACAATAGCACGATTAGGAGATTTATTAAGAAAGACATAAAATTTTCACACAATATCAGTTAAGTCGCCCGCAAATTTTTGCCCGAGCAGTTAGTGCCTGAGACAACGCATGTCATTTTTTTGTAGGCCCAGTCTACAAAAACTTGTGTAAAACAACAAAATAATGACGTAATACGCATTCCGTTTTAAAAAGCTGCACCCGGGGGGGGGATCCCCAATCTATTTTAGACCACTACAGTTATTCTTAAATTGGGATTTAACAGGACCAAAGCAGAAA
>JABMCL010002415.1:5000-10081 GCA_018857735.1 Alviniconcha marisindica
TACGAAAGCGTCCCAGACGCTAAAATCTTGACAATTTTTGGGAAATTCAGTGAACATGATTTTGTAACCCTTTATGGGCATTAAGTTTTGTAAGGAAAACCGCCAGGTTGTAAAATGGGAAAACGGGGTTTGCATTAATAGGTTTATATTTCCCGTGCTTGCACGCCCCGTTACGTTGTGAAAAAATATTCACTATGGCTTGACTGACTTTTTAAAATAGCCAAAAACTTTCACGAGCACGGGGAAACCCGATAATCCACACGCACGCACAGCACACTCGCACGCACATGCTTACGCACACCACACCCCCCACGACACCCACACCCCACCCCACACCTCACAACCAACCACACCCACACAAGCAAAAAATCGAACCCCGCACATCGTAAATCACGTACACGCACCTAGGTCCCCGCAAACCCCAAATCAACCCCCCAAATTTAAAGTAACATCTAAATTAAAACGGTAGGATACCTTTTTGCAAACAATCGGTCCCATCAATGTGTAGGTTCGAAATGCGCATTGTATTGTAACGAATCTGTAACTGAGCCGATTGCACCCCAAATTTTTTCCGTTTAGCTACACGTAAAGGAAAAAACCGAGCCCTTTCGTTTGATTTAGATACGACGAGTGATTATAGCCCCTTTATGAATAATGATGTACTCTACCGCGCCTATTGCGGCGCAAACAACCCTCGCCATAAAATTTGTATTCTGTAAGACAGTGTATATAAAATTAAAAAATTTAAATTTTATCACTCAGTTTTTTCTTCCATCACTTTGTTTTGTTGTTTTGTTGTTGTTTTTTTTTTTGTTTTTTTTTTGTCTTTTTTTTTCCTTACCCGTTAACATTTAATTCAGAATGAACAGTGTTTTTTTTTCTAGGGAGACAGCCTTGAGAGGACTGGTTTGGGAAGACAGTCGCTTGTTTTTATTGTATACCGCACAAAACTAACATCCATCCTGGGTTTGTTTTTTTTTTGCGTTCTCATGGGAACCGTTACAAAAAGGCGAATGATTTTGTGTTTATAGAGCCGGGATTGGATTTTTTTACAAAGAGCGGTCAATAATCAGACAAAGTATTTTTTGTAAATTATCGTGATCTATTTTATATTCTATGCGCACGAGAAGCCATAATCGAGTGACGATACCCCTATTCTTTTTCCCTTTTTGGAGCAGCAACTGTTTTTGAAAACACAGGGCATTCCACATTCGTTTTTTTCATTCGGAACCGCAAGAAAATAGATTACAGTTATCAATTTTGTCATCTTTTTGTTAAAATTTGTTTCTCTTACGCTCAGGAGATATCGAACTAACCCAGGCCCTACCCCAATTATGAAAAAAAAATAATTATCTCAATGCAAGAAGTATACCAAAACACATATCGGACTTTGAAACTGAAGCAAAAATATGATATTTTTACATTTCGAGACATGGCAGCTCCGCACAACAGAGCTCAAACAGACTTACACATTTCCATCCACCGTTTAGACTAGACCGACCGTTAAAACCCACAGTGGTGGTGGAGACCCATATACGGAAACGACACTTTTTCTGTAAGCACAGCCCCGATCTTCATGACCCGGTCTTGAAGCTATTTGGTTTGAAACCAAAATTAAAAGGAAACCTGCAAAGGTTCATTCTACCGACAACCGAGTGCCCCAGTTGACTATTGGGATTTTATCAGACAAAGCTTTTGGAATGTAAATAACATGGTTTAAAAATTTTTGCCTTTTTGGGGCTTCAAATTCCCACTTTAACTTAAGCAAGCATTGTTTTAAAACTCCAAGTTTCAGTTGCACCAGCTTACTAATTCTGACCTAGAATAAATCCGCAAGTAGTACATGTATTGATCTTATTATAAACCCCGACGCCACAAATTATCAAAAGTATAGAGGTTTTGCCGGAAATATGTAGTGAACTGTGTGCCATGTGCAACAGTGATCAATAACACCAATACTAATTTAGTTTAAAAGAACATTATACAATTTTGACAAATTAGATGCCATTAAATTCTGCAACATGCTGTCTGTATAGACTGGGCCGATGCTATGCAAAATGGATCCATTGACACTGTGCTGAACATTTTAATACTATATTTTTCGAAGCCGCCTGCAATTGCATGCCTGTAAAAACCGTTACAATTCGCTCTAAAGATGCTCTTGGATAAATGCAGACATTCGCTGGGCTATAAAACAGAGATATAGGTTGTTTAAAAAAGCAAAACGCAGCAATAAAGACGAAGACTGGCGAGCTTATCGGACTTATAGAAACTTAGTAACTACTAAGATTAGAGACAGAAAATGGAATATTTAAATGAACTTGATTTAAAGGCATCTGACCCAAAACAGTTCGGTACTAAGGAATTGGGGGAATGGTAAAACAATTTATGAATAAAAAAAGGCATATCCGACGACTTCCTCCCATCTTTTCAATGGACTTTTTATTCTTCCCGCGAAAAAGGGCAACGCATTGAATGATTATTTTATTCAAAACGATTTTTGAAATCCAAACGAAAAACTCCAAAGTAGGTACACTGATCTGAAATTACTGATATTTTCTTTCGCACGCGCATACATAGTTAATAAAAAATTTAGACAAACAAAAGGCAACAGGGCCCGAATTTATTCAAAAAAATTTTGATAGCTACATTGACATTATTCAGAACCCTTAACCATCCTATTTTAAACCCCTGTTTGAATGAAAGGTTTTTTCCAAACATTTTGGGAAAATTGCTCATGTAACACCCCTACATAAAAAAGGACCCGAAAATCTGTGTAATAATTTTCGTCCTATTTCGCTGTTAAGTTGTGTAGGGAAGGGCTTAGAACATGTGTTTACAGCCTGGTTGAAATTTTTTAAAGGTTTATAAATTATTACTCCATCCCAGTCAGGATTTTGCCAGGAGACTCGACAGTTAAACCCAACTACATCAATATATCAGACCTATGTACATCATTCGTCAAGGAATAACTACACAATCCATTTTTTTTACTTTCCCAAAAACCCTTTGATCGGTGTGGCACAAGGGATTATTGAAAAAAAAAAAAAGCTGTTTGGGATAAGAGGCAATTTGGCATTATGGTTTCAAAAATATTTTTAAAAACGCAAAAAAGCCGTTTTTATAAAAGGTAAAAAGTCGAAAACAAAACAGTCCTTCTGGATTCCCCAGGGGTCTGTGTTAGGACCCTTTTTATTTCTCAATATAAAACGACATAACCAAAAATAGAATCTGTTATAAAACTTTTTGCGGATGACAAAGTTGTCACTTGCATTTAAAGACCCCGAAAAAGAGCAGCAATTTTAAAATTTTGACGGAAAAAAATTTAAAAGCGGGGAAACATGGAAAGTTAGTTTTAATGAAGAAAAAAATGAAGTTAAAATTTTAAAAAAGAAACCTCCAGTTTTCCCACTGTCATTTGGAAATATTTTTCTCGAAGACAAGGAATGACAAACACTTTGGTCGATTTTTCAAAGTAACTGAAAGGGAAAAAAATAAAACAGTATTTTAGAAAAGTAACCCTTCTTATTTCATGTTTACGTTTCCTTTTAAATACAAGATGCAGAAAAGCCTTGGATACATGTACAAATCCTTTTTATTGCCAAAGTTTGACTACGCCGACATTGTTTTGGGATAATTGTACTGGAACACTTTCAAACAGCTGAAAACCTGCATTTGGAAGTATAAGAATTATTTTTTAAAAAGGAACAAGCCCGAAAAGTTGTATAAAGAATTGGATTTTGCACACTAAAAGAAAGAGAAAAGTCACAAGTATTAAAAATTTCACAAAATATTAATTTCCTTGCCCCCGGTACCTTCGAACCTTTGTACCACCTCTAGTTTCAACAAAAACCCTATCATCCAACGACCCCTGAAAGTCATTTCCCCTCACAAAACAGAACTAATGCAAAATTTATTTTATTCCGCAATACCCAATGGGAACACTACCTCAAACTATACAAACAATCCTTCATTAGTTGCTGAAAAAATATTTGTCAACGAATGACACTGTGGTTCCTATATTTTTATTTTTGGGTTTTGAAAAAACAAGTTAAGCATTGAGACTTCGACCTATTAGCGATTAAATTATGACTTATTCAGAGCCACCTTTAGAAGACCCAATTTTTCATGGGTAACAGCAAAAATCAGACTTTCACTAATTTCCCCTTTTAAAAGTATTAGAAATAAAACATTAATAAACAGATGGGAATGAAAGAAATATCAACACACTTCTGTTTGGAAAAGACCAGCACATTTAGAAAATAAAAGAAATATTTGCTATAGTCCCCGACTTTTTTCGCCAAAAGACCGCTTGTAAACTTAAAACCGCCAAAATTTTTTTAGATACAAACGAAGAAACACGTTTTAATCCCTTCCCCCTCTCTCTAGACAATTATGACAACATTACTAACCATTCGGTTTTTGTTTTTTGCTTTTTAAACCCCCCCCCCCCCGTTTTTTTTTTTGTTTTGCTTTTGTTTTGTTTTTTTTTTTTTGTCATTTTGGTTTTTTTGGTTTGTTGCCACGTTTTGACAAAAAATTTTCATCTTTCATGAAATGTCGGTGATAATTTTTTTTTATAGGAACACTCAAAAGCAATGTTTTTTGGTTCTGTATATTTTTTGGGGTTATGATTTCGAAATGAAAAATTTTTTTTAAACCCAAAAGTGGGAGTCGCTGCAAAAAGGGTAAACCCAGGGTAAACCATTGGGAAAAATTTTTGTCGAATCTCCAAGGATAAGCTCCACGCCGTAGTGTTGGGCCTTTTATTTTTCCCTTTTTATTTTATCTTTCTCAGCAATTTTTAGGTGCGGCGTTTCATTTTTTGTTCTTTTTCTCTTTCTTTCACAACAGGCGGTCTCGGGGCCCCTTTTTTGGGTGTTTATTTTTTTTTCCCAATTTTTCGTTGTTTGTTCACATAGAAAAAATGAAAAAATTTTTTTTGTTCCTTCTTTGGACTAGGGTTGGGGGAGCTATTACCGGCTTTTGAACCCGGTTTTTTGGGTGCCGGTTTTTTAAGTTAACGTTCATTTCGAGTCGGGGGGGTATCTCGATTTAAGGAGCTATTTTCTTTGTGGGGG
>JABMCL010002942.1:17500-22500 GCA_018857735.1 Alviniconcha marisindica
AATCGACTAATAAAAGTGTAAAATTTTAAATCCTGAACCCTGTTTGATTTTTATTTTATTTTTGCATTAGCACGTGAAAAGGATTTTCATGACAATGCACAGACTTGATAGTAGAAGAGTTATAGGACCAGAACATATACTTTTTGCAGGCGTGTAGGCGCACTTTTCATCCCGGAACCTTTACAGGCTGGGGAAGTAAAGGGGTTAATCTGTTCCGGAACCTTTACAAGCTGGGGGAGTGTAAGGGTTAATCTGTTTGAAGGGGTTAATCTGTTTCATAAATCCTTTGCAGAATACAATACGGATCGCCTTCCCTGAGTGTGTCTACAATGCCCCCAACCCCCCAAACGCCCCCCCCCCCCCCCCACCCCCACCGCAGCAACACTGCTCGGTCTTACCAGCGTCTGTTTTGTCTTGTGTTCACCTATTGTAATGCTATAAGGATAACCGATTCATCTTGCTAGTGAAGTAGATTCCCATTGCTTTTCTTCGATTTCAACTGCCTATGGTTCTTTTAGGTTTGTGGTCAGAGCTAAATGCTGTTGGTCCTCGTCCGAGGGACTTGTCGCTCAGTCCGGTATCCCCCGCCAGTCTAGAAGAAGGGAAACAACGCTGAATGTGAGAGGACCGGGGTCGAATGTTTGACCTTCACATGCAGCGTGAAACACTAGAAGATGAATGCTTGGGGTTAGGACCCCAGGGTCACTTTGCATTCTGTACCAGCATAGAAACCCAGGGTACCCTCCTACTGACATGTGCTGTATGTCTGTCTGCACACACACACACACACACACACACACACACACACACACACACACACACACACACACACACACACACACACACACACACACACACACACACACACACACACACCACACGAACGAAAAGACACACACATGCACGAAAACACACACATAGGCACGGAAACACACACACACACACACACACACACACACACACACACACACACACACACACACACACACACACACACACACACACACACGCACGCACGCACGCACGCACGCACGCACGCACGCACGCACGCACGCACGCACGCACGTACACACGCACGCACGTACACACGCACGCACTCGCGCAAAAGTGACATGACCCCCTCCCTCCAGCTACCCCTCGAGCATAAACAACAACTTTGTAAAACAAATGATCAGAGAGAGAGAGAGAGAGAGAGAGAGAGAGAGAGAGAGAGAGAGAGAGAGAGAGAGAGAGAGAGAGAGAGAGAGAGAGAGAGAGAGAGAGACAGACAGACAGACAGACAGACAGACAGACAGACAGACAGACAGAGACAGACAGACAGACAGACAGACAGACAGACAGACAGACAGGAAACAGAAAACAAAGCAAAAGAATCCGAGGCCTTGTATGCTGTCAGTACATTTGCCTGTAGAACAGCCTGACTGAGAAGGAGAAAAATAAGTTTGAATGGGTGTACTTTTGTTCCTTATTGCCGTTCAAATTCTCCTGGAAAATATCGGTTAAATGTCCACCAACGTCAGAAAGTGTGTGGGGAGTGGGGGAGGGGGAAGGAAGGGGTAGGTTGGGAGAGGGGTATGGGTGGTGGGGGGGGGGGGGGGGGGGGGGGGGGGGGGGGGGGGGGGGCGCTGGCAGCTATAGTCGAATAAAATCATTGTCGCCCCCCCCCCATCCCCCTCCAGCACACACACACACACACACACACACACACACACACACACACACACACACACACACACACACACACACACACACACATACCACATCACACCACACCACACCACACACTCTCTCTCCACTGTCTCACGTGACAGTTGCTATAAAGCATTAAACATTGAATACTATGCACTGATCCGACAGGATTTCAGACGAAAAAAGCACACACACCTACACCAAACAAAGGGGAGATCAGCAGTGAGGATGGAGGGAGGTCCATGTGCGGTCATGCAGTAGTGGCACGTACTGCTCGGTGTCTGAGATAGTTAATTATATATATATATATATATATAGCACACTGACTGAAAACAAGCTGCAATGAAGGGCAGGGACCACAACTCTGGTGCTCCTTGATGAGCGAGTGCTTTTACACGGAACAGCCTTAACTCGGACTGATTCCGCGGAGAATGACAGCTGTGTAATTATATTGGACATAATTAGGACATCTGCTGTTCAGAATCGGGGGCTTGCTGGAGCAGAATCGCGGGGTTCTCTGGGTCTGAATGCACATCTTAGATAAATTACTTGCAGAACTCATTCTGATCCCACGTACTACGTACACCACGGAACAAAAATGCTTTCTAAGCGTTCGAGAAAGCCCATAGTTGTTCTCTCTCTGAAGCCTTCTGAATGCTGTCTTTAAAGCAGTTCCAATGTTTGATTGGTCAATGTAGTAACTTAGGTCGTGGACACGCAGTCACTCTCTCTCTTTCTCTCTCTCTCTCTCCTTCTCCTCTTCTTCTTTCTTCTTCTTCTTCTTCTTCTTCTTCTTCTTCTTCTTCTTCTTCTCGGCAATCCTCCTCCAGGCTATCGATGCGATGCGATTGGCGTATTGCCCGAATGAACTGTCTCAAGCTCCTCAACATTTCAGACCTTCTGAAGAGACACAGACCATTCACTGTTTGTGAACTGCCCCCCCCCCCCCCCCCATTCTTCCCCACTCCCGCCAGTCTGCCTGCACACGTGCTGTCATTAATTTTTCCCTGGCTCCAGCATGTCTGTTTTTGCACTGGGGCCTCTAGGAAACAAAGGTTTTGTCATCAGGTGCAAAATATCACTCTCTCACTGTGAGCTCTAGGAAGGTTAACTCTTTCGCTGATATTTATAAAACAGACAAAAACACAAAGAAACAAGTCCATAACGCTCGAAATGTCGCAGTTTGGGAAAGACTTAACAAGAAACCGATGCAATGAATATATACACAATACATCGCTAGAAATAGACTTTCGACGTTTCGAGGGAAGAAAACGCAACGGCAGTAACAAATTAATTCATTTTTCAATGGAGTCAACTAAAGAAGAAGGCAAATCTGAAGAAAAAAGATCAAGAGTGTGTAGCAAGTTTAGAACAACTGAGAGGAAGCAGGAACAAAACTAAGAGCCTCTCTCTCTCTCTTTCTCTGTCTGTCTGTCTGTCTGTCTGTCTGTCTCTCCCTCTCTCTCTCCACCCCCCCCCCCCCCCCTTTCTTTTCTGAACTGAACGTACGTTTTACTCCTGTCATATGATAATCAGATTAAAATTGTTTACGCAAATTAATTGAATTAATATTATTTAAAACAAACAACACCAATAATTGCTTAGTTTGATTTTTATTAAAGAATTGTTAGTAATTATTAGTCTCAAACAAGAGGAAATAGCAAACGGATTCGAGGTTTCCTTGGACTACATAGATACTTATTACAAACTTAAGATTTGAATTTTCTTTTGGTAAATATATGGTTTCATAGCAATAATGTCTAAAAAAAATCAAACTGTCCTTCAGAATGGAACACAGAGAGAGAGAGAGAGAGAGAGAGAGAGAGAGAGAGAGAGAGAGAGAGAGAGAGAGAGAGAGAGAGAGAGAGAGAGAGAGAGAGAGAGAGAGAGAGAGAGAGAATAAAATAAAAAGAGCAAAGACTACAATATAAGAGCAGCTTAAGAAATAAGGCGATTACGAGACTTCTGTTAACCAGAGCTGATGTTGAGTTTGACATCAAGTCATTTGCACTTACAACAGAGAGAGAGAGAGAGAGAGAGAGAGAGAGAGAGAGAGAGAAGAGAGAGAGAGAGAGAGAAGAGAGAGAGAGAGAGAGAGAGAGAGAGAGAGACAGAGACAGAGACAGAGACAGAGACAGAGAGACAGAGAGACAGAGACAGAGACAGAGAGACAGACAGACAGACAGACAGACACAGACACAGAGAGACAGAGATAGAGCCAGAGACAAAGAGACAGAGAGACAGAGACAGACAGACGAACAGACAGACACAGACAAAGAGAGACAGAGACAGGGATTGAGACAGACAGACAGGCAGACAGGGACAGTCAGTGAGAGGGAGACAGAAACAGAGAAGAGGCAATGAAAAACGATAAGGAACAGAGGACAAAACCCAAATGATCTGCAAACAAGAAAAATAAAACACAGACTAAACGCAAACGCACTGGTGTTCATGCATGGCTAAAAACAGGAACAATCCCAATAGATAATGCCAAATGTTGACTGGACACAGTAATACCCTCTTTAAAAGCGATTAAAAACAGACGCAAAAATGGTAAGAAGAGCTTTGGCCTGATAGACAGCCTACAAATTCGGGCAATACGCCCCCAGTAATGTACGCGCAGTCCACCCACAGCACAGCAGGCCAAAAGACTACATGCTGACTTGCAATAGAACAGTGCGATATGGCAATAGACTGTATATATAGGCTCCTAAGCATGCAGTGCTGTCTCACTTTGATTAGATTAAAGGAGAACGGAGCCGAAGACGCAATTTGGGCTGAAGACGAAGACAGAGTACATGAATTTCTATATGTATGCTTCATTTGATTGTTTCATCAATATCTAAACAAAAGGAGTGTTTCAAATCTGAAACAGAACGAAGACCAGAGAGCTCGTGCAGAATCAACATACAAGGGAGTTAATTTGCGCTCGAAATACGTAACACAAGTACAACAACAACGACCTGAGTCGCCTACGGTAGCTCTCACCTGGCATGCGTGTAAATACAAGGTACATAAGCTCCACCAGATGTACCTTTGTAGAGGATGTACATCTGGTGGAATTTATGTACCTTATAGTTAGGAGTGTTTGTTGTTTGTTTTTGTTTTGCTGCGAATTTGAAATCCTCAGGTCGCAGCCATATGTCGCTTCGCTCTTTACCAACGAAGTGCAGAAAATGGTTGACTGGTGACATATTGGATACTCTTGCCACACATTCTTACCATGTTTATGATGTCACTGATGCAAACTGATGGGCATAAAATGGCAGCTTTCACGATCGTGTTTTCGCTACCTTCAAAGGTCGATTTAT
>JABMCL010002942.1:37500-45000 GCA_018857735.1 Alviniconcha marisindica
GTGTGTGTGTGTGTGTGTGTGTGTGTGTGTGTATATCTTTTCACATAATTTTGCTTGTATCTTTGTCGATGTCTACATTATGTGTTAGCTTATTATTATTATTATTATTATATCTGGGCGAACTTTCTGTTGAAAGGAAACACGTGAGTGCCACACATGAATAACAAACAAACAAAATCTACGTGTATAAATACTGACAGTTTAAGAGTGCACAACAACGTACAGGCAAAGTTATAACAACACAGCTATCATTAAAAATGGAATAGATATAAAAAAAAGAAAAAAGAAAAAAAGAAGGACTGACTTAGATTAGCTGACAGAACAATGGTTACACTTCATAATTCATCCCAGAACACGGCGACTCTTCAGTCAACGGATGGTGCTGGACATGTCCATTGAGTGATGCTCAGCACTCAATGCAAACTTCAAGGCACTAGCAGGTAACGCTGGTGAATTATTGAACAGTATAAATCATACCCTGCGATTTCTGTTGCTAGTCGTCCGAAGCACTAAAACATCGGGAAAGCATTGTTTCACGTGACAATACAATCAATAAACGATGTTAGCGGGCCAGCATTGTTCACACACGCACATACACACACGCACGCACGCACACACACGCACGTACACACGCACGCACGTCCGCACGCGCGCACTCACACACACACACACACGCGCTCGCACGCACGCGCACGCACGCACGCTCACACGCACAGAGAGAGAGAGAGAGAGAGAGAGAGAGAGAGAGAGAGAGAGAGAGAGAGAGAGAGAGACAGAGACAGAGACAGAGACAGAGACAGAGACAGAGACAGAGAGACAGAGAGAGAGAGTGAATATTTTGCAGTGACATTCTCAAGTTTGTTTGTTTGCACTAGCATTTCACGATAACACCGTATCCAGTGGCAATTGATTTAAACTGTGACGCCGACGTTCCAGTATTGTTTTATGGGTATGCACAATACACTCATTCAGATATAAGCAAATACACAACTCCGTTGGATATTCAGACACACGGCAAAAAAAAAAGACAAAAAAAAAAAAGACAAAAAAAAAGACAATAGTTCATCTGTAATCACTTGTGAGCCGGTTTAGCCTAGCGTTAAGGCGTTAGGCTGGTAAGCTGAGGGACATCGGTTACTTCGGCTCTCCTTTCTCTTCAAAACCTGTGGTCTGTGGACACTGTCTTGTGATTTTGTTCCTCACAATTATGAAACATTAAAATGGCTCTCATCGCTGCCCATCTTAACGCAGGAGTCATTCTGGTGGTGACAGCGTAGCGACAGGGATATAATCTATCTCTCAACGCCACCCCATCTCCCCGTCCCTAATAAGCCTTACGGTATTTGTGGACGTTAAGCACCATGTTTACTTACTATCTATAATCATATTCACAAGAGCGCAGCGAATCTGCTCGAGAGCGGAGAATAGCGCTATATAAAAGCAATCAACAAGAAGACATAAAAAGTATATGTTGCTTTGAAACATTTATCTTTTTTCTCTGCTTGTGGATATCGTATCAAGTGGTAATTGATTGGAATCGTGCCGCTGACGTTCCAGTATTGTTCCATAGGCATACGCAACGAATTTTTCCTTTTGGTTTGTTTGTGGGTCGTTCGACTTTTCATCGTGGGAAAAGCATCGTAACGGGAGTCATCACAGCTTCTTAAAACAAGCATCTAAGACTTGAACAGAATTGATCACGAAGTACAAACCTCTTTTTTTCTTTTTTCTTTTCTAAAACTTGTGGAACAAACTGGTTCAGTCTGTGAATTGTTTTAAATATATTCTTATTAATCGCCACATTGCTATTGCTTCCCATGATGTAACAGTTAATTAATATGTAGGCCTACGCTTTCTTTAAACTAGAAGGAAGCAAATACCGCCTTTTCTGAAGTTGATACCATTTTCTTTCAAATTTCTGGGGGTTGTTTTACTGTTCAAGAAGAAAGGCCCCCCCCCCCCCTTTCCCCATAAAAAAAGGCAGAAAGGAGAGAGAGAGAGAGAGAGAGAGAGAGAGAGAGAGAGAGAGAGAGAGAGAGAGAGAGAGAGAGAGAGTTAAAAAGAAGTACAACATGAAAATAAACGAATGGACACAAAATTAAACGGAATAAAATCAATGACAAAATAAATAGATGAAACGCAAAGTACGCGTACTCTTTCAGCGTTTTTTTTTTTTTTTTTACCAGATTGCTGTGAAGTAAAAGGAAACGGGTGTGGAATCGCGTTCTTTGCTTTTCATCTGTTCTCCGTTCGAAATAATTATGTGGCCAAATACCGGAGAAAGAGGACGAAGAGTGACTCGTGTGCGATGTTTTGGAAATTGAACCAAAGCCCTTTAAAACCAACAGGCGAGCGAAGTTGGGGAAACAATGTCATTGTAAAATATCTGGTTGCTGTATAGAAGCATATAACAAAGGAAACAAACAACAACACCCCCCAAAAAAAAAAAAAAAACCCAGAAAACAACAACCAAAAGCAAAACCAACAACAAACACCTCCCCCTCCGCTCCCCCCCCCACACAAAACACACACACACACACACACACACACACACACACACACACACACCACACACACACACACACACACACGCACGCACACACACGCAGACACACACACACACACACACACACACACACACACACACACACACACACACACACACACTCACACACACACACACACACACACACACACACACACACACACACACACACGCACGCACGCACGCACGCACACACGCACGCACGCACACACATACACACACCACACGCACACACACTCACACAACAACCAAAAACAAACAAACCGAAAACAACAACCAAAACCAAAAACAACAAGCAACACAACACACACACACACACACACACACACACACACACACACACACACACACACACACACACACACCACACACACACACACACACACCACACACACCACACAAAAACCCAACAACACACGAACACAACCAACAACCAAACAACAACAACAAAACAACAACAAACACACAACAACAACACAACACACACACACACACACACACACACACACACACACACACACACACACACACACACATCACACACACACACAGAGTCCACGCAGCAGTATGAGCAACAACGGCAGCGGCAAGCTGGAATGTATAGAAACTGTGACGAAGGAAGAGCCCCAAAAGAGAGATCGATAGAACACTAACTTGCGGGGGCGGCCTTCAAAGAAAGACAATTAATGCTCAAGCCTCCGGCTAAGGGGTCTTCAACCACGCTTACCGCCCTTTTTCCCCGTCCGCCATTTTGTTTCTACTGCCCTGGTAGCGATCAGTTCTTAGCGTGTTACTTTCGTTTTCCGGGCCCTGGGAGTGTATTCAGAACTGAAATATGTTAACCCGTATGGAGATGAGGCTGATATGGTATTAACACCCCATTCCACTTCTTTGATCTCCCCCCCCCCCAAACACACACACACGCGGCGCTCACACTAACGCACACACACACACACACACACACACACACACACACACACACACAACACACACACACACACGCAAAACACACTTACACACACACACACACACACACACACACACACACACACACACACACACACACACACACACCACACACACACACACACACACACACACACACACACACACACACACACACACACACACACACACACACACACACACACACACACACACACACACAACACACACAACACACACCACACACACACACACACACACACACAGACACACACACAACACACACACACACACACACACACACACACACACACACACACACACTCACACACACACACACACACACACACACACACACACACACACACACACACACACACACAGCCCCAAAACGGACCTATGCGTCTATTCGTGTACGTCTGTTTTTTTTCTTCTCTCTCTCTCTGGCGGGGGGAACTCACTCTAACTATATATACCGTGTGTTAATGTTTTTTCTAGTGATTCTGAACAACGTAGGTACGTACGCCTGTATTTGTGTACATCTCTCTGATCATTAGTTTTACCGCGAAGTTCCATTTATAACGTCTGATCATTCATATACTACTGTTATTGCACTTTATTCCGTGTATTAGTTTGTCTTTTACATGCAAATATGGTGCGGGTTCGTAAGGAGGATATTTTTTTTATTGCTTTTTTTTTTCTTACTTTGAAATGCAACCTTGGACACCCGGAACATTTGGAATGCAGCTTTGTGTCGGTTGCTATTTTTTTTTAGACGAGTTGTTTATGTTTGGACTGATTCGCCAGCGAAACAGTAGTCCGTGAACAGTGTTCAGAATTATCGGTCGTGCCCCCGCGGGACGCTGACCACCAATCTCTAATCCTCTAGACTTTGAGGAACAGCGGCTGTCTTTTTTCCGGACATGGGGGGAGGTGTGTGGGGGCGGACGAGAGTACCTAATTGAGGTATAATTACCTTGACTGGAACTTTACGACAATACTTAGTTATGATATAGGTACAGAGGCCTTTGTTTCTCGTGCAAAGAAGAGTACTATAGACATTTTAAAAGCTGAACGAACTTATGGAAACTGCTCATGTTAAGTCTTTTTCAAGTTGTCTTTATTGTGCGCAGAGAGAGAGAGAGAGAGAGAGAGAGAGAGAGAGAGAGAGAGAGAGAGAGAGAGAGAGAGAGAGAGAGAGACAGACAGACAGACAGACAGACAGACAGACAGACAGACAGACAGACAAACAGACAGAGACAGAGAGACAGAGAGACACAGTCACAGACAGTCACAGACAGACAGATACAGACAGACAAACACAGACAGAGAGATGGGGTGGGGGGTTGGGGGGCAGAGAAACAACATCGTCTCTTCGAAGCAAGCCACATTTAGCGATAGTTTAAACAAGCTGCTCTTTTCTTTGAAGTCCCCCCGCCCCCCCCCCCCCAATCCTCCCGATATACACGCAGCATTCGCAGAGCAAGTCGACCATCACTATTTCGGCGTGCAGACGACGCCATCGGAAGTGCTTGTCCCCTCGACCGGAAGTGACGTGTCCATCACCTGCCCCCCCCCCCCCACCCCCACCCCCCCAAAAAAAGAAGAAGAAAAAGAAGAAGAAGAAGAAATCACCACAAACTGTGCACAGAGAAGCAGCAGACTGTGACCATCACCACTGACAATACAGAATTAAAGCCATGCTTTTGCATTATAAAAAAAAAAGGGGGGGGGGGGGGGGGGAACGTTGGATTTCATTTTATCTTTACAGTCTGTGCGGGCTGTCTGTAGCTATTCTAAAGAGGAAAGAATACACAAAACACTTCTCAGATTGAATTCTGATACAGCGAGTCTTCGTTTTACGATGTATGTTATCTGAGATATCGACTACGTCAAAGCAGCGATTTTTGTCTTGTGTTGTAATCTCTCTCTGTCTCTGTCTCTCCCTCTCTGTGTGTGTGTGTGTGTGTGTGTGTGTGTGTGTGTGTGTGTGTGTGTGTGTGTGTGTGTGTGTGTGTGTGTGTGTGTGTGTGTGTGTGTGTGTTCCGTACAACAAATTTGTGTGATTGATAACTTGATTTTTTTTTCAAGCAAGGTTATATCATTAAAAAATAATAATAATAATAACCGGCAAATATTTGGGAGCTCCTGTGTGTGTGTGTGTGTGTGTGTGTGTGTGTTGTGTGTGTGTGTGTGTGTGTGTGTGTGTGTGTGTGTGTTGCGATACGTATTTTTCTTGACAAATTCCACGCGAATCGTTCCCATGTGTTTCACGATAAACCGCTGTAAAACCACATAAAATAACACCTCTTCCACTCGAAAGATTTCTTCCCCGTTTACATATACATGCACACATACTGACCCACACACACACACACACACACACACACACACACACACACACACACACACACACACACACACACACACGAGTTCCCAAATATTTACCAGTGAAAAAACAACAGCTGATATAACCTTGCTTGAATAACCTTAAGTTACCAGTCACACAAATTTGTTGTATGCAATTCTTCAGCTACGCAACTCTACGAAGGAGATACTTGTATTTGACCACGCACCTTAGGTGAGAATGCCAGTGAAACTGGAAGATATTGACAATGTACATTTGCTGTCACAATAATCATAAAGCCAGGAAACGGATATCAACTTCAAACCTCATCTATACGTACACCCACCTATTCGTTTGTGTAGCCTGCTACCTAAATGCAAACAGCAAGCTCGTGTTAGTGTGAGTAAGTCAACTAATGGGCAGTCGTCTAGAAGGAAATAAGCAAGTAACTTGGTGTTTTACACCTAGTCATCTAGGATGAACAATCAACCACAACAAAACCTGTGAAATAGAGTTTTAAAAATGATTAAAGATTCCAGCGAAAAGGTCTCTTAGTGACAAACAAACTGAGGACAATTCTGGATGACGAGACGCACCCACTCAGGCCTGATAACATACACATAGACAGAAGCGACAGATTTAGGATTCCCCGTAGTAAGACTACACGACATACCTACAGTCAGTCATTCCAACGGCCATTCGGGCACACAGTCAACAAGCAGACAGATAAACACAACACGCAACGGCGAGAGATGGGGATGCGGGGACGACGAGGCTGGGATAAAATGGAGGAATGTTTGGGAGTGAATGGGAGCCAGCCGTTTGTGCGAGTGGATTGTAATTTAGAAGAGTGAGAGCATGTGTTGCTGGTGCAATGTTTTATTATTATACAATACGTTTTATGGCAGACCATGCAATTTCCGCAATGGATTAATAAAGTTGTCTTGTATCTTGCATCTATAGAACCTGTCGTCACAATTTTTATGGTACGAGCGAACGAAACAGCATACAAGTCGGTCAGTTTTCCAAACCCACAACTCGATCATGGATCGATGGCATATTGTCTGGACCTTCCGGACCGTACTGGAATAAAGACAATAAAACTAAAAGCCAGGTTACTGTCAGATGGACGACGTATCAGCTTCATTCATCATGGCTGCTTGTATCAGCAGCAAATGTCCCAGCCATCAGGAAACGATTGTTCGCCGCAGGGGTCATTTGCTCGGCAGTAATGGATCAAGGGATTGGAATTCAAAAGAGTATTGTTTTAAGGTACATCTCTTTTTTAAGGTATATAGTTGCTCGCGCATGTCGGTTACAAAGCCAATGAGAACAGAAACACGAGCTATGCTGAACGAGAGATGAATGGCCGGTTGGATGGTTTATTGTATAATCCATGGATTGACCGTAACAATATTGTGGGTGAACAATCTGTAAATGTGGTTACGTTCAAAATACACTCAGCATTTAGCAAAAAATAAGTCATGAATCAAAACTACTGGATCAGAAAACAGCACTAAATAGAAAGAATAAAATGTTGTCAAATGAAATGTATGCGAGAGAGAGAGAGAGAGAGAGAGAGAGAGAGAGAGAGAGAGAGAGAGAGAGAGAGAGAGAGAGAGAGAGAGAGAGAGAGAGAGAGAGAGAGAGAGAGAGAGAGACA
>JABMCL010002942.1:50000-57500 GCA_018857735.1 Alviniconcha marisindica
ACAGCCTCCACATAGGCAATGATTATGTGACCACCATAACTTCACTTTTATAGCGAACTTTCACACACACACACACACACACACACACACACACGCACGCACGCACGCACGCACGCACGCACGCACGCACGCACGCACGCACGCACGCACGCACGCACGCACGCACGCACGCACGCACGCACGCACGCACGCACGCACGCGCACCCACACCGACGCACGCACATACACAAACACACACACACATACACACACACACACACACACACACACACACACACACACACACACACACACACACACACACACACACACACGCGCGCGCGCGCGCGCTGCAAAAACAGAATGAAAAAGCTGTCCTGGACAGAAATAACTTGTCATTAAAAAAGAAAAAAAAGAAAAAAAAAGACCAGCGGCATTGCCGGTTCTTCCCATAGTTCAAGTTAAAAGATAATAATCTCCTAAGAAATTGGCGGGATAACCGAATCAAAATCTCCCTGTAATGAACTGCTTAACGGTTTTTTCTTCCCCGGCACTTGTCTCCCTTTCTTCCGCCTTCAATTAGACGCCATTATCCCATTTTGAAAACACTCCGCCCCTTTCGGATGGTGAGCGCTAGACCCGGCTCTTTTTGGTCCTGGCATTTCTGAAGATGTCACCTGAAAGAACACTTTTTGTTTGCCCCGCTGTTTGAATGCCATGATCATGTACGAGGCGGGACCATGCAATCTGGGAGCTAATACTTTCAGCCGCTGACATTTTCATTGTTTCCCAGTAGCCTATAGTTGTAACTACGACATACGCCAGCGCTCTCATATAGACGACACAGCAAAAGCAACCGCAGCTGGTTGAGTGTTGCTTTACGTCCACAGAAACCGTAGGCTTATTAGGGACGGGAGCCCAAGACGGCCACCTCGACTTTCACACAGCTCCTGAGCTCTGAAAAGGATGGTTGTTGTTGAAGTGTTGCTTTACGTCCACAGAAACCGTAGGCTTATTAGGGACGGGAGCCCAGGACGGCCACCTCGACTTTCACACAGCTCCAGAGCTCTGATTGCAACCACAACCACACACACAGACGTCTTATACCGTATGTCTTATAACTTCACACGAACACGAAGAAGCAAAGCAATAGAGACGTGAATTCCGCTCTTTATCTTTCCCCATCATGCACGAAATATATGGTATAAATACACAATGGACTGGACTGATCCTAACGCTGATATATACTTGAGCTATACACGTTCTCTCTCTATCTCTCTCTCTCTCTCTCTCTCTCTCTCTCTCTCTCTCTCTCTCTCTCTCCCTCTCTCGTTCCCAGTACCACCACTCTCTGTCTCTCGTTTCCACCCCCCTCTCTCTCTGTCTCCGTAAAATGTAACTGAGTATCGCCTACTAGGTCTCATTGTCAATAACAAATTTCGATGGCACGCCCAGCGTGAAATCATGTCACTTTTTTCCTTTTTTTCCCCTGCAAAATATCATCCACATCAATGCCAGAAAAGTACAATGCTCAAATGATACCTCACATCGATTATGCGTCAATAGTGTGGGATGGCTATGGCGAAGTACACTTAGAAAAATTGGACCATCTGCATCGAAGGGTAGGTAAATTAATCCTTCCTGATCCTTCCTACCTACAGAGCAAAGCATGAGTGCACTTGGAATTTTAAACCTAACGCAGCAACTCACTCATAGTAAAGGAATATTTATGGCATAAAGCTCTATATAACACTGTTTTGTTTGTCTGTCTGTTGCTTGAAAAAATGGGCTTACACTGAAACTATACGTATACTTTCAGTCATCGTATTAAATCAGCCTTCTTTTTAACCTGCTGTGTGTCAAGAGATTAAGAAAACAAGTTCATCAAACATGACTATGTTCCCGTAGGGAAGTGTGCGAAGCAGAATTAACAAAAAACAAAACAAAACGAAAAAGGTTTTGACTCAATTTTATGGCAATGTAATATCCTCTGAGAACAAACAAACAAACAAATGAAACAAAGCTAACAGCCAGCGCTCTGAAACAAGATCGAAACACACAAAAGGTTAAAAACAACAACGCCAACAACAAAGCACTTACGTTGATTAGACAAAACAAAACGTGAGCAACATTTGAGCGAAAACACATTTATGAAGCAACAAACAGACAGATGATACATTACCAAATGATAATAGGAATGAAATTTGATCTACATAGCTGTTAATGTGGTTGTCATCCCGGGGAAAAATGCAAGCACCTTCCATTCTCCCTCATTGGATGCTAAGTAGATCAAATGTCATTCCTGTCATCGTTTGTTAGTGTATCGTCTGTCTGTTTGTTTGTTGCTTGAAAAAGGGCTTTTAATTCACTGCAAATGTGCGCAGGCTTTGCATTTTGTCTGATTAAAGTACATTCGTTGTTAACATTTTGTGTGTTTTGCTCTCCTCCAATTAAGTAACAAGTTTACGTTGAAGATAAAAGTGGCGAAAAGACAGATGAAAAAAAACTAAACGCTCCCCAAACACACACACACACACACACACACACACACACACACACACACACACACACACACACACACACACTCACACACACACACAGAAGGTGGAAAAAGTACAGGGGTCAGAAAACAAAACAAAAAACAGACAACAATAACATCAAGAACTAAGAAAAACAGAGGGGAAGAAGAAAAAAATTAAAAGAAAAAAAATGCAAAATCTGGAGCATGAATTTCGTGCCCTGGTAATGACCGTGCACCATCCCCTGACTTTCAGTTTCGCTTGCGCATGCGCTAGTCACCTGGGACGGATATAGACATGGGCTTACGCATGCGTATCCCGACACCTGTCGAGTGGCAAAAGGCGTCAATTTGATTAGGTCTAACGACAGGCAAAACAAGCCCGTTGCTTTTTCAATTTCACTGAGTCCCGGCCGCTGTTAGGTGTACGTGTATATTGTCAAGGCAAATCATCGACGCCCCCGCCCTGAACCCAAACCGGATCGTGCTTCCGTGGGACAACTAATCGATGGGCCGTTTAGGATGTCGTCTGCGGCGACTACCGCAGAAAGACAATTAAAAGGAAGGGAGATAACTGCAGCGGGTTCACCGTTTCGGAACGGTCCGTTTGAGGGATGAAAACGGTGTTGGGATGGTCGCGTGGCCCCTGGCCTCGCCGATGATGCGATTTGAAAGGAGAGAGAGGGGGGCGTTCGTCGGTGCAATTGTCGGTCACCTGACCGTTATTGAGAGGCTGATTATTCCATCAACGATTTAGCTTTTGACTCACCGCGTCCTTTCCACACCGATTATATCTGTCTGCCCGTGCGCTATGCAAATCCCCGTTAATATCATCATGGTTCGTCATGCTGTCTGTCTCTTTGTCACCACCACCCCCCCCCCCACCTAACCCCCCCCCCCCCACCTAACCCCCCCACCACCCTGAAGGGACCCTGCCCCGTTGGTAGGACGTCACAAGATGAAATCCAAGAACGCCTCCTCCCACCTCCTCTCCCCGCCTCCCCTCCTCCACCCTCCACCCCCTGGCCCATCCCACCTGTTTTTCGTTTCTTGTAGCACTGATAGTATTTTCTGCGCAACGTCATTAGAACTTTTTTTAAAGTTTATTTTGAATGTGGGCTCACGAATGCGTGGTAGAACACAGTGTACCATTATTTTATTAAAAACAAAACAAAACAAAAAACAGCCTTTTTTTAAAGGGCGAACTAGGGCTGGGTGCAATTGTTTTTTCTTCTTCTTCAGCTATACCGACTATTCTTGCAAATAAAGATGCCTACTCTATCCCCGTCCTCTCCTACTCATGCTGTTTGTCCATCACTCTGTCCTTGTTGGTTTTCCCTCTTTGTCTGTCTGTTTGTCTGTCTGTCTACCTGCCTCTCTTTGTCTGTCTGTCTGTCTGTCTCTTCTCCATCTCTGTCTGTCTCTTCTCTGTCTGTCTGTCTGTCTGTCTCTCTGTCTCTTCTCCATCTCTCTGTCAGTCTGTCTTCTCTCTCCCTCTGTTTCTCTGTCTCTGCTCTCTCCCTCCTCCACCTCTATCTCCATCTCTCTCACCCTCTCTCTCTCCCTCTCTCACCCCCCTCTCTCTAATTTGTATTTGTGTTTAGACTGACTTTGTCGATTTGGCCAGTATAAAATTACGGGTCTAGATGTGAGGAGGGTTTTGTAATGTGTCTTTTCCTCTGACAAATCTTGATGGTCCCGAACTGACAATGTGCGGTTGACGGGACGTTAAAATGCAAACACTAATTAACCATCTAGCTCTCTCTCAAATACGCATGTGCAAGCAGGTGATGACTTTGAATGCGTCACGGACAAAGATTTTAAACAGACACATTTTGTGATTTTTTTTTTTATTTTTATTTTAGTTTTTTTTTACCTCCGTAACGAGGAAAAGAAATAGGCAGCATGATACTAACTTTGTCGAAAAGGGCATTTTCAAAAGGTCGCAGCTTGAATTGTGCAATTATAGGATCCTTAAAAAAGGCATCATTTTAAATACCGGCAGTGTGTACGAGACATCCGCGGCCTTTCACATCTCTTCCGGATTCATGGAGTAGGTTAATAAAGAAGAAGAAGAAGAAGAAGAAGAAGAAGAAGAAGAAGAAGAATGATGATGATGATGATGATGATGATGATGAAGAAGAAGAAGAAGAAGAAGAAGAAGAAGAAGAAGAAGAAGAAGAAGAAGAAGATGATGATGATGATGGTGATGATGAAGAAGAAGAAGATGAAGATGAAGAAGAAGAAGAAGAAGAAGAGATGACAGATGATGATGGGGGGAATGAAGAAGAGAGAAGAAGAAGAAGACGAAGACGCAAGACGATGATACGATGATGATGATGATGAACTGTTTTATACCCTTTGAAAAAAGTACGAGCCCACAGCGCTGTACAAACTCACACATACACAACAACAACAGCAGCAACAGTAACAACAACAAAAACAACAGCCACCACCACCACCACCAGAACAACAACAACAAAATATGAAAGAAAGAAAGAGTAAGAAAGAAAGAAAGAAAGACGACGTTAACGTTTTTTGTTTGTTTTTTGTTCTCGGTCGCCTCCAGGGTCTCCATGTCAAGACAGGCGAACGGATGAAGACTCGACGCCAACACAAAAGACTCGCAATATTCTCATGCGACTCGTAAAAGGAACGACAGCCTGGCCGAAGTATCGCTGGGAAAGTTCACGACACTTAAAACGACCGTATCCATATACGTTTCCATTTCAAATGTCAAAGATTAAGAGGTCTAGCGTTGCGGAATAGTCCCGAGGAAGAGCGGAAGAACAGCGGGATCGCTGAGTCTCCATCATGCAACCAAACAGTGCAGGTCTGTTCAGAATACACGTACCACGATCACGATGACAACATTTGTGCCCACCACCGCCTAACGACACGCCACACGGGTCCATTTAACGCCGTAATTGCTGATATATTTCAGATTGATGTTCTCCATCACCCACACAGACCTAAATTTGACAACAGAAACAGAATCAGCTGCGCAGAGCAAGAGCATTCGCTTTCGAAAGCCAAAGTTTAGCACGACATCGCGTGGTCACCAGGTGGATGGAAGAAGAAGAAGAAGAAGAAGAAGAAGAAGAAGAAGAAGAAGAAGAAGATGATGATGATGATGATGATGATGATGAGAGAAGAAGAAGAAGAAGAAGAAGAAGAAGAACACGCATGTGTCTGTCTGTCTGTCTCTCTGTCTCTTCTCCATCTCTCTGTCAGTCTGTCTTCTCTCTCCCTCTGTTTCTCTGTCTCTGCTCTCTCCCTCCTCCACCTCTATCTCCATCTCTCTCACCCCCTCTCTCTCCCTCTCTCACCCACACAGACCTAAATTTGACAACAGAAACAGAATCAGCTGCGCAGAGCAAGAGCATTCGCTTTCGAAAGCCAAAGTTTAGCACGACATCGCGTGGTCACCAAGTGGATGGAAGAAGAAGAAGAAGAAGAAGAAGAAGAAGAAGAAGATGATGATGATGATGATGATGATGATGAAGAGAGAGAAGAAGAAGAAGAAGAAGAAGAAGAAGAAGAAGAAGATGATGATGATGATGATGATGAACTGTTTTATACCCTGTGAAAAAATTACGAGCCCACAGCGCTATACAAACTCACACATACACAACAACAACAACAACAGCAACAGTAACAACAAGAAAAACAACAGCAACAATCACCTCCACCACCACCACCACAACAACAACAAAAGATGAAAGAAAGAAAGAGAAAGAAAGACGACACTAACGTGTTTTGTTGTTGTTTCGTGCCAGCGAATTGTAATTATGTGGCAGGCTTTGCGCCCAGTCAAACTGAGTGCAGATTCTGCAAAAGTCCTTCGGAGGAGCAAGACTGTATACAAACCGAGTTTCTCCTCGTGTGCATACGCATGCAGAAAGATCACATACGCACGTTTAAGATCCGGCAGTCCATGTCAAAGTTCGATGGATTATGGAAACACCAAAATAACCCAGCATGCACTAAAAGTGTTATAACCTTCATAATGTTGAAGATGGGCACTATACAAAAGAAGAAGAAGAAGAAGAAGAAGAGAAGAAGACGACGACGACGACGACGAAGAGAACGAAGAAGAAGAAGAAGAAGAAGAAGAGAAGAAGAAGAAGAAAAAAGAAGAAGAAGAAGAAGAAGAAGAAGACAGATTTAGGATTCCCCGTAGTAAGACTACACGATACCTGCAGTCATTCATATCATTCCAACGGCCGTTCGGACACGCAATCAACACGCAGGCGGATAAACACAACACGCAACGGCTAGAGATGGGGACGCGGGGACGATGAGACCAGGACAAAATGGAGGAACGTTTGGGATTCAATAGGAGGCAGCTTTTCGTGCCAGCGAATTGTAATTTGGAAGCGTGATAACATGTGCTATTGGTGCAATGTTTTATCATATAATACGTTTTATGGTGTGTGTGCGTGCGTGCGTGCGTTCGTGCGTGCGTGCGTGCGTGCGTGAGTGCGTGCGTGCGTGTGTGCGTGCGTGCGTGCGTGCGCGCGTGCGTGGTGGTGTGTGTGTGTGTGTGTGTGTGTGTGTGTGTGTGTGTGTGTGTGTGTGTGTGTGTGTGAGTGCGCGCGTGCTGGTTTGTTTTGACTGTGTATTGGTTCTTCGCTTTGTAATTGGCTATGTGCTCCAATGTGGAGGAATATAGCACCTAAAAGAAAACACTAGCAGCAGCAGCAGCAGCAGGAGAAGGGACAGCAGCAGCAGCAGCAGCAGCAGTACTATTAGTAGTAGAAGTAGTACTAGTACCAGTGGGTAAAAGAGACCAGGAACAAAAAGTGCAGAGATGGCAGAGAAAACAATAACCAAATTAAACTCTCTCACCTTTCCTGCAGAAGTATGGCTCTCAAAACCTTGCTGCGCGCACTCTCCCGTCGGTCCAGTCGGCCCCTCGTCACCAGTGTCACCATTGAGAGCAGGAGCTGCACGTGCACACACAAAAAGTAGGCCACATTAACGTCATCACATTAACGTCA
>JABMCL010002942.1:62500-65000 GCA_018857735.1 Alviniconcha marisindica
TCTGGGTACATGACTAGAGACTGCCCATGCCAGACAGGACCACAGTCTGGGTACACAACAAGGGCTGGCACACACTGAAGACTGCCCATGCCAGACAGGACCACAGTCCCCAGAGCATGTTCTACAATTCTTCCTCCTCTCCAGGGTTCTAAGCAAGAAAGGCAGCAGTGGCCCCATGGAGCCAGAAAGACAGACAGAGACAGAAACAGACAGAGAGAAAGAAATAGAGACAGCCAGAGAGACACAGAAGAGAGAGAGAGAGAGAGAGAGAGAGAGAGAGAGAGAGAGAGAGAGAGAGAGAGAGAGACAGAGACAGAGACAGAGACAGAGACAGAGACAGAGACAGAGAGACACAGAGACAGAGACAGAGACAGAGACAGAGACAGAGAGGCGGGGCGGAGGCAAGAATTAGGGGCACAAAAGACAGACACAAAAAGAGACAGATCAGAGACCTACACAACGTTATGGAGGCGGGTAAATCAATATGTTACTCAAATCCTCACCGTCCAGGCTTGACATTTATTTGTGTTAATAACGAAATATCTTCGGAATCAGGTGTCTTCAACGTTATCCTATGTTTGTTTTGCTGATTATTTTATTTTATTTTATTATTTTATTGGTTTCTTTGTTTGTTTTGTGGATTATCTTATTATGATGTTTATGTTGTTGCGAGTGTGTGTGTGTTGTTTGTGGTGTGTCTGTGTGTGTGTGTGTGTGTGTGTGTGGTGTGTGTGTGTGTGTGTGTGTGTGTGTGTGTGTGTGTGTGTGTGTGGGGCGTGTGTGTGTGTGTGTGGTGTGTGTGTGTGCGGCGTGTGCTGCGCGTGTGCGTGATGCGTGGGTGCGTGCGTGGTGGTGTGGTGGTGTGCGGGGTGCGTCGTGCGTGTGTGCGTGTGTGCGTGCGTGCTGTGCGTGCGTGCGTGCGTGCGTGCGTGCGTGCGTGCGTGCGTGTGCGTGCGTGCGTGTGTGTGTGCGTGTGTGTGTGTGGTTTCTACACAGAACCCTACAGTGGTTCATTCTTTCGTTAGACAGTTTAACGCCGTTGTCCCCGTTCCCGAGAGGTTCTGACGGGGAAGAGATCCCAGGAGATGCAGGTGGAGATGGCATACCTGACACTATACTGTCACCACTACAATGATTTCTGCATTACGATAGGCAGCGTTGAGAACCATCATAATGTTTCACTGCTTGCGAGGGGCAGAGTCACAAAGACAGAGTCACAAAGACAGTGTAGCTCTGTGCTTAGAGCGCCGGACTCGTGATTGAAAGGTCGCGGGTTCGAACCCCTGTAGAAGCGGCGGGAGAATTTTCTTCTCCAGGGTCAACTTTCTGTGCGGAGTCGGTATCCGTTCCACCCCCGTGCTACCGCAGTAGCACGTAAAAGACCCAGGTCATTCTGCAAAAAGTGCAGGTGGCAGGTTACAGCTAAATACGCATACACCTTACGTATGTGGCTTTGCATGAAGTGACATGGTGCATGGTTGTATGGTGTACACAGAACTTGCGCCGAGACGGCAGCAGTTTCATGTGGCACCAGCCATGCCAGCGCTGTAAGTACACCACTTTGATGGATATTCAAAAACGCGCTCTGAAAAGCTAGTCACTCATGTAAAATCACATGCGAGCGCAGTGAGTCTGAGTATATAGCAATCATCAAAAAAATCAAAAAAATGTTTGAACAAAAAGGAAAACTGAAGCGGGAATCGAACCTATGTCGTCCACCGACCAGCCTAACGTCTTACCGCGAGTCCAAACCGGCTCACAGCCACTACAATGGTTGATTGGTTGGTTAAATTGGTTTAACGCCGAGTTGTCTCCGAAGAGGTACTGGCGCGGATCGAAATCCCAGGAGACCATACCTAACGTTGCACTATCACCACCAGAATGACCCAGTATTAACTTCACTGCCATGATGTCACTTGAAAACGACCACTGATAGTGTGAAATGTAACACCCTTAAGCCTTTTTTGCTTCTTTCCTTTTCTACCTTGCATTTGAAAGGATAATCATGAAAACGTAAAGCATTGAAAGTAGAAGCTACTGGACCGGAAAATATACTGTCTGCAGATGCGTCCGTGCAACTTTCAGCCCGGAAGTTTTACAGGATGGGACAGTGAAGGGGTTAAGGTGGGCAGCCATTTTCATGTTTCGTTAGCTGTGAGGGACAAAGTCACAGTTACACAGTGTCCATGCACAGACCACAGCTTTTGCAGAAAAGGGTGAGCCAAAGCGAAATCGAACTGCGGTCCTTCTGCTTACCAGCCTAACGCCTTACCGCTGGGCCAAACCGACTCACTGCCCCCACAGTAGTCGGGCCTGACTGCTATTATACATGACGATTAAAGTTTTCGAGTTTACTCCCCCTCATCCCATTCCATTCCTGTACTCCCAGTGACTTTTTTTGTTCTTCTTATTTTCTTTTTCTCCGTGTCTAAAGCACCCACTTCTCTCCCAACAATTGTCCGACTTCAGCTTCCACGGATTAGTTTTTTGTGTGTTCAAG
>JABMCL010002942.1:77500-80000 GCA_018857735.1 Alviniconcha marisindica
GTTGCCACCGTACTGTCATCTGAGCACCAACGAAAAACTATCCATTAGCTGGCATTTTTTTCGAGACCTATGGGGTAATCGGTTATGGCAGTGGTTGGCGGAAAGATGTCGTAAACCAGTGCTTGGAGTTTGGACCTCGGCATGTCAAGGGCAGTACATACACAGGAGATTTCGAAGGTGGATGTCGACCACTGACTTAATTATACCAGCCTATCATGACTGTCGGTAACACATCAGTATACTCGTGTATGTGTGTGTGTGTGTGTGTGTGTGTGTGTGTGTGTGTGTGTGTGTGTGTGTGTGTGTGTGTGTGTGTGTGTGTGTGTGTGTGTGTGTGTGTGTTTGTGTGTGTTGTGTGTGTGTGTGTGTGCGCGCGTGCGTGCGTCTGTGTGTGTGTGTGCGCGTGCGTGCGTGCGTGCGTGGTGTGTGTGTGTGTGTGTGTGTGTGTGTTGTGGTGTGTGTTGTGTGTGTGTGTGTGTGTGTTGTTGTGTGTGTGTGTGTGAGTGTGTGTGTTGTGTGCGCGTGCGTGCGTGCGTGCGTACGTGTGTGTGCGTGCGTGCGTGCGTGCGTGCGTGCGTGCGTGCGTGCGTGCGTGCACGCGCGTGCACGCTTAGAACAGTCTCTACGGACACAATTTTGCGCTTTATAAATACTTTAATCATTATTAGGCCTATTATTACTACATACGGCGGCGTAAGACCGACGGTCATGACAGAAACAATACAAAAGACCGTCCACTGATTTCGCTCCACGATCTATACGACTACCGCTCACTGACACCCTTCTCGGCGGCGGACGCAAAAGCTAAGCATCAGCAAGAGCGATACGTATGCATTATGCAGAAGCGATGGCATTTTATAAGCGCCTACCCTTCGCACGAGCGCTTTGATTCACTTAAAGTGATGGCTCCTTTCTGAGAAAGCTTGTCGGGAACGACTCGGTTAGACGAGTGCGCAATAAAGACAAATTGGCGAGGCTTCAGTGCCAGAAATATTCAACCTTAATGAATTAATGAATAAAAAGAGGCGGTTGCGAATGAGGCGAGGGTATTCACGACGGATCGAGCGGCGTCGCTTGAAATGAACGAGGTAGTTGAGATCGGTCCCTGGAAGGTGATCCGGACGAGAGCGAGCAGGACACCGACAGCAGTTCGCGAAGCACGTGCAGCAAGCTAAACACTTTGATTGCTCCTTGAGTGTTCTTGACCGACAGAGGGAAAGAACAGCCCTTTGCTGCCTGCCGGAAAATACCAGCAGTCAAGTGGACAGCAAAAAAAAAAAAAAAAAGAAGCGGGAAGAAAAGCAAAGGAAGGAAAAAAGAAGTGATTTGACTGATCAACGAGAGAAATACTGTGAGGAAAACTAAATGCAAAACACAAACCATCGACCACAGAGGAGAGAGAGAGAGAGAGAGAGAGAGAGAGAGAGAGAGAGAGAGAGAGAGAGAGAGAGAGAGAGAGAGAGAGAGAGAGAGAGTTCTTGGATTTCAATGTTCCGTCAGAGAGAGAGAGAGAGAGTTCTTGGATTTCAATGTCCTGTCAGAGAGAGAAAGAGAGTTCTGATTTCATGTCCCGTCAGAGAGAGAGAAGAGAGGTTCTTGGATTTCAATGTCCCGTCAGAGAGAGAGAGAGAGAGAGTTTTGGATTTCATGTTCCGTCAGGAGAGAGAGAGAGAGTTCTTGGATTTCAATGTCCCGTCAGAGAGAGAAAGAGAGTTCTTGGATTTCAATGTCCCGTCAGAGAGAGAGAGAGAGTTCTTGGATTTCAATGTTCCGTCAGAGAGAGAGAGAGTTCTTGGATTTCAATATCCCGTCAGAGAGAGAGAGAGAGAGTTCTTGGATTTCAATGTCCCGCCAGAGAGAGAGAGAGAGAGGTTCTTGGATTTCAATGTTCCGTCAGAAAGAGAGAGTTCTTTTGGATTTCAATGTCCCGTCAGAGAGAGAGAGGGTTCTTGGATTTCAATGTCCTCAGAGATAGAGAGAGAGAGAGAGTTCTTGGATTTCAATGTTCCGTCAGAGAGAGAGAGAGAGAGAGAGAGAGAGAGAGAGAGAGAGAGAGAGAGAGAGAGAGAGAGAGAGAGAGAGAGAGAGAGAGAGAGAGAGAGAGAGAATTCTTGGATTTCAATGTCCCGTCAGAGAGAGAGAGTGAGTTCTTGGATTTCAATGTTCCGTCAGAGAGAGAGAGAGAGAGAGTTCTTGGATTTCAATGTCCCGTCATTGATAGAGAGAGAGAGAGTTCTTGGATTTCAGTGTTCCGTCAGAGAGACAGAGAGAGCGAGAGAGTTCTTGGATTTCAATGTCCCGTCAGAGAGAGAAAGAGAGTTCTTGGATTTCAATGTCCCGTCAGAGAGAGAGAGTGAGTTCTTGGATTTCAATGTTCCGTCAGAGAGAGAGAGTTCTTGGATTTCAATGTCCCGTCAGAGAGAGAGAGAGGGTTCTTGGATTTCAATGTCCCGTCAGAGAGAGAGAGAGAGAGAGAGAGAGTTCTTGGATTTCAATGTTC
>JABMCL010002942.1:85000-102500 GCA_018857735.1 Alviniconcha marisindica
GACAAACAGGATGCCACATTACGTCTAACGGACAGACAGGACGTCATAACTGTATTACATCTAACAGGCAAACATGATGCCACATTACGTCTAACGGACAGACAGGACTTCATAACTGTATTACATCTAACAGGCAAACATGATGCCACATTACGTCTAACGGACAGACAGGACAACACAAGTTTGTGTCGAATGAAGCGCATGGAGGGAATTAGCCCTGTGGAATGTTATTGTACCAGCCACAGCCTGTAATGATCGATTGGTGTGTGTGTGTGTGTGTGTGTGTGTGTGTGTGTGTGTGTGTGTGTGGTGTGTGTGTGTGTGTGTGTGTGTGTGTGTTCTGTGTGCGTGCGTGCGTGTGCGCGCGCGTCTGTGTGTGTGTGTGTTTTCTGCGTGCGTGCGTGCGTGCGTGCGTGCGTGTGTGTGTGTGTGTGTGTACAAGCCCGCACGTATTTCGTTCCCACAAAACACGTAAATGTACCTTGAATGCACCTGCATATTGGCTGCGATACGATGTGTTGTTTCCTGCGTCTTTTTTTTTTTCTCGACAGAATGGATCGAGTGATCCACAGTGACGTTCCAAGGGAATTAGTAACTGGATTTTAACATCCTGCAAAACGCCCAAGGTCAGCGCCTCATGACGGCCAGACACTGTCATATGCCAACACATTTTTACCCCCCCCCCCCTTTTTTTTTAACCCCTACGTAAAACTGTCCCAGTGCAGACCCACAGACTCAATTCAAAGAGAAGCAAAACATCGGAAATCCCACAATGGCCAAAACGTTTACACTCCCTAATCAGGTAACAGGAAAACCAATAACATTAGAGCCAGCCACCATTCTGTGACCCGCCGCTGGGGAAAAAAAATAAAACAAAACGAGCAAGCCTAGTAGCACAAGTATGGGAGGTACAGAAAGGGCCGGTTCTTGGGTATTGAGCAACCACTAACTCTATGAAAGGATCCTAAAGGAAGTGAACGGACTGTTGAGAGGTTTCAGGCCCAAAACAGTCAGGTCTGGTTATTAAAAGCAAACGTCATCGAAAGGTCGGTCTCCCTCTCCCTCTTTCTCATCTCTCTATTAGTCCCCATCTCACTCTCTCTTTGAACCCCCTGTCTGTCCTTCCTCTCTCTCTCTCTCTGATGATCTATTTGTCCCCATCTCTCTCTCTTTGACCCCTCTTTCTCCGCACCACCTTCTTTCTCCCCCCGCCTCAAGTCCTAAATTTTCATCCGGTACCTTGGGACTGTTCGTAACTGTCATGATTATTAGTGGAAGCGATACGAACACACACGAACCTTTTGCAACCGTTGGAAACACGAAGAGAACATACACCTAAACGTTCCCACCGCTGTCTGGAATCTCCGTTCGGAAACGTCCTCGTGACTGTCACGTTTTCTCAAGACCGAAGTTTAAGTGAGCTTTTACCACACTGTCCCATCGAGCCAGTCGTTAGCTGAATTACAACGTCCACCCACACACTCATCTGCAGAATGTTGAAAACGGCCAGGAATTATGCGATCATTGATCATCGCGAAAAATAAAACCACCCTGTGTAATTTAAGCTTGCATGCAAACCCTGAACGAAAACTGAGAGAAAAGATATATATATATGGAGAGAGAGAGAGAGAGAGAGAGAGAGAGAGAGAGAGAGAGAGAGAGAGAGAGAGAGAGAGAGAGAGAGAGAGAGAGGGGGGGGGGAGAGAGAGAGAGAGAGAGAGAGAGAGGAGAGAGAGAGAGAGAGAGAGAGGAGAGAGAGAGAGAGAGAGAGAGAGAGAGAGAGAGAGAGAGAGAGAGAGAGAGAGAGAGAGAGAGAGAAGGCTCCGCAAGCAGGTTTCGATAGTGGTGAGGCGATTGCAAATCGAGCTGTCCCCTCCGATACTGGCTACAACCACGTACCAGACGGTCACGCATTTGATAACAACCACCTACCAGTCAGTACATGACTCACACATTACACACAAACCAAAAACCAAAAACCAAATCCAAAAGAAAAATAGAAAGAAGAAAGAACTGACAATGTAGCGTGGGCGACACTGAACATGAGTTTCCAACAAAGAACTTACGGGCCATTGTGTTGGCGCCAAATCTAGCACTGGTTGGAAACAGTTCCAACTGAATTCCGCCGACCGTGGCATTGGGCGGAAATGAGTTGGACTGCAAAGTGACACGGCATTCTTTGGACGCAGTTTTCAATCGCTGCCAATATCATTATCGATTTTTAAAAAAATCAAAATAATCCACGCGATAGCTCAGATTTCTTTGCTATACACACGGAACCCAAAGCGTGGAAACAGTACAATGGGTAGTTAGCCGGTACAGCGGAAGTGCGATCCGCGTCACTTCCGCTGGAAATGGGAACAACAGTCGGTAAAGTCAGCAGACGCACAAACAGAACTGTTAGAACTGTTATCAGAACTGTTATCTTCTTCTTCTTCTTCATTTCAGTCTAACGATATGTTAACTAGTTTATGCAAGCAGTGGTTTGAAACAATTTCTGTTTCGCAATAATACTCTTTCCAAGCGATCATGCGACCGTAACCCTACTCAGCTATGAAACGCATACCGTAAGCTTTTTCATTCAGGAACAAACACAAAGACTCCGTCGAGTCACATGCTGAGAGTATTCCAAATTGTTTAGTTTAATCTCCCTCTTCCAGAGAAAGCTCGTAGACAAAGGAAGCGGACAGAGCCACATTCTTCTACCAAGTCAGGTCAGGGCTGTTTCTTCAGACAACGCCTTTCCAAGGAGCTGTTCTGTGGACAATGAACAATTCTTATGGAGGGCTCGAATGTACAGTCAACATTTTCAATTAGCGATACCGATACCTGTAGATGTTTGATAGCAGCAGAAGAAGAGAGTTTTTCTTCTTGGGATTACTTTTTCTTTCTTCTTATTGTCTTTTTATTTTATTTTATTTTTTATGTTTTGTTCTTTCTTTTTTTCGATAGAATTCCGAGCAATTACTTTCTCCCACCATGAACGCGCGTAATATGCGCGCAAAAACGTAAACGGGAGAGAAAAAAGGAAATTTTATCGTTATGAAACTCACTACTGAGAATCAGAACTAATTTTCTTAAATGTTAACGAGATAGTACGCAAGAAAACACCCCATCCAAGAAATTCTTTCAAGCCATTTAACAAGCAAAAAAGAGATACTTCTTGTGCTAGTGAATAGCTCTTAGCGGAAACATATTTACCGCGACTCAGTATGTTAGGAGAGAGATTAAGGCTGTCTGCACATCTGTTTGAGTTTAGCTATAAAACGGTATGCTGAAGTACTGCCAGCAATGGAAAATGTTTTTATCAGACAATCTAAAAATTACCTGTTTTAAACCCTCTCCCACTCTATCTTTCTCTCTCGTCCATATGCCAGCATGCACTAACATGTTATTTATCTCTTTATTCCCCCCCCCCCCCCCCCCCCCCCCCCCCCCCCCTCCCGTTTTGTTGTGCTTTTTGGTTTTCGGGTTTTGTTGCTTTGGACTTGTTTTGACAATAATTTCAAACTCCAACTTGCCATCGTAAAATTAATGTGTATGTGACTGTATTTTTATTTATAGGCGACACCTCCGTATGCTTATTGCTTATGTTTCCTATGCTTGTTTGTTGATCGACCTGATAAAACCGTAATGGTTGACAGGCCGTAAAACACCAAGTTACTTGCCTATTTACGTTGTTTGTTGAATTTATGACTACAATGACTGTATGAATAAACTCTGTTTAGACCAACTGGCAGCCGAGTTAGTCGACATGCAGCTCTTGGGTTTTAAAGTCCCATGAATCCGCATAGGGCCACCTCAGGACTAGTCGCACATTCATAATTCTTTTACATCAAAATATGTCAGGGTGGCCGAGCGGTCCAAGGCGATGCGTTCAGGTCGCAGTCAGGTTCTCCAGGCGTGGGTTCGAATCCCACTTCTGACAAAAGAGGATCTACCTCTTGTGGAGTTTATGTACCTTGTATTTACACGCATGCCAGGTGAGAGTTACCGTAGGCGACTCAGGTCTTTGTTGTTCTACTCGCGCTACGTATTCCGAGAGCTAATTAGCTCCCTTGTCTGTTGATTCTTTTCCATCAGTTCAAAGCCCACGTAATTAAATCACAAATAAAAAGCTGAATCACAATTCTGGACATGAATATTCAGCCACTCGCAACAGCAGCGAAGTCAAAAATAAAGTGGTAAATCAAGCGAGCATATTTCAATAAATATTTACATTTCGCCTAACAACAACCGACAGAACAACAACTTCCAAACAATATGCACTGCATGGGCTCAGCAGAGGCGAGACAATTCGTGAAATCTAAAACACGTCCTATTCACTGTTACAGTAGACAGTCGCACTTTATTTTGGGGCCTTTAATAATATTCCGTGTCACAAAACATGGGAACCTGTAAAAATCTGCCGTGACGCCTCCCATAGTCTCACTTACTAATTTTGAGATTTTGTTCTTGTTGTTGTTGTCAGTGTCAAAGCCATGAGCCATAAGCCTAAACTGAAAGCAATATCTGTGGTCTAGGTTTCCACCCGCTCAAGTTCCAATTTTCCCTCGTGACGTAATGCTACTTTTGCCACACATGCTGGCTTTTGCATGATCACACGTCACTGACACAGACTGCTGGGCACAAAATGGCAGCACTCACTGTCGTCTTTTCGCGACTTTCAAACGTCGATTTTTAAGAAAAAGGCACGAGAAAAACGTTGATTCTTAAGAACCACTCGAGAAATACGTCGATTTTTAGGAATATCTCGAGAAATACGTCGATTTTGAGGAAAATCTCGAAAAATAGGTTGATTTTAAAGAAAAGCACAACAAGGACGTCGATTTTAAAGAAAAAGCACAACAAAATACGTTGATTTTTAAGAAATAGTTCAAGAAATACGAGACAAATACGTCGATTTTGATGAAAAAGCTCGAAAAATACATCGATTTTTAAGACGTAGCTCGAGAAATACGTCGGGGAAAAAAAGCTCGAGAGATACGTGTATTGTTTGTATTTCATTCTTATCGCTACGTCCCATGCTTCCTCTCCCATTCGATTCGACTTTATCTGTATGCAGGAGTATGCAACGCTAACCAACCAACCGATCCTGTGGCACAGTGGCTGCCTCTTGTCAACGCTGTCCTTTGGAATTTAAACTGTGAGCTGTTCAGAAAGTATTTTTGGCTGTGCTGGCTTTTAGCGAAGTTTCGCTTAACCGATTTTAGCTTTCGCTTTTCCTTTCGCCGAGTCATTGCAGCACTCGTTCAAAAAAAAAAAAAAAAAAAAAAGGAAGAAGAAAAGGAAAAGTTATAGACATTGTTTGGGTCGTCGTTTGCAGACTATTTCTGAGCTACCTGATACAGGACTCCCAGAAGAGGCAAACAAGTCCCGCTGTGAAAGAACGGAAAGGTCACAGCTCTCCAATGTTCACTGGATTTCAATTTGCGCCCGCGTGTAATCGACCCTTAATCTCTGGTGCTGACCACGCTTTGAAGCACTGGGGGGTCCTGTGCGTCTTAAGTGAGTGAACAAAGTTTAAAGGTTCAACCGCACACAAAGTGCAGCAGATCGTTTGGCTTGATAACTCTCTCACTGCCTCCCTCCCCCCCCCCCCCCTCCATCCCTCTCTCCTCTTTCTCTCTCTCCCTTGTTTCCTACCTCCTTTAATTCCCCCCCCCTCTTTCTCTCTCCCTTGTTCCCTCCTTCCCTCTCTTGTCCCCTCCCTCCCCCTCCCCCTTCCTCTCTCCTTCCCCCCTCCCTCTCCCCCCCTCTCTCTCCCTTGTCCCCTCCCTCCCCCTTCCTCTCTCTCTCCACCTCTCATTCTCTCCCTCCATCTCTCCCCTCCTCTCTCCCTCCCTCTCTCCGCCGTTCCCTCCCCCCCCTCTCTCTCTTTCTCCCCCCTCTCTCCTTTTAATAAGCACAATACGAAAGGGACTAACTCGTCGAAAACATTTGTGTTGGATGTTTATGTATAATTATGAATGTTTTGCTTCACACATGTGTATGCATTGATTTTTTTTTTTTTTTACAGGAGAAAGTATCAATGACAGTCTCTGTCTCTCCCTCCTTTTGCCCTGATATAACCGCACTGGTTGACTGGGCGTAAAACACCAACTTACTTACTTATCCTCCCTCCCTACCCCCCCCCCCAACCCCCGCCCCGCCCCGTCTCTCTCTCTGTCTGTCTGTCTCTGTCTCTCTCTCTGTCTGTCTGTCTCTGTCTCTCTGTCTCTGTCTCTCTCTGTCTCTCTCTGTCTCTGTCTCTGTCTCTGTCTCCTCTCTCTCTCTCTCTCTCTCTCTCTCTCTCTCTCTCTCTCTCTCTCTCAGGGGGCCTCTCTGTGTGTCAAACAGGACGAGGAATCGAGTGAAAAACTGCTGTTTGTACACTGTTGTTGTTGTTGTTGTTGTTGTTGTTCATTCCTATCGATATTATCCGTGATGCTTCTTCCGTTCGGTCCGCTTTAAGCAAAGGCTGCGACTTCAAATGTGACTTGGGGAGTTAGGAAAGGAATAGGGGGGGGGGGGGGGGCACAGTTGAACACTCCCCCCCCCCCCCCCCCCGCCCCACGCCCCGCCCCTTTTCGTTTGTCTCACGTCGTTGAGCTGATCGAGCGTGTGCGCTGTTGTTCCTGAGCGAGAGCGAAACGCAGAGGACGTTCCCAAGAGCCAGACGGAGAGTGCCGTCAGAGTGACCTTCTCTTTATCATTGCTTGTTTTAAGAGAATTAGACACTGGGACGGAGCTGTCTGTAGCGTTACGCTCTGGTGCGTTTTTGTCTAGGGTCAGCACAGAGCGAGCGAGCGAGCGAGAGAGAGAAAGAGGGGGGGGGGGAGGGGGGCAGAGGAGGGGGGGGGGAAGAGAGAGAGATAGACAGACAGATATATATGGAGAGAGAGAGAGAGAGAGAGAGAGAGAGAGAGAGAGAGAGAGAGAGAGAGAGAGAGACAGACAGACAGAGAGAGAGACAGACGAGACAGACAGACAGACAGATAGACAGACAGATAGATAGATAGATAGATAGATAGATACGAATGTGGTTTTGCATGAAGTGGTATCACATGGTGCATGGTTGTATGGTGTACACAGAACGCGCCGAGACGGCAGCAGTTTCACGTGGCACCAGCCATGTAACAACCAAACAGCGCCGTGCGTACACCACTTCGGTGGATATTGAAAACACGCTATAAAAAGCAACAGTCACTCATTTAGAATCAAATGCCACAAAAGCGCAGAGAGGCTGCTCGAGAGCGGAGGATAGCGTTATACAAAAGCGACAATCATCGCCATCTAGATAGACAGATACATAAATAGACAGGCAAAGAAGCATACAGACAGATGGAGGAATAGACAAATAAATAGCTGGTGTCTCACGCTGAGTCGAACCAGACAGGTCACACGCAGGCGATTTCAGAAGACAACTCGAGGCGCAAAGAAAATATACAGCCAGAATTTGAAAACACACTCGTTGTTGTTGTTGTGCATACCTCTAACTATGCTAGTTGATGTATGCCAGTGTTGTCGTTTGCTTACGTTTGTATGCTTACCGCTTTTCGAGACACTTTCCTAGTTGTAAAACTTGGTGAATAAAGACTATTCAAACTGTTGCATGACATACGGATACAGAAGAGAAATTAAGTGACTCCAGCATATGTAGATAAAGGTAACAAAAGAATGGGGGTGAGTGGCGGGCATATATATATATATATATATATATATATATATATATATATATATATATATATATATATATATATCAATGACTAGTGAAAACAATCAAAGGGTATATAAAGCGCCGTCGCCACGGCCGCAGTTTAAACTCATATTCAGGATTCAGCAGAGTTTACAATCTCAATGGAGTGTCTATTAAAGAGGTCACCTTTTTTAAAGGAGACTGTCATCTCAAAGTGTGTCTTAAAAACTGTATCATCCTATCATGAAAAGATTTTCATGTCAAAGGAATGTGTCTTAAGAAGTCACTTTGTCTTAAGCAAAAGTACACGTGAGAGGAGCGAGGTGGCTTAATTTGTCTTCAAGCGGATTTAATTCTAAAAGAGTGTGTTTTAAGAAACAAATTTCCTCTCAAAGGAGTGTGTCTTAATTAGACAGTGTGTGTTTGATCAATTGCGGCTTTATTTTGTACCGGATACGTCTCAGTGAATCTGTCTGGAGTATTTATTTTTCAGCTGTAAGTAAGTGAAGTGCAACACTGATATTATGAGCTTATTATTGTTTTTTGTTTTTAAATTATTATTTTTTTGCCTCGGCTGTGCTTGCTATTGATTGTGCTGCATATGCAGAACTAAGAACCAGCTTCTTCTGCAGAACTAAGAACCAGCTTCTTATGCAGAACTAAGAACCAGCTTCTAATGCAGAACTAAGAACCAGCTTCTTCTGCAGAACTAAGAACCAACTTCTTCTGCAGAACTAAGAACCAGCTTCTTCTGCAGAACTAAGAACCAGCTTCTTATTCGTGTTTTGGTGACTTGCGCTTCGACCTGGTATGACGTGCCTCTGCGCGCTTGATGAGACATAAAAATCCAAGAACTAAGTAAACAAACTTGTCGTAAAGCAAAGGAGTGCTTCTTAAGAAGGGTCGTTTCACTGTGCTGAGTGTGTCACTAAACCTACGGTCGTAAACCATCCCAGCCCGACAGAAGTTAACCCCTTCGCCGCTCCAGCCTGTAAAACTTCCGGGATGAAAAGTGCACACGTACACGCCTGCAAAGAGTATATTTGATGGTCCTATAACAAATCTACTTTCGGTCCTGTGTATTGTGATAGAGATGCTCATGAGATGGGGAAGGAAAGCCTTCGTGATTTCAAAATCGGCACTTTTTGGGGTCATTTTTCGAGTGACAGTGCGGTAATCATGGTAGTGAAAGGGTTAACCGTACTGCTCGGCTAGCTTGGACAACTTGTGTGACGGCAGAATATGGCGAATGTGGTATTTGCAACGAGTAAACGAATAGGTTCTCGGCTCTGTCACTCGTGAATGTCTTAATGAGTTAACGGAATGAGGCCAAAATTCCACGCTTAGAATCTCGTCTAGGAAGGGGTGGGGATGAAAGCAAAGCAGACTGCTTTTTGTACGACTTGTGTGAATTGCGATAAATCACCGTAATGTGATTGTTTTCCCCCCAGGCGATTCCAAGCGTGAAATTGTATGTAAAAAGTTCTATGAATCTGGTTTGGATTGTGACGTTTTGTGACACAAGCAGCTGATATGGGTAAGACTACCGTTCTCCTATATCTTCCTCCCTCTGGTTTTTACATCCAAATCTTAATTATTATGGGGCTGGGATAACTCGGTTGGTAGAGCGTCCGACTGAAAAGCCAGGCGCAGCACTGACGCGGGTTCGAGTCCCCGGAGCGACAAGGGATTTTTCTCCCAGAGTCAACTTCCAGTGAAGGCTCTCTCACGGTGTCCGTACAGCCCCTGAGTGCAATCGCATGCATCAACATCTGTGCGCACGTTAAAAATCCCAAAACTATCAGCCACACCAATGTCTGGACACAGGAAAATACTACACACATTGATAGGAATGGGTAGCGCTGCCCTTGCGGCTGCTGTACCTTACCCAGATACGGCGACCCAAATCTCCCGCAAGGGACAAAGAAGTACTGAGAAAGTATGTAAGAAAGAAAGAAAGAAAGAAAGAAAGAACAAAACAAAACAAACAGTATAAGCTCAGCGGGGATAGCTCAGTAGTTAGAGCGCGGACTCGTGATTGAAAAGTCGCGGGTTCGAATCCCTGCAGGAGCGGCGAGAGAATTTTCTTCTCCAAGCTCAACTTTCTGTGCTGATCGACTCTTATTTCGGTATTAGTTCCACCCCCGTGTTACCGCAGTAACACGTAAAAGATCCAGGTCATTCTGCTAAAAGTGCAGGTGGCAGGTTACAGCTAAACACGCATACACCTTACGTATGTGGCTTTGACACGAAGTGACATGGTGCATGGTTGTATGGTGTACACAGAACCTGCGCCGAGATGGCAACAGTTTCATGTGGCACCAGCCATGCCAGCGCTGTAAGTACACCACTTCGGTAGATATTCAAAAAACAAAAACAAAACAAAAAACGCGCTATAAAAAGCTGGTCACTCATGTAGAATCACATGCGAGCGCAGTGAGTCTGCTCAAGAGAGCGAGAATAGCGCTGTATAAGCTATCATCAATCAATCAATCAAAAACAAAAACAACAAACAAACAAAAAGACGTCCTATGGCATAACGCGCAGTGCTGTAACGGAGAAAAGACAGCTTACTTTGGTTCCCCACCCTTGATCGAAACTGGGCGAGGGACTTTTCTCCCCATCTTCGGAGACCTGTGGCGTCTTGCGCGCAATATGATCATCGCGTACGTTGCATGCGAGAAAGTCTAATTTTAAAGCTTGCAGTATGGAAACATACAGATGATAAGGCATATACAAGCAGTATAATGAAACCACCACTATCACTACCATCCCCACGCCCACCACCACCACCACCGCAGCAGCAGCAGCACCACCACCACCACCGCCGCCACCGCATCAGCAGAAGCAATAACAACAACAACAACAACAACAACACCCCCCCTCCCACACACACACACACACACACAACTGAGAGAGAGAGAAAAAAATGAGAGCAATTAAGCATTTAAACGTCCTGTCATCCAACTAGCACGAACAAGCTGTCAAAATAAGGACAGCTTCGATGGAAGAAGAATGCCTACGTGCCATAATGACACCAACAACCGGGTGTGCCAGGCACCGGAAGGCAGAAGCCACTGCCTCTAAAGGTCAGGCTACTCTCGCGAGCTGCCACCAGCGAGTCTTTAAACGATTTACTGTACACGTGGCAGGATTTCAGCTGTGACAGGACACACAACAACCTGGCAGCAGAAGACGAGGGGGACACATGTTGCGCGCTAGGAAATCAACTAATCAATATTTTAAATATTTTTTCATCGCTTCTCACCGTTTAACTGTTGCTTAAGTGTGGTTTTGTAGCTTGATAAAGGAGATTACCCCGAAAATGTGCAGACTGTGTTTTTGTCCTAATAAAAAGAGTTCTTTTGAACCTTTTATGTGATTAGATCTCACTATCTTGCGATCAAGGCTTTAATTCAGCGTAAGCTCTCCCCGCTTTTATGTCTCTGCGAGGCGCTGTGTGCCGAGAAAAGAACCGACTACTACTACTACTACTACTGCTGCTACTACTACTACTGCTGCTGTTGCTGCTGCTAGTTGCAAAAACTACGACACCGTAAGGTCCCCCTTTTCCGCCAAACGAACCCCGACAATCTTGAAGGAGCAGAACCTCGCCCCCACCCGCAATATGTACGTGGACAAAATGAATGGGTATTACTGTAAGGGCACACTCCGAGCATCGCTTTGCGACACCTGTCTCCAGACTCTGCCAGAACTGGTTATGCCACTGAAGGGGCCCTCTTTATCTCCGTGCAGCTGTCCACCGACGCGGTCAGCGCCCTCCGAAAGGTTTGGGTACTAACTAGTAAGATTGTGGAAGCAACATAACGCCCAAGCACGCACGGAACCGCGAGATGCATCCGCCCCGGGTAAAAACAAACAAACAAACACAAAATCCGCCTCGATTCAAACGATTTCGGTTTTATTTGTGCTGGCGTAAGCAACGTGGTCAGTTATAAAAGAAAAGTCTGATATGATTTGAATTATCTGTTACAAACTTACAGTCGTTTGAGCATCATCGAAAAAACTGTTCGTTAGCTGACAGTTATTCGAGACCTATGAAGTAATCAATTATGGCAATGGTTGGAGGAAGGATGTCGTAAACCAGTGCCTGGAGTTTGCTATAAGGGGTCTTTCGCATGAAATTCAAGACAGAAATCCAGCCGTGCATGCGTCGAGAAATCTTTCCATAGAAATCACTTTGTGGCTGTCATTTGCGCGCCCGATTCAGCATCCGCAGCCTTCAGGGAAGGCCAAGAATACCTCTCGTGTCCACGCCCAGGACACTAACCCCCTTACCGCCACAGCCCCGTAATATTCCGGGCTGAAAGGTGCACGTACAGACTCGCCAAGCGAAACTGTTCTGGGCAAGTATATATATATATATGAAGCCCTTCCTTTCAATACTGCGTATTCTGATGTCAATCCTTCTTCATGCTACACGTGAGAAAGAAAAGACAGATTTCGTTTTTAAAGCTACACGATTTCTACTTTTAATTTATTTGAATACTGTCAGGCATGCAGCGAGTATGCGTACACGGCAACGAAAGGGTTAAAGCAAACAACAACGGCAACAAAACTGCAACAAGCAAACAATCAAACAAAATCAACAATGACAAAAAATACAAGAAAAAAAGAAGACGCAAACACATAACACCTCCACACACACACACACACACACACACACACACACACACACACACACACACACACACACACACACCAAAAAAAAAAAAAGAAAAAAGAAGAAAAGAAAAAAGCACGCTGCCAGCGGGCAGAGAGTGTTGCAAGAAGAAGAAGAAGAAAAGGACCCGTTAGAGGTCCTTTCAGGTCCGTGGACTTCAGGCAAAATACGGAGGAGGAGGAAGAGGAGGAGGAGTATAGGTTCCCTTCGGTCTTCAGGACCGCGTCGAAAAAAAGGAACAAGCACGCTGACGCACATTGGAGCTGCCGCAACCCCATGCACCCCCTACCCCTCCATCCTATTTTCAGCGGTGGGGCCAGCTATTCTCAGGCAGATCGCGGTTTGACACGGACCTGTTCAGCTTGCTCGTTAATCAGCATGGACTTATTCAATCTGTTCACCAAATAACAAGGACCTGTTCCATCTAATCGAGAACCAACAGCCGAAGTGAAGCGAGATCTGTATCAAAACAATCTTCCCCCTCCATACCCCCCTCCCCCTCCCCCCTTCCCCTCTCCCCTTCAACACGTCTCCCGACCCCCGACCCAGCTCCCCACCCTCGATCGCACTGTGTTTTTTCCCATGAGGCATCCATTTCCGGTAGCGCCATGTCTCGGCTGATCTGCGCATGATCGGTCGGTCGGTATTTTTAGATGGTGACATTCACGCTGAGTGGTTTCCCTTTTAGAGGCACAAGCGACCCCCCCCCCCCCCCCACACACACAAAAGGAGAGAGAGAGAGAGAGAGAGAGAGAGAGAGAGAGAGAGAGAGAGAGAGAGAGAGAGAGAGAGAGAGAGAGAGATTATCAGAATACTTATTTAGAACACAACATCGAATTATTGCTTTGCTTCCATTTCGAAACGCTTCACTGGAACTCGGCGAGAATAATTATTAGCTATAGTCAGATATCGTGGCAGTAAACCTCTTGAATTAACGCATTTCTCCGAGCACACTCATCTGGCGGTTTTCATAGTTCAGGGGCTGTGTGAGAGTCGACGTAGCCGTCCTGGGCTGTCCGTCCTAACGAGCCTTCTGGCTTCCGTGGACGTAAAGATTTATTGAACCATGCTTCGGCATTGGTCTCAGCTTGTCCCTAATATGTCAGCCGACATCCGAGGACATTAAGCATCACTGTACCATCATCTGGCGGTTTGCTTTTACGAATTAGGTTTCTACAACGAACAAACATAAGAACTTACTCCCAATGAAGATGACAGGCGGAACCAAGGCGTGTCGATCCTCTAAGCTACCGTGACAGCAGAACATGACTTCCGCCACCAGTTTCAACGGGCCATCCCTAGCTTTCAAAAGTCATATCATTTGAGTGAGTTGATTTTGCGTGTTTTGGTTGTTGTTTTTGTTATTTGTTTGTTTGTTTGATTGCTTGTTTGTTTTCTTCCTTTTTTGGGGGTGGTTGGTTGGCGGGTTAGGGGGCGAAAAGTAGGCTTCTTTTTTTCTTTCTTTCTCTCCATTTTCGTTTGGTGTGTGTGGGGGGGGGGGGGGGTGAGGGGGAAGGGAACAGGGGACAGAAATAAGAGAGATGGCCAGTCATTTTAACGGACTGTAAAATCAATTGTGCCGGATTGTGCAATCAGACTGTCTGGAGAATCAATTCGGAGTGTTTGAGTGACCCTGCTCGCTGGTCGTTTTGCACCAAACACAAGCTCCCGCTGACAGTCTCTTTGGGATTTCGCGGTCTGCAAACTAAATCTGGCCTGACCTTTGCGATCCACTTCCACAGCATGGTTCATTAATGTACACGGCCTCGGATTTACTGCAAGCATGGGCTGTAGCATTGTGAGCCCCGGAATGGGGCCTTACATCACCACACTCATTCATCAGGCGCAGAGTGATCCATCGGACCGTAGTCTATAGAGACTACTGGAACGACTGAACTACGCAGTTGTAGATAGAAAGAGAGAGAGGGGGAAAAAAAAGAGGAAGCAGTGATGGGGTGGGAGTGGGGGAGCGGACCCGTGAACTATATTATCTCGGAGAATTACAAATTACAGTATGGAGAAGAAGAAGACGACGACGAAGAAGAAGAAGAAGAAGAAGAAGAAAGAAGAAGAAGAAGAAGAAGAAGAAGAAGAAGAAGAAGAAGAAGAAGAAGAAGAAGAAGACACACTGGTGATGAAGAAGGACGATAAAAGGAGGAAACAGTGGAGAGGTAAAGAACAAGAAGAAGAAGGACAGAGGAAACAAAATCAAGACAGAAGGACACCAAATGAAGCCGGAAGAAGGAAACAAATAAAGGAAGTCAACGAAGACGACGACGACGACGAAGAAGAAGATGATGATGATAATGATGTTGATGATGATAATGATGATGACGACGACGAAGGAGAAGGAGGAGAAGAAGAAGAAGAAGAAGAAGAAGAAGAAGAAGAAGAAGAAGAAGAAGAAGACCTCTCTCATCATCCGTCTCACTACCATCCATTTGTTTGAGAAGAAGAAGAAGAAGAAGAAGAAGAAGAAGAAGAAGAAGAAGAAGAAGAAAAAGAAGAAGACACGATCTCTGTCATGATCCTTCTCTCTACCATCCATTTGTTTCAGCCGAGTAACCTACATCATCTCATCGCCTCCTCCTCCGCGACCCCCAACCCCCTTCGATTCCCCATGCCCCAACATAAAGCAACGCTCTGAAAGCAATTACTTTGCTAGAATGAATACCTGACTGATTACTTGATGCTCAACGCCAAGGAGAATGCGTCAGGGTTCAACCCGTTCCACAAATCACAAGTAAAAAGCTGGTCTATTGTCCGCGGGGAGACACAAAATACAAACACGCTGGACACACACACAAAATAAATCGGAAACAGTGTTAACCCCTTCACTGCCGTGATTTCACTTGCAAACGACCATGAAAAGTGAGAAATTTGAAACCCTTTAGCCTTTTAGTTTTCTTTTTCGCATCGGCATGTGAAGGGATTTTCATCGAGACGCATAGCATTGAAAGTAGGTGTGATATAGAGCCAGAAAATAGACTGTTTGCAGGGATGTCCGTGCACTTTGAGCCCGAAAATTTTACGAGCTGGGGCGGTGAAGGGGTTAACTGACTGCCAGCGTTCTGCAACAAGATCAAAAGCACGCGAAAAGGTTAAAGTGAACGCTAAATTTAATTCGACTATTTCACATACACGCTTCGTCCTTGCATTACTTCTCCCCCCCCCCCCCCCCAACCTCTCCACTTCACCAGCTTCAATGAAAGCCAAGAAGATCAAACCGGGCCACAATAATCCAGTATGCGCTAAGAGTGTCAGAGCGTCTAGCTTCAAGGTGCTGAGGCTGAGGAAGGAGAAGATGACCACATACTGCTGTAATTATATGAACGTTATTTCTCATTCCACTCCCACCCCCCACCCCCATGATTCCCACTCTCTCTCTCTCTCTCTCTCTCTCTCTCTCTCTCTCTCTCTCTCTCTCTCTCTCTCTCTCTCTCTCTTTCCATCGCCCCCTCGGTCTGTCTGTCTGTCACTACATCCCCATCTGTCTGTCTGTCTGTCACTACATCCCCATCTGTCTGTCTGTCTGTCACTACATCCCCGTCTGTCTGTCTGTCTGTCTGTCTGTTACTACATCCCCATCTGTCTGTCTGTCTGTTACTACATCCCCATCTGTCTGTCTGTCTGTTCTGTCATTACATCCCCATCTGTCTGTCTGTCACTACATCCCCGTCTGTCTGTCTGTCTGTCATTACATCCCCATCTGTCTGTCTGTCACTACATCCCCATCTGTCTGTCTGTCTGTCTGTCACTACATCCCCATCTGTCTGTCTGTCTGTCACTACATTCCCATCTGTCTGTCTGTCTGTCACTACATCCCCATCTGTCTGTCTGTCTGTCTGTCTGTCTGTCTGTCTGTCACTACATCCCCATCTGTCTGTCTGTCTGTCTGTCACTACATCCCCATCTGTCTGTCTGTCTGTCACTACATCCCCATCTGTCTGTCTGTCTGTCTGTCCGTCACTACATCCCCATCTGTCTGTCTGTCTGTCACTACATCCCCATCTGTCTGTCTGTCTGTCTGTCTGTCACTACATCCCCATCTGTCTGTCTGCCTGTCTGTCTGTCACTACATTCCCATCTGTCTGTCTGTCTGTCACTACATCCCCATCTGTCTGTCTGTCTGTCTGTCTATGTCTCTGTGTGTCTCTCTCTCCACCCCCATCTCTGTCTGTCTGTCTGTCTGTCTGTCTCTCTCTCTCTCTAGCCTCCCTTCAATTTTTTGTTTGTTTTGATGGAGCATATTATCCACAGCTCCAACAAGTTGCATCAGCACTCCTGCTTTTTATGGTAGGCGACGACTGCCACTGCGGTGCATTATGGTCCGGAGAGCGCGTCCATCTTCCGAGTGGGGAGAGATATTCATATGATAGACATGACGGGGCAGCCGGCCGAATTATTCATTCTCTCTTTTGTGACCACTGTTTCCGCTTTTCTGTCTGGCTGACTTAATACAAGTGGTTTATATCACGCCGCTGAGTGTTTTCTCCTGTCCATCTGAATTACGTGGGTGGGCGGTGGGGGTGGGGTGGGATGGGTGGGTGGTTGGGGGAGGAGAGGTGCTGGGTCTAGTTTAGTATGATTCCCTAAGTGATACAGGCGTAATGGAAATGGGTGGGTGGATATATAGGTGTCGTATCGAGCAAATGAGAGAGGGGGAGAGAGAGAGAGAGAGAGAGAGAGAGAGAGAGAGAGAGAGAGAGAGACAGACAGACAGACAGACAGACAGACAGACAGACAGACAGACAGACAGACAGACAGAGACAGAGAGAGACAGAGAGAGACAGAGACGGAGACAGAGACACAGAGACACAGAGGCAGAAAGACAGAGACAGACAGAAAGAGAGACAGACACAGAGGGGGAGGGAGGTAGTAGCAACCAAGCTATGTACGCACGTGCACTTTCAGAAATGTTTCATTTCACGCAACATACGCGAGTGGTGTATACGGTTTACACTTAAAAACAACCGTCATTCTTGACCTCAAAGAGAGGAGGCCACGCTACAGATCCTTGATAAAGATAAACTACAAAATCTCGCTTTCATGACTGTGGCCATGTCTTGGCCATGTGCAGAGGGTGCGGTGTTAGTGGTGTAGTAGGCTCACTGAACCAACATGAACATGTTCACCAG
>JABMCL010002942.1:110000-120000 GCA_018857735.1 Alviniconcha marisindica
ACAGACACACACACACACACACACACACACACACACACACACACACACACACTCTCTCTCTCTCTCTCTCTCTCTCTCTCTCTCTCTCTCTCTCTCTCTCTCTCTCTCATCATCATTACTCCGGTAGTCAATGTTGTTACTATTGTTTTATGTGTAGTCTATTGGCATGTAGATTAGCAGGGACAGATTGTAAGAACAGGCAACTGCCTAAAATCTTAATCTTGAGTAATAAAGTTCTGAGTTCTGAGTTCTCTCTCTCTCTCTCTCTCTCTCTCTCTCTCTCTCGCGCGCGCGCGCGCGCGCGCACACACACCCGAAATACACACACCCGAAATCACACACACACACACACACACACACACACACACACACACACACATACAAACACAGAGGCACGCACACACATACACACACGGCACACACACACACACACACACACACACACACACACACACACACACACACACACACACACAACACAACACAACACAACACAACACAACACAACACACAACACACACATACGCGCGCACAACAACAAAACAGGCATAGCCCTTCTGCAAACATGTAAAAGCGACTGACGAGGAGTGGTTGTAGGTCAGCCGATGGAGTCAGCTGACTCTTTTCCAGACCTAAGGCAGCCGATGGAAAAACAAGAAGATGCCGCTGTACATTTCAGATTGTGGAAACTCTTTAAATATGTACAGTTATCCTTTTTCGGAAGAAGAAGAAGAAGAAGAAGAAGAAGAAGAAGAAGAAAGAAAGAAAGTAAAAAGGACACAAACAAGCAAAAAACAACAACAAAACAACAATAACAAAACAAAACTCTCTTTTTTCTTTGTGAAGAACTTACTTTAATGGGACAATAGATAGAATAAAGCTTCTTTTGAACCTTTTTGTACTGTTCCATGTCAGTTGGATTCTGCATGTATTTATTCACCAACGCTCCTTGTATGCAATTGACACTTGCAATGATGTTGTATTGTATTCCGTAGTGAACACAACAGAGGCCATTTGCCCCCAACGCCCCTACCCCCTCCCTCCCCCCATCCCCCCCCCCCGTCACGGCATAAGGCTAGGAAAGGTCGAAGGTTCAAGCAAGACAGCAGAGAAAAATGACAGGCACATATCGACCAAACCTCGATGTGCAACTGGCAACACGTGAACTTTTGGTATCCATCCATACCTTTTGGTATCCACACCTGTATCACACATCTACAACCGCATATATAGCAGGTTCGCTTTAGGATTCTGTTTCGTCCTTTGCCCTTTGGACCATAGTGCGCTGCTATGAACAAGGATGAATGCGGCAGAGGTCACCGAGGCCATGTGGTCTTTCTGACGAGTTAGTTAGCACCTAGCTGTCAGAATACGCGAAGGCAGTCATGAAACGGAACGGCGGTTTTGCCCGGGAGAGAAGGGGGTGTAGTTGAGGGGGAGGGGGTTGCAGTGGGGTGGCAAAGACGGAAGAGTGGGAGGGGGGGGAGGGGGGAGACGGGAAATATGGAGAAACAATTTTTTCTTACCCCCCCCCCCCCCCACCTCTTTTTTTTCTTCTGTTGTGGACGAAATAAAACGGTAAACCATTTCAAAACGAACCGACTTTATAAGCAAACGGTTCACTAGGAGCGATTTGCTTAAAGCCTCTCTTTTGTTTGTTTGTCTGTCTGCCTGTCCATCTCTCTCTCTCTCTCTCTCTCTCTCTCTCTCTCTCTCTCTCTCTCTCTCTCTCTCTCTCTCTCTCTCTGTTCACTGTCCGTCTTTACCCTCTGAAGGAATGGTAATTAAGCTCTCATCGATGAGTTCATAATGTCGGCATCATCATCTGCAACCACTTCGGCGGATATTCAAAACGCGCTGTGTAAAGCTACAGTCACTCATTCAAAGTCGCACACGACTAGAGCGCAGTGGACCTGCTACGCTGCAGAGAGAGAGAGAGAGAGAGAGAGAGAGAGAGAGAGAGAGAGAGAGAGAGAGACAGACAGACAGACAGACAGACAGACAGACACACAGACACACAGACACACAGAGAGACACACAGAGAGACACACAGAGACAGAGAGAACTCGAACTCGAAAACTTTTTATTAGAAGGATTGTAGTTTAGGGATTGTAGGAGGGGTGGGGGGGGGGGGGTAGAGAGAGAGAGAGAGAGAGAGAGAGAAGAGAGAGAGAAGAAGAGAGAAGAAGACAGAGAGAAGAGAGACACGTATAACAAAAGTCAAACCAAGCTTACTCCCACGAAAGCTGCCCCTTGTCTTCGGCTCTCTTCCGTTTCTTCTTCTCCTTCCTGTCCCGTCTCTCTGCCCCTCCCCCCCGCTCCTCTCTCCTCCTCCCCTTCTGCCTCTCTCTGTGCCTCACTTGCCCGGTGAGCCGGTTTGGCCTAGCGGTAAGGCGTTAGGCTGGTAAGCAGCAGGACCTCGATTCGAATCCGCTTCGGCTGTACTTTCTCTTCAATAGTTGTGGTCTGTGGACACTGTCGTGTGACTTTGTCCCTCACAATTACTGAAACATTAAAATGGCTCTCATCGCTGCCCACCTTAATGCCGGAGTTATTCTGGTGGTGACAGTGTAACGATAGGTATATAATCTCCCTCTTCCCCCCCCCCTTCTTCTCCCCGTCCTTAATAAGCCTAAATGGTTTCTGTGGACGTTAGGCAACATGTTTACTTGCTTACCCTCTTTCCCTCCATCCACCCACTTTGCCTTTTTCCTTGCATCCCCAACTTTTCCTCCCTTCTCTCCTTACTCTTCAAAGATTGTGGGTTTATGGACACTGTCGTGTGACTCATTTGCTCTTTCACAACTACCCCCCCCCCCCCCCCCCCCGATTAAAATGGCTCTCATCGCTGACCATCTGAACGCAGAATCATTCTGGTGGCGACAGTGTCCCCGTCCCTAATAAGCAAATTGTTACCTGGACACAGTTCCCCCTCCCTCATCTGCTGGGATCAAGGTAAGATGAGTTAAGTAAGTTGAAACAAAATGAGGCAAGTAAGGTAAAATGAAGTAAGATGAGGTAAGACTGGTCACACACACACACACACACACACACACACACACACACGCACACGCACGCGCGCACACACACACACACACACACACGCGGCACGCGCACACACCGCACACACACACACACACACACACACACACACGCACACACGCACACACACGCACACACGCACACACACACGCACACACACGCGCGCACGCGCGCACACACACACACACGCACACACACACACACACATGTTACTTAAATTAACCTAAAACAACAATTTAAAAAGATAAATTCTCTCTATCAATACATATTTCTATTCACGCATATTCAAGATTCATTTTAAAACATAGCATTTAGAATAAAAATACGAATTTAGACATTAAAACAATCTGCAAATAATGCATTTCACACACACACACACACACACACACACACACACACACACACACACACACACACACACACACACACACATTCTCTCTCTCTCACATATACTCATCAGTATAACGGTACATACCCCAAGTCCTACATGGCCCATCATTAATTACGCTTGCAGCGCTGTGAATGACGAGCATCAACAGAAAGCGGGTGTTTTACTTCGTCTGTTTTTGTTGCTGTCGTTGTAGCGTTCATCAGCTGAACATTGTGGGCGGCACCCAGTGCACGCGGCTGTACATTAACCCCTTGCACAAAAGGCCCCACACAAATCTATTGAATATTTAATGGCACAGATTCCGTTACCATTGCTTCTGTAATGGGGGTGGGGCTGAAGAAGAGAAGAATTTAAAAATAGAAGTAATTAACTTCCTCCGAACGCAAACGAACACGCAAATACTTTGTTTTCGCCAATCCCCCCCCCCCCACCCAACCCACACACACCACGGAGGTACTTACAAAGTACGAGAAGTAGCATACTCTGCTGGAGACAGTGAACGGAATTAGTACAGTAAGAGTGACGTACAAGCCGTCGATTCCCGCGGGCTTAAAGGGGACTTGCACGCCATGAGGCACCGTGGGCCCTGTCGACTCAAATGGAAGCGGTTTAAAGGGACACCAATCATCACACGCCTGTGGGCCCTCAACTTACAGGGTACAGGCGAGATCAGGAGGAGGGAGGTGGTGCTGGGCCCTCAACTTACAGTGTCCAAGCGAGATCAGGAGGAGGGAGGTGGTGCTGGGCCCTCAACTTACAGTGTCCAGGGGAGATCAAGAGGAGGGAGGTGGTGCTGGGCCCTCAACTTACAGGGTACAGGCGAGATCAAGAGGAGGGAGGTGGCGCTGGACCCTGTAGTTAGCCCAGAAGGGATCATAAGCAGGGAGGTGGAGCTGGGCTGTGAAAGTTGGACCTTTTTTGCTTCAAGTTGTTACTCAATAGCGGTGCAACGGACATTGTCCTTGTGGCTCTACCGAAGCACAGCAGTTGAAACAGCAATTGCGTAGTACGCACACTAGTCGCTGGGCAATGGCGAGGGGACACCGCCCTAACACTTCCATTGTTCTGGTGGCGGTCCACGTCCTCCTCGGTCTTCCGGGTCGGTGCGCGCAGTCGAGCCTTCACTCTCTGCCGCTCCCCCCCCCCTCCCCGTCCCTAATAAGCAATCTCGCTTCTGTGGAAGTTTGTGTCAAAAGTATTGTATGCTTAACGAATATGATTGCTGAAATAAATACGGATGCGCATTACGTTTATTTTGTCTGAAGGATTTTAAGTTATGTTGCTTTTTGTATTTTTAATGAATTTAATTTTAATAAACGCAAAAATAGTGCCTTTTTTTCCAGTGAAAGCATCCTCAAACAAAAACGAACTGTATTACTACCAAATCCTTCTGGCAAAATTAAGATAACTATCCATACAAGCACCATGCAAAGTTTCATTGCTCTAACTTTGTTCAAAGCTGAGCAAACCAGACAGACTCACTGAGATGCATTTAGTAAAAAATTAAAACACAATTGGTCAAGTCACAAGCGTATATGTATTTTGATGACATAATATGAAATAACACGTATTTTGGTGCTTATTTGTATTCCACAGGTATTCGAACGGGGAACCTGCTTAAATCGTTTTTTGACCTAGTTTATTCCGCATGCCCACACAGGAAGCTATGTCAGCCAATGGGATAAGTTAAAGAGAGCCTAACACGAGGACAGCTAGGACAAGAAAGCCGGGCCATATGCACGGACAATTAATCCCTTCACTGCTCCAGCCTGTGAAATTTCTGGGGTCAAAAGTGCACATTTACACGCTTTCAAACAGTATATATGATGGTTCCATAACAAACCTACTTTCAACACTGTGCATTTTGATAGAAATCATTTCTCGTGCTCATGCGAAGGGGGGAAAATAGCCCAAATGGTTTCCTATTTGGCACTTTTTGTTTGTTTGTTTGTCTGTTTATTTTTTTGTTTTTGTTTTTGTGTCGGCGCGGCAAGCACGGCAGTGAAAGGGTTAAACCGACGGAGACAATGTTTATTCTGCAACGGTAGGTGCGGATGGGATGACGACTTATGAGGCCCGTTTCGGTTCGAGGGTCCTTCAGATAGCAGCAGTCCACGCTCACTCACATCGTCCTTCCAGGTGAGCCGGTTGCGGGAACTGCGGCACCTGTAGTGCTGAGGTGGTAATTGGAGTGTGCAGCACCCTCAAAGACTCTGGGCTGAAGTAGACGAAGAGTGTGTGTGTGTGTGTGTGTGTGTGTGTGTGTGTGTGTGTGTGTGTGTGTGTGTGTGTGTGTGAGTGTGTGTGTGCTGTGGTGCGTGCGTGCATGCGTATGTGCTTGCGTGCGCGCCCGCGTGTGTGAGTGTGCATGCGTGTGTGCGCGTGCCGCTGTGCGCGCGTGTGTGTGTGCTGAGTGTGTGTGTGTGTGTGTGTGTGTGTGTGTGTGTGTGTGTGTGTGTGGTGTGTGTGTGTGTGCTGTGTCGTGCGTGCGCGTGCGTGCGTGCATGTGCCTGCTGCATCTGTGTTTTGTGTGTGTGTTGTGGTGTGTGTGGTGCTGTGGTGTGTGTGTGTGTGTGTGGTGTGTGCGTGCGTGCGTATGTGTCGTGTGTGTGTGTGGTGGTGTCGTGTGTGTGTGTGTGTGTGTGTGTGTGTGTGTGTGTGTGTGTGTGTGTGTGTGTGTGTGTGATCGTGCTTGTCACTGGTGGTTACGCTGCCGCAGTTGGAGAATGGCAGCGGGAGACTTCTGTGGCTTCTGCAGTCGCAAAGACATATTTGAAAACGTGCACTTTCCATCGAAAACTCTTGCTTTTGCAGCAGAACGCAAGAGGTAGCTAGGTTTGCAGCACTTACTAAAGCAACACTACAGTGATAACACCGCCTTTCATCCTTTGCAGCGACAATTTAATAATTATTTGAAGCTGCAAGCTAAAGAGCTGATCTCATCGAGTCTTTGGCAGCACAAGTCTCTTTTTGTATCTTTTAAACGATTTTTGTTTTGTTTTTATAGTAGAGTTAAATTCTGCAAAATCTGCTGCGACGAAGTCGCTGCCACGGTGATGAAATTTCATCTGTTGTATCAGCAGCTGAAACCTTATTACTGTGGCAACAACCGCCTACGATCTGATCTAGACCTTACCGCTGGGCCCACAGCTCTCCCAGCTGTAGGTATACATAGGAGCCTGTCAACGCTGAAAAATGTCAAATAACTGATGGGATTCAAACCGACGACCTTCTGCCCCGCATTCGGAAGCGCTAACCACTATTCCACTACTCCACTACGACCGATCATTATTTCTAATTTTGGTTATTGCCGTTTACTTTGCAACAAAAGACGAGCAAATTTATTCGACGTAATCCTTCAAGAAAGTAATCTGTCCAGAAAGAAATGAATTATTCTTTAATCAGCCGCAGATACAAAATAATACGACAGACAAATCACGACTAGCACACACACACACACACACACACACACACACACACACACACACACACACAAATATACCCCCCCCCCCCCACACACACACACACACACACACGTGTGTATCGTGCTCAAACGTCTCCAAATTCAAAGCACATGAAATTTTCTGTTTGTTTCTCTGACTGCGGGGGGGGGGGGGGGGGGGGGTGCAAGAAAAGCCGTGGCGCAGATGCAGAATTCCAGACTGATCCAATCAGGATCTCTCTGCTTACTGGCTTCCATTTCTTAAAGGAACTGGCCTCAGATTTGGAAAAAAAGAGTAATTTTATATATATATAGAGAGAGATGTGTGCGTGCGTGCGTGCGTGCGTGCGTGCGTGCGTGCGTGCGTGCGTGCGTGCGTGCGTGCGTGTGTGTGTTAGTCGTGATTTTTCTGTCGTTTTCTGTTTTTTGTTTTGTTTTTTAATCTGCCGGCTGATTTAAAAAATACCAATCATTATGAGTGGTATAAAACCCAACAAATCACACACTTTCTCAGAGACTTTTTCTTTCTTCTTCCTAGAATGCTGCTATAAGTCATCTAAACTTCACTCCACAGAGATGAAAACAAACGGTGACAAAAGAACAAACAAACAAACAAAACAAAAAAACAAAACAAAAACAAAAACGATTCCAATCTATGTGTATTTTCTCTCTGACCTGAACGTAAAACTGAAAACTTCCTGGTGTTCTCTGCGTGACGCCAAAGCCACCTTTGTGACGTCAAAATGAAGCGGAGGAAAGGAGCGCACATCGCGGTGATGAGCACGTAATAAATGTGTTCGTGGTGATGTCCAAAAAAAGTCACCTTATAAAATCGGTATAAAATCAACGCCACGCTCAATCGCAAAACGTTTATCGCGGACCTCGTTCTTTGAACCTTCTCCAAGCACCTGAGAAGTTTAGCGAGGGATTCCGCTAGTTACTTTAATACAACAACTCTTCGAAAATTACGACGTCTTATCAAAACAACGAACTGAAACCACTTCCAAGCAGGAATTCGAGCGTTACCGTGATTCGGGGCATTCCAAATGTCACCCCCAGATCGTATATATTGGCCTGAAATTATCCTTTAAATCGTGTCTGCAAAAACCTATTCTTGAATGGCCCAGGTCGCTTGGGTTAATCGATTTTTTTTTAAATCATGCTCATTCGTGGGTATTTTCGTCTGCAGGCGCAGAATTTACGAACAGGTATTACACAATAATAAGCCGTTTCTTCTGTTTTGTGAACGAGGTCAGGGCAGATGCAAAGAACACACGGCAGTACATACTTGGCGTTTTCTGATGATGATGAAGTGATGCTTAATGTCCTCAGATGTCGGCTGACATATTAGGAACAAGCTGTGACCAATGCCGAAGCATGGTTCAATATAGCCGGCTTTACGTCCACGGAAACCAGAAGGCTCGTTAAGACGGACAGCCCAGGACGGCCACCTCGACTCTCACACAGCTCCTGAACTATGTGGGGCATTTTCTTCTTTAAACGGCGTTTAAACAGTGCTCAGCGTTGTGCCCTTCAATTCCCCCCCGCCGCCCCCACACCCCCTCCGCCCCCGCCTCCTCCCTGGATTATAGTAACTGTCTTCTGCTGCACCAGCTGAGTTGTTTGTTTCCCATTGAGTTTTTTTATGGGTTGTTGTTGTTGTTGCTGTTGTTGTTGTTGCTGCTGCTATTGTTGTTGTTGTTGCTGTTGATTTGTGTGTGTTTTGTGCGTGGGTTTTTTGTTTGTTTTGTTTTTGCTTCGTCAGTTACTTCACGCGTGACCTGTTTTAGCCCATATCGTTCTGCACACACACACACACACACACACACACACACACACACACACACACACACACACACAGAGTCACACACATGCACACACACATGCGCGCGCGCACACACAGAATCACACACACACCACACACACACACACACACACACACACACACACACACAGCACACACACACACGCGCACACACAGAGTCACACACACACCCACACACACACACACACACACACACACACACACACACACACACACACGCACCACACACACACACACGTGCGCGCGCATATGCGCACACACGCACGCACGCACGCACGCACGCACACACACACACACACACACACACACACACACACACACACACACACACACACACACACACACACACACACACACTAACGTACACCCACCCCCATACCACACTGGCTATGAGACTCGAAAAACACTGCCTTGTCCTCCTTGCCAATGGGCCACCGCCCGAACCTGTCTTAAACGGATCGTGTGTCAGAATAACCGTACGGCTTAAACAGCTCAAAACATCTGCTTCAACCCGACCGTTCCAAATACAGCGTGTTACATTCCAAACTGTGATGTGCTTCCGCAGCCATTGAGCGCCCGCCGTGTGGACGGAAGTGAAGGAAAAGTCGGAAGTCACGAAGGATGGTAGCTCTCGAGTAGCGACACGCTTGAATACGTCCACCTTCTCCTTGCTTTAGCGCGTCAGCTCTGAAGCCGCTATGTTTAAGACGGACGGGGCGGATCGCATTAGGTTCGAACCGTCCTCGTTAACTAACTATACGACGCAAACTGTTCGCGTATCAGCGTCTCGTGTCACGCTGCTCGCTAGCTATACGCCCAAAACACCACGAGAGCACTCTGTAAACGTAGCTTGTAAGGTATCATTGGCGGGAGCTGCCACCAGTATCATTTAGGCAGCGACAAAAGTTTTGTCGCGACAAACACGTGTTTGTCGCGACAAAACATGTCTTTTGTCGCAACAAAATTATGCTTGTCGCGACAAAACGTTTGTCGCGACAAACATAATTTTATTTGTCGCGAGAGAACACGTCTTTTGTCTCGACAAACGTATGCTTGTCGCGACAGAACTTTTGTCGCGACAAATACGTGTTTGTCGCGACAAACGTTTTTTATGCTTGTCGCAACAAAACGTTTGTCGCGACAAACATAATTTTGCTTGTCGCGACAGAACACGTCTCTTGTCTCGACAAACGTATGCTTGTCGCGACAGAGCTTTTTATTTTTCGCGACAAACATAATTCTGTCGCGACAAACGTTTTGTAGCGGCAAGCATACTTTTATCGCGACAAACTACGTGTTT
>JABMCL010002942.1:127500-142500 GCA_018857735.1 Alviniconcha marisindica
CTCTTCAGATCCACGGCTTATCTTCATCTTCGGTCCACGCTGTCCGGATGGGCCGCGGCTATTTGTAGCGGGATCTGTGGCAATTGCCGACGGTTTATTGAAAAGCGTGTGGCTGGCTCCACAAGTTCTCCATTTTAGCACGCCAACCAATTCGATTTTGGTTCGTTGCACCATTGTGTACGCGCCCGACAAATCCTTTGTTGGATTTCAGCTTTCATCGCGGGACATTTCTGTCTTCATCTTCTTCTTTTTTGTCTTTTTTTTTAAACTTTAAAAACAAAGCAAAACAAAACAAAAAAACATATAAGTCTCCAAATGGGAACACTAAACCGATTACTTTACATGAATACTGTGCAAAAGTGCTTTTGTACGGAAGGCTAGTTGACTTAATAATAAAAATAATAATATAAATCGTTCTGATTAAAAATATCGCACTCTTTTTTTCAAATACAAAAACAAACAAAAAACAAAACGTTCTTTTATGAGTTTTAATCATTCTGATGAAATTTTGGCTGAGCCAATCAAATGTAACCTGACGATGGCAGTTTTGGTTCGGAGGTTCGGAGCAAGATTAATAATAGGCCGAAAGCCCTGACCTTTCCTTACAACTCACAGAACGGATAATCAAAAGCGTATAATTTTATATCTAACACATACTAAGCATGCGCACACAGAATAAGGAAGTAGAAGAGGGGAAAAAAGAACCGCCGAGATGTGAGCGATAAAAAAATACATATTAAAGCTTTGTTGGACACCTATTGTACCCTTGGTTATGTGGGTGTACTCTGTAGGAAACCTGCACAATGGATTGCGCAGTTCTTCGTTTGTGTTTTGTTTGTTTTTAGTTTGTTTATATATAGAGAGAGAGATTCCTGTTTTGAACCCACCCCCCTCTCTGTCTGTCTGTCTGTCTGTCTGTCTGTCTGTCTGTCTGTCTGTCTGTCTGTCTCTCTCTCTCTCTCTCTCTCTCTCTCTCTCTCTCTCTCTCTCTCTCTCTCTCTCTCTCTCTCTCTCTCCCCCCTCTCTCTCCGTGTATACTTATACATACTGCACGCATACATGTATGCCCATAAAAGAAATTTAATTATTTGTAGGAACTCTGTGAAACCGCATTAATCAGTTGCTGACTCGTGCTTATAATATCTGTTTGTGGTATTGTCGTGCTCATTTGTGTTTGTAGTATAGCAAGGACTGGCTGTTAGATAGGTCCAGATGGAACTAACGTTAACGCTACTATCCTTGAGTATTAAAGGTTTCGAGTTCGAGTTCTCTCTCCTCTCTCTCTCTCTCTCTCTCTCTCTCTCTCTCTCTCTCTCTCTCTCTCAAGACAGGGGGAGGGAGAGAGGGAGAGAGAATTAGTTATTTTTGGGATTTTAGCATCCCGTCTACTGAACCGGGTCACCTTAGGACGAATCACACGTTCACATTTACTCCATTTCAGGTCGAAATGCAAGTCACCGAAAACACATGTGACAGAGCAGGAACTGGGCTGCATGCAGTAAGCTAATGAAACCCACCACGAGTAACCAAAACAACCACATGCACGAGTGAATTAAGAATTATGTCTCGGAAGACCTAAAGTGCTGAAGAGAACTATCATCGATCGTCTGGGGACGAAAGACGGCGTGTCGAGGGTTACCACTGCTAGAAATGCGTCCCCTCTTTGGAAACAAGTAGGGGGGTACTTCTCGATTCTGGCGGCCAACCCTCGCTAGATATCCTGAAAGCTCGAGTATAAGACAACTGCTGGAAGTGTTTCCGACGGAAGCTGCTGAAAGACGGGTGTATCTCGTAATTATTTGTTTTCCTGAACGCTTGGACAGAATCTACAGCTGTACTGTACTATTCACAACCACGAGTCTGATATAATTTGTCGCTACTCTAATTTTAGATCAAAGCCAAACATCGCACCGGATATCGACACCCTTCGCTGGCCAGCGCATGCGCACTGCAGTCTACACGTATGGCTCGTCCGAGCATGCGTAATTGTATGTACTGTGAACTCAACTTGACCCATGCTTCCACCAGTCTCCGGTCGCCAACTGTCATTCAGCCAACCACCAGCCACCAAATACGGAAACCATGCATGGGATTATCGCTTGCCCTTTCGCATTATTTGCAGTAGTATTCACCACCCTAGGTTAACCAGCAGGGGAAAGAATCATTATAGAGTGTAATAAACCCTTTCAAAAGCAGAGGTCGTGGCCGATGATCTAAAGCGCAGCATTGTATATATATATAATCACTCCTGTGAAAGCAGGCAGAGTGTAGGTGGAGGGTAAGGAGAAAGTAGCCTAGTGAACAGCTCGAATAGCTTTCTCTTACCGAACATGTTTTGTTCAAGAAGGCCGGCCTTTCCGTAACGGGTGAAAGAGATCAAAAATAAAATAAATTCAAATTGAGCATTTTGCTTTCAAACGCTACGCTGATTTTATTTCCAGTTCTCAATTCTATTGCGTCATTGACGCTCAGCGAAGCTTGACCGTAAAAAAAAAAGAAGACCCCCCCCCCTCCCCACCAAAAGGAACAGGAACGGTCAAAAACCGTAAAAAAGAGAGAGAAAAAAAGAGAGAAAAAAAGGTCAAGTGTTATTGCTGGCGTAACGGTTACCCGCGGCAATCTTTGATCTTGTTCTTCGAGCGACGTGAGCGCGCGCATATTGTAACATAATTATATATTACAGAGGTGGTGCGTGCAACACAGGCGAACCTCGACACCTGTTGCTGTCATGTGTTGTTGTTGTTGATCGCTTTTATATAGCGCTATTCTCCGCTCTCGAGCAGACTCACTGCGCTCGCATGTGATTTCACATGAGTGAATAGCTTTTTTATAGCGCGTTTCTGAATATCCACAGAAGTGGTGTACTTACAGCACTGGCATGGCTGGTGCCACGTGAAACTGCTGCCATCTCGGCGCGTTCTGTGTACACCAAACAACTATGCATCATGTCACTTCATGCAAAGCCACATACGTAAGGTGCATGCGTGTTTAGCTGTAACCTGCCACCCGCACTTTTGGCTGCCCGCATTAAGTTGTATGTAAACTGAGCTTTGTGTGGTCGGTATGCTCGTGTGTGCGGGTGCTTGTGTGTGTGTGTGTGTGTGTGTGTGTGTGTGTGTGTGTGTGTGTGTGTGTGTGTGTGTGTGTGAGTGTGTGTGTGCGCGTGTGTGTATGTGTGTGCGCGCGCGCTTAATCTCCACGGACAAGATTTTGCTCTTTATGAATATTTTAATTATGATTAACCTTCAAAAATCAGATTGGAAAAAGACATAAATTCAAGGGGGAGAGGGGAGGGGAGGGGCGGGGCGGGGGGTTGGAACAAAATCCTAGACGTTAAACCATTATCTCCTACTTGCTGGGCAATACAGATTTAGAGAAGGCTACTTCCTTCAACGGACGAAGAAGGAGGACGAGCAGGGAAGGAGAAGAAAAAAGAGGACAGACATTCTAGACAGATAATGTATCTGGAATGCCAAAGCAACCATGACGATTATATCGGGTTGGGGTGGGGGAGGAGGTGGGGGTAACAGGGGGGAAAGAAGAAAAAAAGGGGGGGGACAGGGAGGGAAGAAGAAAAATAAGAAGTGTGTGTGTGTGGTGGTGGGGGGGGTGACAGGGAGGGAAGAAGAAAAAGAAAGAAGAAAAAAGAGGCGGGGGGGGGGGGGGGAAGGGAGGAAAACGAAAAAGAAAAGAGGGGGACAGGGAGGAAAGAAGAAAAAGAAGGGGAGGGGTGACAGGGAGGGAAGAAGAAAAGAAGGGGAGGGGTGACAGGGAGGGAGGAAGAAAAAGAAGGGGAGGGGTGACAGGGAGGGAGGAAGAAAAAGAAGGGGAGGGGTGACAGGGAGGGAGGAAGAAAAAGAAGGGGAGGGGTGACAGGGAGGGAAGAAGAAAAAGAAGAGGGGTGGGGGGTGCCAGGGAGGGAAGAAGAAAAAGAACAACAACAACGTCAAAAACAACAACAACAACAATAACAACAACAAAACAACAAAAAGAAGAAGAAAAGAAAACACTCCAGAGAAGAAAACAAAAACAAAAAGTCGTCCATTTGTGTAGGCGTTTCGTTAATTTTCTGAAAGGTCCTCGCACACCAAAACTCGAGCAACCATCCCCGGAAATGTCATCGACCATACCGCCATAATTTCAGGACATGAATGCTCCATTGTTCGTGCAAACCTTCCTCACAGGCTGGAATCGACTGCCTTCCATGAAAGAAGAAGGAGGTTTGCATTATTCTGGCTGGGCTCGTGTAATCGTGTCACGTTGCCTCCCGAAGCGACACGGGGGTAACGGTGTTTTAACGTCCTGTTGACCGCACAGGGTCAACCGCACAGGATCAACCGCACAGGATCAGAATAGGATTTGCAAACATTGTCAAAAGCCAACCTACATTAGGAGAAGAAAAAAAAATGTCATTGTTTATTTGAATGCTGTCTATTATGACAAAAACGACATGCGAATTTTCGGAGTAAGCCCCTTTTTCAAGTTACAAAACAACACTTCAACAACTGTTAACCAGTGAAAAATGCAATGAATGATACTTTTCTGCTATTGGTTGAACTGTTGGTTTTTGGTTGTTGTTTTTGTTTTTGTTTTTTGTTTTTTTTGTTTGTTTGTTTGTTTTGTTTTGTTTTGTTTTGGAGTGTGTGTGTGTGTGTGTGTGTGTGTGTGTGTGTGTGTGTGTGTGTGTGTGTGTGTGTGTGTGTGTGTGTGTGTGCGTGTGTGCGTGTATGCGTGTATGTGTGTGTGTGTGTATGCGTGTATGTGGGGTGTGTGTGTGTGTGTGTGTGTGTGTGTGTGTGTGTGTGTGTGTGTGTGTGTGTGCGTGTGTGTGTGTGTGTATGTGTTGTTTTGGTGTCCAGCGTTTGGAAGAATGGAGACCATAAAAAAAGCGTCGATAAATCACCACTGTGATTCAAAAAAGGCCAGCAAGAAAAGAAGGTTGTATCAGAACCTTTAACGCGTCTTCTTCAGGACACGACAACTCCAAAATGGCTGTCAAGCTATATTTCATCGTGGCTGAAGATCTGATTTCGCATCAAGAATCATGGCATGTCAAGTTAATTAACTATTTCCAACACGAGTCGTTTTTACGTAAAAATCAAGTTACTGTTCTTAAAAATGCGCTGATTTGAATTTCAGAGTAAAACGATCAGCTGGAAAGGAAAAAAATAACAGCGAAAACAAGAGAGAAAAGGAAGTATTTTGATGTAAGTTAGTTTAAACAGCTGAGTTAACAGCGCTCGAATGACGTCACACACGCAAATTAAACCCCTTTGCTTGTGGATTCTACACAAGTGTTCGTAGGCTTGAGCCTTATTAAATAATATTTTTACTTTCACTTCGTCAGTTCTCAGATGTTATCGTCCTGTCAGCTGCATGAAGTCGCCTCAGGACGAATTACATATTCAAAATTCATTTATACCAGTTCCAAACACATGTCACTGAACCGCAGGAACAAGACTGAACCACAGTTCTGGACAAAACACAGTCAACAGACACCACGCCGGAACTCTCAAAACAATGGACTACACAGGAACCCAAAACTGAACCGGAATAATTTGTTAACACGGTGTCCACAGGGTCCACAGTCAATGCTGCAACTCTCCAAACAATGGACTCTACAGGACCCCAAAACTAAACTATTTTTTTATCAGGGCATCCACAGGGTTACCGACTTGGCAACAGTCGTGTTCGATTCTCTTATACGGTGTCTTGACTGGTGCTTTATTCTGTTCCGTTCTCCACACATTCAACATTAATTCTCCGTGCGTAATTGAAACGGAATGTAAATCTATAGACCTATGTTCGCAAACACCGTAGCGTTTAAACGGAATGTACAAACCATGTACAAACCATCGGAGTGTACAAACCATCTTCCTTACTGGTCAGTTATTGTGTGTGTGTGTGTGTGTGTGTGTGTGTGTGTGTGTGTGTGTGTGTGTGTGTGTGTGTGTGTGTGTGTGTGTGTGTGTGTGTGTGTGTGTGTGCGTGCGTGCGTGCGTGCGTGCTTTTGTGTTGTGTGTGTGTGGTGTGTGTGTGTGTGTGGTGTGTGTGTGTGTGTGTTCGTGTGTGTGTGCGTGCGTGCATATGTGTGTGTGCGTGTGTTTGCGTGCGTGCGTGTGTGCGTGTGTGTTGTGTGTGGGGTTTGTGGTGTGTGTGTGTGTGTGTGTGTGTGTGTGTGTGTGTGTGTGTGTGTGTGTGTGTGTGTGTGTGTGTGTGTGTGTACGTACTCATCACGTGAGATCCACCATCCACCATTTTATTGTTGGGGTTTATATGAAATGTTTGGGCTCACCAGTTCAGGCTGATGCTGACGTTTGTTGTTGTTGTTGTTTCGGGGTGGGGTGAGGGGTAGGAAGGATATTGTGTGTGTGTAGGGGTGGTAGTGCGTGTGGGGGGGGGGGGGGGGGGGGGGGGGGGGGGGGGGGGGGGGGGGGGGGGGTGGGGGGGGGGGAGGTGGGAGACAACACAAAACATAATGAAGTTTTGCGTGTATGTGGTGTTTGTGGATTGACTTCAGGGTGTGCGTGCCCCATAGATTCGCATAAAAGAACTTATATATATAGGGTCATGATGGGAGTGAAACAGGGTGATAGTGGGCAGCGAGAGTAAGCCAGTCGGGTTAATTAACTGATTCATTGTTAATAATTCTTGATAATGCCTTGTATTGGGACCGTCACTGTTATGAGGTTGACCTCATAAAGAGGTCATTTGGATGTGATATGCGCAGCTTGATGTCGGCTCGTGTATTTATTTACCAATGACTTTTTACCCGAATGTTTGCTGTTTTTGTAATTAAATGTTTTCTGATTGGCGGGAATGTGTGACGAGTGTGCCTGGCACCAAACAACGTTCCCAGTGCAACTAGACGGACACTTGGCAATACAGCTGTATTGTATTCATGTATCAAATTATTATTTTGTACGCAGTCGAAGGGCAAACTTCTACGTCATTAATAGACAACACAAAGACTGTGTATTCTGTATGAGCAGAAAGTCGCCTTTGGGGTAGAAAAAGACAACTATTCAACGGCGTTTCGATCTTATGCCACAGGCACCCGGCCGGAGAATGCTGAAGAAATATGTATCGCTTTTCCCCGAATGCGCAGTCAACATTGATTATTCACTGGGAAAGAAGGTAATGCTGAATTCATGCAACCAGATACTTGCAGTCATTAGGGGAAGCTTCTATGCATTTGGTTTGTGCACAAGGACAAAATATGAACAGTGTCTAAAGAGGCATTTCCGGGAGTGGGGGGGGGGGGGGGGGGCAACAACAGCATCGACAACAAACAAACAAACAACAACAAAATATGCTGTCATCTTGATAATTGTAAGATCAGTCTAATATCACAATGGGGAAAAATGGGGAAAAAAGGAAGAAAAGGTGAGGAAATAACAACAACACCAACAACAACAACAACAGCAGCAACAACAACAACAACAACTCTGGGTACAGAGCAGCGAAAACGAAACACCCCCCTCTCCACTTCTGTATTACCACCCCTAGACCCTTTTGTTGTTGTTGGTATTGTTGTTGTTGTTGTTGTAGGCTCTAAGAGTCCATAGACTGACTTGCTCTGCCGTTTCGGTTTAGGCCGCTGACATTACTGGAATGTGACAATTTGAACTGCACAATGCAAGAAGATTTGCAGTAAGCGCCGGGCACTCTGTGAATCGTCCCGGCGACCCAAACCAAGCGAGCGTTGCCAATAGTAACAGAGAACATGGCTCACAAGCAAGCGTGTGTTGTTTCACAGCGAAAATTATCGACAGTTGCACCCCCCACCCCCACCCCCACCCCCCACCCAACACACCTTACACATTACGCAGCTCTTGACGGTGCCAGGCTCCATACTGTCCAGCCTTGCGGCGCTTTAAATTATTTGAAAGATCAATGCGCCCGTCAGTTATCATGGTCAGCGTCGTCATGGTGTAGCAGTACTATACCAGTAGTATTAATTTTAGTGACGAAACTCGGCAGGTAGCTGCCACTTTAAGGTTGAAGTGAAATCGATCTCCGCATGCCTTCGGCCTGTGGCTGCATGCAAAGGCATATAGCCTTCAAAAGAAAGCCCTTAGTGTTTACTTTACGTCTGACAATTAACTTCTTTGAATGTTTCCACTTTTGCTTGATCATACAAGCGCTCCAGAATCGGCCTCATGCAATCGCATGATGGTCCGGACAGGAGCTTTCTGCTCAGTTTAGAAAAATAATCTGCTTGTAATTTGTCGACGCAATTGAAAAATCAGCAGAGCGTATGCCAGCCCACGCGATAGTTAAAAGAGGGTGGGGGGGGGGGGGGGGGACGCAGAGAAGGGGAGAGAGAGAGGGAGGGAGAGAGGGAGAGAGAGAGGTAGGGAGAGAGAGACAGAGAGACAGAGACAGACAGACAGAGACAGACAGACAGACAGAGGGAGAGAGAGAGGGAGAGAGAGAGACCGAGAGAGAGAGAGGGAATGAGAGGGGGGGGGGAGAGAGAGAGACACAGACAGAGAGAGAGACGGACAGACAGACAGACAGACATACACAGACAGACAGACAGACAGACAGACAGACAGACACAGACAGACGGACAGACAGACAGACAGACAGACAGACAGAGACAGACAGACAAAGACAGAGACTGCAAGGGGGGTGGGGGGGGGGGGGGGCGGGAAGAGATCAAAGTCTGGAAATGTTATCAAGCGCATTATGCAAAGGTCAAATTAGACATCTCTGATTGAACACGGTGCATAAAGTTCAGAGAGCCAGTGAACTCGTATTGCCTCAGACAGAGACACATCGCGTAGATCCATGCAAACTCTGCGGGAAAAGCAGCTGAAGGGAAACACAATCACGCGGTAAAAAGGAACCGCAACACTAACTTCAGAGCAACAGGCAGGGAAGGGCAGGGCAGGACAAGGCTAGATAGTAACTGCATTTTAAGGCAGGGCAGGGCAGGGTAGGGGACAAGGCTAGTTACTTAGTAACTGCATTTTAAGGCAGGGCAAAGCAGGGTAGGGGACAAGGCTAGTTACTTAGTAACTGCATTTTAAGGCAGGGCAGGGCAGGGTAGGGGACAAGGCTAGATAGTAACTGCATTTTAAGGCAGGGCAGGGCAGGGTAGGGGACAAGGCTAGTTACTTAGTAACTGCATTTTAAGGCAGGGCAGGGCAGGGTAGGGGACAAGGCTAGATAGTAACTGCATTTTAAGGCAGGGCAGGGCAGGGTAGGGGACACGGCTAGATAGTAACTGCATAACTGCATTTTAAGGCAGGACAAGGCTAGTTACTTAGTAACTGCATTTTAAGGCAGGGCAGGGTAGGGCAGGGCAGGACAGGGCTTATAGTTAGTAACTGCATTTTAAAGCAGGGCAGGGCAGGGTAGGGTAGGGCAGGACAAAGCTAGTTACTTAGTAACTGCATTTTAAGGCAGGGTAGGGCAGTTCAGGGTAGGGTAGGGTAGGGCAGGACAAGGCTAGTTACTTAGTAACTGCATTTTAAGGCAGGGTAGGGCAGGGCTGGGTAGGGTAGGGCAGGACAAGGCTTATAGTTAGTAACTGCATATTAAGGCAGGGCATGGCAGGGCAAAGCCAGGAGGGGCAGGGCAGGGTAGGGTAGGGCAGGACAGGGTTAGTTAGTAACTGCATTTTAAGGCAAGGCAAAGCGAGGAGGGGCAGGGCAGGGTAGGGTAGGGCAGGACAAGCTAGTTAGTTAGTAACTGCATATTAAGGCAGGGCAGGGTAGGGCAGGGCAGCACAAGACTACTTAGTAACTGCATTTTAAGGCAGGGCAGGGCAGGGCAAAGAGAGGAGGGGCAGGGCTAGTTATTTAGTAACTGCATTTTAAAACAGGGCAGGGCAGAGTAAGGTAGGGCAGTGCTAGTTAGCAATTGCATTTTAAGGCAGGATAGGGCAGGGCTAGTTAGCAACTGCATTTTAAGGCAGGATAGGGCAGGGTAGAGCAGAGCAGGGCTAGTTAGCAACTGCATTTTAAGGCAGGTTGGGCAGGGCTAGTTAGCAACTGCATTTTAAGGCAAGTAGGGCTGGGCAAGGCAGGGCGAGGTTGGGCAGGGTAGGGTAGGGCAGGACAGGGCTAGTTAGCAACTGCATTTTACCACAGGGCAGGACAGGGCGAGGTGGAGCAGGATAGGGAAGGGACGGGCCGGGCAGGGCCGGGCAGGGCAGGGCGTAACTGACACACAGCAAAATATGCGCCAGGACTGGAAATGTACGCACAGCCAAACTCATAGGCTGTCCTAGGTCGCACCCCGTGATCCAGTTTCATCGCGGCCCCCCGAAAGGCCAACTTTAGACCCGACTCCACCCACCGCACCGATGGGCAAATTAACGTACGTCTCCATCGGCCCAGGATATGTAATACCATCATTTTTCACTCTTTGCCCGGGCGAGGGGGGAAAATCCCGTGTAAATACTCGGGGGCAATATTTGCCAGCTATATTTGTGCGCGGGGCGAAAGTAGGGGGAGGAAATCGCATGATAAATCGTGGCCGGTTATCCGCTTTGTCTGCCAGTGATCGCTCCGCCCGACAGCGAAAGCAACACAAACCTTGTCTAAGGCGCCTCGCACCGCCCTTTGCCCAATCACTGCTCCATACCTTTGATCAGTTAGGTTTCCGGCTTCCGCCCTTTCCACTTCCCCGATTGTTGACCCTGGCGAGTAGTCTACGCCGGACAGCCTATATATATACGCATCTAGCTAGTCTTCCGGGACAGTCTGTAGTATAAGCATCCCGCTAGTCCTCTGCAGCGATAATGATAATAACGTCCATTTAAAAGCCTTCGTTTGTGGATGAGTCCAAAGCGCCGTAGGGCAGGGAGCTATTCTGAAGTCTTCAGTTATGGTCTCTAAGCGTACTTAAGGTTCACTTGCTGCCCTTTAATTTGCCTTGGTTGACAGAAGTGTGGTTATCCTTCTGTTATCGGATTACTGAGACTTAAGGATCGTTTTCAAAGTATGGGTGGCTGGACCTTCACTTAAGAGAAAGGGAACACACCGGAATACCATCACACACACACACACACACACACACACACACACACACACACACACACACACACACACACACACACACAACACACGCTCACGCGCGCGCACACACACACATACACACACACTCACACACACACACGGGATGTCTATGCTCTATGTGTCGAGATCCCTGTGCTCTGCGTGTTGAGAGTCCTCAAGGCCAGTTCTCAGGTACATGTTCTCAGCTCTACAGTGCAAAATGATAGACTACTGCTCATGAAATTATCAACGCAAAATGACACTGCTCCTAGAATAAATAATGTAACATGAAAGACTACTGCTCGTAGGGTGAACAATGAAAAAATGAAAGACTACCGGTCGTAGAATGAATAATGCAAAATGAAAGACTGCTTCTCGTAAAACAAACAATGCAAAATGAACGTCTAGTGCTTGCAAAATGAACAATGCAAAATGAAAGACTACTGCACGTAGAATGAATAATGCAAAATGAAAGGCTGGTGTTGTAATCTGCAAAACTTCCGTAGAATGAACAATGCAAAATGAAAGACTGCTTCTCGTAAAACAAACAATGCAAAATGAAAGTCTAGTGCTTGAAAAATGAACAATGCAAAATGAAAGACTACTGCACGTAGAATGAATAATGCAAAATGAAAGGCTGGTGCTTGTAGAATGTGCTTGTAGAATGAACAATGCAAGATGAAAGACTACCTCTCGTAGAATGAACAATGCAAAATGAAAGACTGCTTCTCGTAAAACAAACAATGCAAAATGAACGTCTAGCGCTTGTAGAATGAGCAATGCAAAATGAAAGACAACTCGTAAAATGGACAATGCAAAATGAGAGACAACTGCTCGTACAATGAGTAATGCAAAACGTTAGACTACACTGCTCGTAGAAGGCCTATCGACCAGCACGACCACCCACGCCCCGTAGCCCATCCAGATGATCCTCTGAGAACAACCCAGTCGAAAGACCTTTATTTCTGCCGAGCACCAGAGGATGTTTCACAGCAACAAACCGAAATCGGCCTCAGGAGATCTACCGGTTGTGGAGACAGTTCAGACTGCAAGCGGGGGCGACATTGCACATTTAGTTCACTTTAGAAGTAGGTTTCTCCGATAGTTCGACCTTTTTGTGATAAATATACCCATGTACTCTACAAAGAAAATGCAATTGGGGGCAGGGAGTAAAAGGGAACTGGGTGGTAGGTATAGTTCCCTGGGTGGTTTACTCCTACGCATGATTTTCGGCACACACACACACACACACACACACACACACACACACACACACACACACACACACACACACACACACACACACACACACACACACACCACACACACACACACAAACCACACACACACACACACACACACACACACACACACACACACACACACACACACACACACACACACACACACACACTATGCCATTTCAAAGCCAGTACATCTCCAGTACATCCGAAACTCGTACCACACGTATCCCAACGGTGATCACACAAATCCGCCCATGTGACGATCTCATTGTTGTCGTTAGACTTGACTGACACGAGTTGTCTCCAGAGAGGCGCTGGCGCGGAGACCGATATCCCAAGAACTAAGGGGAGGGAAGAGGGAAGGTGAACTACACATAATGCCTCACTGTCACCACCAGAATGATTCTGCATTAACCTATTCACTGCCCCATCCTGTAAAATTTCCGGGCTGAAAAATGCATGCACACGCCTACAAAACAGTCTATTTTCCGGCCCTGTAACAAATCTACTTTCAAGATCATGTGTTTTGATGCGAAAAGTAAAACAAAAAGGAATCAAAATGTCAAATTTCGCTTTTTTATTGGTCGTTCTCAAGTGAAATCATGGCAGCGAAAGGGTTAAGATAGGCAGCAATGAGGGCCTATTTTAATGTTTCATTTTTCGTGGGAAGCAAAGTCTTGTGACAGTGTCCACAAGCCACAACTTTTGAAGAGAATGGACAGCCGAATCGGATCAATCTAACCGAGGTCCGTCCGCTTACCAGCGTACAATTATAACCCCATACCGCTAGGCCAAAGCACTTCACCTGGGGTACCTTGACCTATATCCGTGTTTTTACGTTCACCTGTTTCATGGCCCAACCCCCCTTTCGATCCAAGAACGACCCCTCCGGCTGATAGCATAGCCACACACCGCTTCCCCTGTAGGAAGCTGCTCCACCTAACTCGCGAAACCATAATCGGTGGCTATTTGGATTCCGGACCTGCGTTTTATGCTCACTCTCCCAGCTCATCAGTCTGTGTACCCTCGACACCCGGCGCTGGGGCAATGGTTGAGGTCACCCCCGAATTAATTTGGAAAGTCAGTGGCGCAGAGCAAAAGCACTCGCTCTCGAAAGCCCAAGTGTAACACGATCGAGTATGGTCACCGAATGGACGGGTGCATGACTGTCACGCGTGCTAGCTTGGCTTTGCGCCCGCCCTGAGATTTCTTCGGAGTCAAATTCTGTGCAGATTCTACCAAAGTCCTTCGGATGAGACTATCAATCGCGGTCCCCCGTGTGTATAATTTATGTATGCGCACGCACAAAAATCACATACGCATGTTAAGGATCCTGCAGTCCATGTCAGAGTTCGGAGGCGTATGGAAGCACAACACGGCATTCACTAAAAGTGTCAAAGTCTTCAGATTGCTGAAGATGGACACTGTATGGAAGTAGGAGAAAAGAAGGTTCTTTCTTCTAAGACTACGATCTACTTTCAATCACTATATACGCTACGGAAAACGACAGACCTTGATGTCACTGTAAAATAGGCTTCAAACTTTCTCTATTCTCGTCTGAGTCTGATCTAACGCAAGCCGTGACAGCCAATGGAAATCGAGTATTTTATAATTAATGAGCATTTTTGGTAAGTGGAGCCTGCTGCTGATGTGTAACGTATTTGCTTTACTAAACCGAGATTAAATATTTGTATTAATTCCTCGCGTCAGCTGTGTCACTTTCTCACGAAGGGTGACTGATGTAACACCTTTCGTTCTTTCGTCCTAGTTCCAACAGGGTTACAGTAGTCCTACCAACGCTGCGATTTCGTCGTCGCTGGCGTCTGCCATTCAACAGCGACAGTTACCCACGATCGCCTTTCGTTTCCGTCAGTCAGCTAGCTAGTTTACAAACGTGTGGCATAGCAATAATGCCCCATGACATATTTGTCATACACGTTTGGTGACATGCTAGATCGTGTAGTCATATGGTCTCAAGACTAAAAACTGACCATGACCTTTAAAGGCTATGATCCACTTTCGAACACGGTCATAAATATGACATTATTTACGCTCAGTTGCTATGGGAAACCACAGACCGTGATGTCAACGTTGAGTGACTGCACGATCACGTAATGCGGGTTCTAAACTTGCTCTATTCCCATCTGAGTACAGAAGCGGGCGAGAACGTTATAACTATGCATCGCTTTTATATATAGCGCTATTCTCTGCTCTCGAGCAGACTCACTGCGCTTATGTCGCACGTGATTTTAACACCGCGACGGTTATATCAGGGCGATGAGAGGGAGGGGTGAGAAAGTGGGAGAGAAAGGGGGTGGGGGGGGGGGGGGGTGAAGGGAGGCAAAGGGTAGCGAGATTGTGTGTGTGTGTGTGCGTGCGTGCGTGCGTGCGTGCGTGCGTGCGTGCGTGCGTGCGTGGTGGTGTGTGTGTGTGTGTGTGTGTGTACATGCGTGGGGTGTGTGTGTGCATGTGTGTGTGTGTGTGTGTGTGTGTGTGTGTGTGTGTGTGTGTGTGTGTGTGTGTGTGTGTGTGTGTGTGTGTGTGTAGCTCCATCTCGATTCCATCAAAAAATTAATAGCCTGCTGTTTCCGGTACACGTACCAGTTATTAAAACGATTATCTATAAAATACCGGTATGATTTTCCGAAAGAGCATGAAGGTCTACTTTCTACTTCCATCAGCGCTGTAGCCTGAAGAAACAACACAAGACACCACCTGGTAGGCGGATGCATCGGTTTAACGTA
>JABMCL010002942.1:147500-155000 GCA_018857735.1 Alviniconcha marisindica
AGATTCTGGCGTTTGCTGTTTTTTGTTTTTCTTTTGTTTGGTTTTTGTTTGTTTGTTTGTTGTTGTTGTTGTTTGCTGTTTGTTTGTTTTAAATGAGAAGCTTGATTTATGAATCCATTTTGCTTGCTGGCCATTCTCGACAGTGTCTTCCCAGGTTTTCCTGGCAGCTAGTGATGCCTCACAGAGATGATGAAATCGGTTTGGGTACCTATTCTACTCCTTGGATCGCTTGAGCTCTGTCAGCTTGCCATCGTATGCTGGTTACTTAGTTCTTACATTTTAACGTCCAGTAGACTAAATAGTCACCTAATGACGAATTACACAATCAAAATTCTTTTACACCGAGTTCAAAACACAATTCAGTCACTAGATCACAAAAAAAAGCTGGATCACAGTTCTAGACACGACACAGCCAACAGCCAACGTAATCAGGTAAAAGGAAGAGGACTGAGTGAAAATGAAGCTGAATGGACAAAGACCTTCCGGTACCTTTGGATTCTCAGCGAAGGGTAAGAGGGGTACCTTAATTTCTGCGTCTGCGATACCTCTACGGCGACTCTGCAGCGAATGCAACGAACACACTCTGAGCATCAACAGGTGCAGCAACAGGTGAGGAAGATTTTTACTCCCGAGAACAAATACAAACCGTTAAAAAGCCTCGTGTTTAATGACAATTATACCAGTCATTAACTGTGTGTGCGCATGCGTCAGGAAGTCTGCTGAGGATGATAACTTTCCAAGGGAGGGTGGGGGATGTGTGCACCTCATGATTTTATTTGAGACTTTTGGGGTTTGGGTTTGTCAGAGAACACATTATTCCAGGTAATTTTGGGTTTGCTAGGTACTAGTATTAGCATTAGATCAATGCTTAAGCGTATGTAGATCGAGAGACAGGGGGTGTATGTCTAAGAGTGTGTACGTGTGTGTGTTTCAAGACTTGGATTATTGAGATATGTGCAGCTCAATTCTTCGCTGTGCGTTAATGTATAAGATCAAACGACAAATTTAATTTCCCTCTGTGATGAATAAAGTATATCGTTATTGTTACTGTTACTGCTACCGCTCTCCGACACTTTCCTCCAAGAGTGATCAACAGCCGGAGAAAGGATGTCGTAAACCAGAGCTTGGAGTTTGCACAATGCGTTATGTAGCACTGGATATCTGCATGCCCAGGAAGAGCTCACATCCACACACTTAACCAATTACAGCAGGTTTGTGTTCGGAAATGCTATGGCGTAAGTTCATGAGCGAAACTAGTTAAAGCATCGGTTCCCCTTCGGGATATGAAAATTCGTCCATGCGCACTTGCGTCAGTCTCAATTTGGGCAAAGGGGCGGGGTTTGAGGGCCAATCGTGAACAGAAAGACGCAATTCAACAAAAGTAACGGCTGGCCTTGGGATGCTGAAGTGACCGATGTGTGTGAAACTGAAAGCGCAGCACTGTCCACGTCACTAGATAAGCCCCGCCCCCATTTGTATTCAAATTGTCCTCGCTTCGAAACTTTTGAATCTTAAAATAAGACAAAATTCACTTTCATCAACACAATGATTTAGCAGATAGAAAGCTGAGAGCGAATTTTATGTCTGTGCCATGTGTCATGTTCAAGCGATGGTCTGATTTCCAAGTATTTGTGATAAACCAGCAGCAATGTGACCGTGTCTTACTTTGAAGAGAAGTTGTTTCAAATTTCCCGGCCCGCTATTTATAGGCAGGCCGACCCTTGCAGTCTAACGTCGTGCCAACGGCACAGACTCATCCAAGGAAAGACAAACGCTGTTCCATACGTCATAACACAATCAAAATTCCTCACACGCCCCCATCCACACTCAAGTGAGACCAACAAGCTCCTGGCCTTAGTCTAAATACGAAGAGAATGCTGGAAATGATCAAGTATAAATATACACAGTTTTGTCTATTTACACAAGGCATTTATCTCCTTTCGGAAGACAAACGTTCTCAAAAAACCAGCAAGGTGATGGAGACAATGCCGCGAACGAGCCTGATAAAGAGCTATACAAGCAGCGTGTAGAATAAGCTGATATGCCAGTCATTTCTGAACCAGCAAGGTATATCTCGGGTGGGCGTCTGAGTGTTTTTTTTTGTGGGTGTTGTTTGTTTTGGTGGGGTGGGGGTGTGTGGTGGTGCGGCTGTGGTGTGTGTGTGTGTGTGTGTGTGTGTGTGTGTGTGTGTGTGTGTGTTGTGTGTGTGCTTTGTGTGTGTGTGTGATGTGTGTGTGTGTGTGGTGTGTGCTGTGTGTTGTGTGTGTGTGTGTGTGTGTGTGTGTGTGTTGTACTGCTGTGTGTGTGTGTGTGTGTGGGCGGTGTTACTGTGTGTTGTTTTTCTCACTAAAAGCTGAAAATGTGTGTGTGTGTGTGTGCGCGCGCGCGCGCGCGCGCGCGCGAGTTACCTTTGGTATTTTTTCTCACTAAAAGCTGAAAATGTCGGAGAACGCTGTCAAGCGCAGCGAGTCTGTGCAAATCAGACAATAGCACCATATATTTAAAAAAAATATTAAAAAAAATAAACGTTATCTATTATTAACACCATCTCCAGCTCTACGTGACAACAGTCGCACACGGCAACAGTTCTATGATCCTACGTACCGATACACAGTGCCGCGGTCGATAGTTCCACCTGTCCATAGACCCACGGGCCATTGCGACTACTGCTCCACATTGCATAGCCCTACCGCCAGCGAGGACCGGACAGAAGTGCAAAACAGATCAACGCGCACTACGTGCTGCAGAAAGATCGCCACCACCCAGTCAACGAAATCGTAAAAAACGACTGAAGCTGTGCAGCGTGCTGACTGCGGACAGGGGCAAGTCAGGGGTATATTTATACTGGGTGGGTCCAGCAGCGGGGTTCAAGTATGCTGCAGCTGTAACAGCGGAATAACATTTTTTTTTAAAGGGGGGGGGGGGGGGCGAGCGAGAGAGAGAGAGAGACAGACAGACAGACAGAGACAGCGAGAGAGACACAGAGACAGACACAGACAGACACAGACAGACAGAGAGCGAGAAAGAGGGAGGCAGAGGTGTGTGTGTGGGGGGGAGGTAGTTAGCCAGTTAGTTGGTGCTTTGTGTCCAGTCAACCAAGAGAGGGGGAACTGAGAGAGATAGGGGAGGGAGAGAGGGAAGAGAGAGGAGAGAGGGAGAGAGAAAGTGAGGAGGGGGGGGAGGGGCGATCGATCGATCGAGCGAGCGAGAGAGAGAGAGAGAGAGAGAGAGAGAGAGAGAGAGGGAGGGAGAGAAGAAGAAGGACAACGAAAACGAGAAAACTCGCTGGCAGCAACCACAACGAAATCACGTTAAAACCCTTTTAAAACAAACAACAAAGAAGAAGACACAAAACAAAACTAACAAACTTAAACATCCGAGCAATTTTACACACACACACACACACACACACACACACACACACACACACACACGCACGCACGCACGCACGCACGCACGCACGCACGCACACGCACAACCACACAGATGTGTGTTCAAGAGACAGACAGAGAGGGACAGAGACAGAGAGGGAGGAAAGGAGAGACGTGAGACAGACGGAGACTAAACAAAAAACCCAAGAGATCCAGCTATGCTATATGGGATCCAAGGAACACTTTTATTAGCGGTTTCCACACAGGAGATCGATATAAAATCAACGAGGCAGTGAACAACAAAAGCCCCAATCTCCACTTTTTACTTTGATGTCTGCCACGTGCGTGCGATGGTCATTTACCATTGCTGTCACAGTTCCCATCGTGCCTTTAATTTGCATCCTTCTCAAAACATGTTTTGTCCAGCAAGACAGCGGGGTCAAAGTGCAGACCGCGCGACACTTTAGAACGTTGTGTTCTAAAGCGTTCCGCTTTAGCTCTTTCGTTACCCTGAGAACGTTGACGTCCCTGAGAATCTGTTTTCTTTTTTCTCTCTCATTCCCGCATTTACTTATGTGATGTCGTTTGACGACCTGCCCGAGTTCCTGTGTCTTGTGTATGTATCCCCCTGCGGAACAAACGTCTTAAGCTTTTTGATGTTTCGTTTGCTAAGAATGTCTTTGAGAAGGTTCTTGGGAAGAACGAGAACCGGCCGTATAAATTCACCGGCAATAAAAGGGTTAAAACTGTGTTTCGCGAGCGATGATTAGAGTGTGTTTGCTCGATCTGCACACACGCACGCACGCACGCACGCACGCACGCACACGCACACACACACACACACCTACGCGCGCGCACGCATGATAATATAATACACAAACACATATACACATTGATATACCCGCACATAGAGGCAAAACACACACACACACGCGCGCACGCACACACACACACACACACACACACACACACACACACACACACACACACACACACACACACACACACACACACACACACACACACAACACACACACACACACACACACACAAAACACACACACACACACACACACACACACACACACACACACACACTCACACACACACTCACACGTACACACACACCCACACACACACACACACACACACACACACACACACACACGACACGCAATTACCCCAAGCGAGTGGGTATGAAATAAAACCTCACCCAGACAGCTCAGTAGCGCCTACAAAAAGTACTTCCCAAACGGAGCTATTCCCGGTGCACCTGAGGACATGAAACAGACCGGACCAGGACCCAACGAGCCTGGAAGCGCAGTACCATAACGACAAGCGTGGTTGTGACTGGCCCAGCGCTGGCGAAGAGGCTGTTGGGACACTCAGCGAGGTCACGCAGGGGGCAACGTCATAACCCCACGGTAAACACCACAGTTAAACACCGCACGTGCGCACCAACGGAAAGATCTGCAGAGCGGTGTCAGAATGATCAAAAGGATGAACGGCACGAAAATAACTTGACATGGCCAAAGGAGGGGGCGGGAAGGAGATGGGGTGGGGTGTAGGGGGAGGGGCTAGTGGATGGGGAACGGGGGCGCGGGGGGAATTGGGGGGTGGAGGTGGGGGTGGGGGGGACCTGGGGACCTGATACAAACATGCCCGCAGTAAGTCTATATTTCGCGGCAGTTTAAAACCGAAAACGAATAGCGATTGTGTCTTGCTGCTCAGGTAAAATTCTACGAAACACAACATTTACGTTTTTAGGCATTATTCAGGCCAGGTGTTTGTGGGCATTGTGGGGGTGTAGGCAGGGTTGGGGAGGGGGCTGATACAAACATGCCCACAGTAAGGCAGTTCAAAACCGAAAACGAACAGTGATTGTTTTTTTATTTCGTTTTTCTTGCTGCTCTAGCAAAATTCTACCAAACACAACATTTACGTTTTTAGGCATTATTCAGGGCAGGTGCATGCAGGCATTACAAAATCCTACAACAGAGACTTTGCAACGTAGAAAGCCAACACACTTCGTACAACAGTGGCATAACTGTTGAACGTAGACTATTCTAATTCTCATTCCTTCTCATTTAAAGTCTTTTCACATAAGTGATATTAGACTGATCTTACAATTATCAAGGTAACAGCTAGTCGCCCTGGTATAACCGTACTGGTTGACTGGGCGTAAAACACCAAGTAACTAACAAAACAAAACAAAACACGAGACAACAACATATGTCATCAAGCTACACGAAGACAATTACACGAAGACAATAACAAACCTCAATGAAAAAGGTGTACATTTATTTTCAGTCGCAAAAACAAACATACATTTGCATATGTGTATTTAAAGTATTGTAAAAGCCCCCAAAATAAACCGGGAGAGAGAGAGAAAGAGACAGACAGACAGAGACAGAGAAAGACACAGAGAGAGATGGAGAGATAGACAGAGACAGAGACAGACAGACACAGAGAGCGAGCGAGAGAGACAGAGACACAGAGAGAGACAGAGAGAGACAGACAGAGACAGAGAGACACAGAGAGAGATACAGAGAGAGAGCGAGACAGACAGACAGACAGACAGACAGACAGACAGACAGGAGGAGGACGAGGAGGAAGATGAGAGAGAGGGGGAATGGGGAGGTGGGGGGGAAGAGAGAGGTGGAATGGGGGAGAGCAGAGGAGAGACAGGGGGAGTGAGGGGGGAGAGAGGAGTGGGGGGAGAGAGAGGGGGGGGGGGAAGAGAGAGAGACAGAGACACAGAGAGACAGAGACAGAGAGACAGAGACAGAGAGGCAGAGAGGCAGACACAGAGACACAGAGACAGAGCGCACACAGTGCAGAATTCAGCAGGCTGGAACGTGCCCAGGAAGACCGTTATGGCCGGTGCTGCAGGTGGAAGCCATGCAACATTGATCACAGTGATCACACGAATCGTGTTAGTGCCGCTAGGCTTGCGGTCCTAATGAAACTCCGCTCGCAACACATGTCGTGCTGTTTGTCTCTTGTCCTTTGTAGTTGGCCGCTGCAATGGCTGCTTGGCTCTTTATAAATCACAAATAGGTATATTTAGACCATGACCTTTTGATCTATACAGGGATTTCCGGGTATTGAATAAGACATAATTCCAATACGGATGGTCAGCGGAATTATGCCATGGTCAGTGGCAGGATCGTTACAAACCGTGACTTCGGAAGGATGAAGGTACTATTCCCACATCAGCAGCATAGCCGCTACCCAGAGCGATTCTGGATGCCGATAGTATTATTCTAACATCAGTAAGGTCATCATTGCAATGTGACTTTGGACGTTGAGGGTATTATTCTAATATAATGATAGATTATTTATGGTATCCCATCTCGTAAGAGCCCAGAGCGCTTACAAATGCCCCCGGATACGCTCATTTTATCACACACACACACACACACACACACACACACACACACACACACACACACACACACACCAAATAATGGGTTATTAGAATGAGAAGAAAGAAAACAACAAATCAGTATGCGGAAGAGAAGAGGTGGGTTTCCAGTTTTGACGCAAACGAAGAGAGTGAAGAAGAATGCCTGACAGAGAGAGGAATAGAGTTCCAGATCACAGGCCCGATGTACTGAAAGAATATCCCTCCCAAGGGTCCTCCTGCCCATCCTAGGAACACGGAATATCCGCGTATCCGAGGCTGAGCGAGAGTGAGAGTAGAGATGAACCAATTCAGAGGTACGGAGCAGCTGATTGGTAGCCAGTGAAGATCGTAGAGGAAAGGAGTGATATGGGCTGATTAAGGAGCTTTGCCGACTTCAGTAATTAGTAACTTTGGTCCTACTTTATGGCATAACAGCAGAAGAAAAATATATAATGCTATTGTCTAATGAGTGTCTATAATGAGTGCATGAGTGTCGAGAAGGCTGAACCGATCCGCTGTGGTGTCGGGCTAAACAGTTGCGCGTGAACTCACATCCTACCTGAACTGATTCGCATCTATCGAGGAGGACAGAAGACGTGAACGAGTTGCGGTGAGGTGACAGCTAGCTGAGCCAGCTCGAAAGACGAACGGCTGAACGGAAATGACGCAGTAACGGTAGCATGGTCAAAGACGGTTACTCTCACACCGAAAACCGGCCAC
>JABMCL010002942.1:167500-182500 GCA_018857735.1 Alviniconcha marisindica
GGATGGAGCTGGTTGACAAAATGACATAATAACAATGGTAACAGCGTGATTGATTGCATGATGACGGAGAGGGCGGCACAGGGTAAGGAGAACGCACAATGCGTTTCAAAAGAGCTGACAGCAAGCAGAAAGCATGCACAGTTCTAGTTCTGGTTCTGTCTGTCTGTCTGTTTGTCTCTGTCTCTCTCTCTCTCTGTCTCTCTGTCTGTCTCTCTGTCTCTGTCTGTCTGTCTCTGTTTCTGTCTGTCTCTCTGTCTGTCTCTCTGTCTCTGTCTCTGTTTCTGTCTGTCTCTGTCTCTGTCTCTGTCTCTCTCTCTCTGTTTGTCTGCCTTTATCTTTGTCTCTCTCTGTCTCTGTCTCTCTGCCTCTGCCTGTCTCTGTCTCTCTCTCTCTCTGTGTCTCTCTCTCTGCCTCTCTCTTTGTCTCTGTCTCTGTTTCTGTCTCTCTGTCTCTGTCTGTTTGTCTGTCCGTCTCTGTCTGTCTGTGTGTCTGTCTGTCCGTGTGTGTGTGTGTGTGTGTGTGTGTGTGTGTGTGTGTGTGTGTGTGTGTGTGTGTGTGTGTGTGTCTCTCTGTCTGTGTCTGTCTGTCTGTCTGTCTGTCTGTCTGTCTCTCTCTCTCTCTCTCTCTCTCTCTCTCTCTCTCTCTCTCTCTCTCTCTCTCTCTCTCTCTCTCTCTCCCTCTCTGTGCCATCCACTCTTTTTCCTTGGTAAACACATAATGTCACAAGACAATTTAATGTGCTATTTAGGGGAGCGGGAGCGGATGGGATACCGCGGGGGTATGCCCAGGAGTTGGGTGTGTGGGTGGTTGGAACCTGTGCTTCCGTCATGTCAGCACGGCCTCTCTGGGCGGGCCGGAAAGTCTATAGACTGCAGGGCGCAGCTAGGCCCTGTGACACGTCGCTCCCAACGGTCTGGGCCGTCACTGGACCACGGCCCCTCCTTTCCAAAATGACGGCAGACCGGTAGTCGCTACTGGGAGTGCGGGTGCAGGGGGTTCATGAGGAAACCGAGGAGCGTGGCCGTGCAGTCACAAGCGAGGCAGCAACATCATCATCGTCATCATCATCACCATCATCGTCGTCGTCGTCGTCATCATCGTCATCATCATCATCATCAGCAGCAGCAGCAGCAGCAGAAGCAGTGTGCATGCAGCATTAAGCCGGTTTCACGTGCACATCGAATGCAGACGATTATTTCAAGACAATGGCGTCACGTAGCCGCGATCGTGTTTAAATGATATGATTTCTTATGGACGTATTGTATTTTGGGAAAGTGCCCACTTGTACGCCTTTGTGCTGTGCTGTGCTGTGCTGTGATGTGTGTGTGTGTGTGTGTGTGTGTGTGTGTGTGTGTGTGTGTGTGTGTGTGTGTGTGTGTGTGTGTGTGTGTGTGTGCAGATCCATCACACCAGTGTGTGTGTGTGTCTGTGTGTGTGTGTGTGTGTGTGTGTGTGTGTGTGTGTGTGTGTGTGTGTGTGTGGTGTGTGTGTGTGTGTGTGTGTGTGTGTGTGTGGTGTGTGTGTGTGTGTGTGTGTGTGTGTGTGTGTGTGTGCAGATCGAGCAAACACTCTACCAACCAATAGTGTGTGTGTGTGTGTGTGTGTGTGTGTGGTGTGTGTGTGTGTGTGTGTGTGTGTGTGTGTGTGTGTGTGTGTGGAGTACAGATGAGCAAACACTCTACAACCAGTAGTGTGTGTGTATGCCGCGCGCGCGCGTGTGTGTGCACGTGGTGAGTGTGCGTGCATTGTGTGTGTGTTGGGGGGGGGGGGGCGGGTAGGGGGAGGGGGGTGTAGACCGAGCAAACACTCTACCAACCAGTAAACAAATCGTCAGCATGTAGGTGACTGACATTTAACGCCGAGAAAGTTCTATCACGGTTGAACCGCAACACGCCGTATCACGAGTCAAAGACTGCTACTACCCGCATGCCGTCATGCTTGAACAGAACTCAGACGAAAACAAGTTTAACCCTTTCACGGCCCAGAAGACATCAGAAATTGTGACGACAAAACGTGCCGTAGTGACAAAACGTGCTGCAACAGATGTCCTTAGCAAGTCTCTCCCAGTTTGCTCAAAGGAGGCCGAATGATGTCATGCTTGGCGTGGAACTCTTGTGAGCCGCTTTGGCCTAGCGGTAAGGCGTTAGGTTGTAAGCGGAAGGACCTCGGTTCGATACCGCTTCGGCTCTCCTTTCTCTTCAGAAAGGTTGTGGTTTGTGGACATTCGCTTGTGACTTTGTCCATCACTTCCTACTGAAACATTAAAATGGCTCTCATCGCTGCCCATCTTAATGCAGGAATCATTCTGGTGGTGACAGTGTAGCGATAGGTATGTAATCTCCCTCTTCCCCTACCTCCATACCCCCTTCCCCCCCTTCTGCCCGTCCCTAATAAGCCTTATGGTTTCTGTGGACGTTAAGCACCATTTTTACTTACTTACTTTGCGTGGAACTCCCTGTGCATCTGAAAAAGTAGCGAGAAGCTGGAAACAGACGCTTCCTGTTTGCTTCATCTCTCATTAAGGTTAGTAGCCTATAGTGGCTACTGGTAGCTGGAAACGGGCGTTTCTAGTTAGCTCCATCTCTCATCAAGGCTGGTACCTACTAGTAGCTGAAAACGGACGTTTCTCGTTAGATTCATCTTTCATTAAGGCTAGTACCTACTAGTAGATCAAATTGGCGTTTCTAGTTAGATTTATCTCTCATCAAAGCTGGTACCTACTAGTAGCTGAAAACGAGCGTTTCTAATTAGCTCCCTGTTTCATCAAGGCTAGTGGCTACTAGTAACTAAAAACGGGCGTTTCTAGTCAGCTCCATCTCTCATCAAGGCTGGTAGCTACTAGTAGCTAAAAACGTGCGTTTCTAGTTAGATTCATCTCTCATTAAAGCTGGCAGCTACTAGTAGCTGAAAACGAACGTTTCTAGTTAGATTCCTCTCGCATTAAGGACTAGTAGCTGAAAACGGCGAGTTTTTCGTTAGCTTCATCTCTCATTAAAGCTAGTAGCTTAAAAAGGGGCCTTTCTAGTTAGCTTCATCTCTCATCAAGGCTAGTGGCTACTAGTAGCTGAAAACGGAGAGTTTCTCGTAAGCCTCATCTCTCATTAAAGCTAGTAACCTAGTGGCTACTGGTAGCTGAAAACGGGCGTTTCTACCTAACTTAGCTTCATCTCTCATCAAAGCTAGTAGCCTAGTGGAAAGGAGTTGGCAGCAACGGTAAAGACTTTGGAAGGGACAGGGTGACTGAGATCAACTTCCCAGAGGAATCCGAATTTGGAAAGAAAAGCAAGATGGACCATTAATCTTAAGAGTGTTCACGAGAGAGGTCACATAAAACCGAAAGCGAGACTGGGCGGAGTACTGACCTGGGGTCATTCATACTGCGTTACGTCAAGGCGAGTCACGCAGGTCAAGGCGAGTCACGTGACCGAAAACGAGATTAAAATGTGGACAAAACGCGCTACAATAAAGGAACACGGGCAGTCACTCATTCAGAATTGCATGCAGAAATGAGCGCAGTGAGTCTGCTAGAGAGCAGAGAACAGCGCTATATAAAACCGATCAATAATAATGTGCAAAAATGTCGACTTGGAGAAAACGTTCCCTGCATTGAACTGTGACTGGTCGTGTCGCTGTATCTTTCACAGCCACTCCCCAGTCAACATGCCGGATCGGATTCGGAAGCGTTTTGGTTACGGCCAGTTATGGCCAATACGGCCAGCGTGCTGCCAGAATCGGCAGGATCGTATATGCCAGATCCGACTTCCCGCATCCGATTCGGTTCCGTTCTTCCAAAGAAGCCCGGATCATACTGTGCAAACCGGCCCGGATCTGATCAGATCTGGATGGCCTGGTCAGGTTTTGGCCAAACGGATCTGGTCCGGAAGCAAGCCGATATGCAAGAATCATCCCCCAAGACATCAGGCACTCTGCTAATCTCTCTTCCTTCAAAAGCCAGCTCAAGACATTTCTCTTCTCAGAATATTTCAGTTAAGCCACATTGTCCTTCACTCCTATCAGTCTGTACAGTGTGTGTGTGTGTGTGTGTGTGTGTGTGTGTGTGTGTGTGTGTGTGTGTGTGTGTGTGTGTGTGTGTGTGTGCATCTTTTGCATAGTTAAGCTTGACCCTTTTTTTCTCTCCTTTTTTTCTCTCCTTTTTTTCGGATAGCATTTTCCATCTCGATGTACATTATGTGTGTTTGGTTGTTCAGCGCTTTGAGCCGCAGGGTAGGCGCTTTACAAATTTCCATTATTATTATTATTATTATTATTATCGGGTCCGGTTCTTGCAGAAAGCAACCGGCCCGCGGCCAGTTTCCCACTTTCGGACTCGGTTCTTCACAGACGGCCCGGATTACATTGTACAAAACCAGCCCGGATCCGATTTGGTTCTGGCTGACTGTGTCAGGTTTTTTGGCCGAACGGATCCGGCCCGGAAGAGAGCCGGTGTGCAACAATTGTCGGGCCCGCTTCTGACCAACGCTTCCGAGCCGAGCCAAATCTGATCCGGCATGTTTATTGGGACATTCTTCCACTCAGCAACTGCAGGAACTTTGTGGCAGTCTTCCATTCAGCTGCTGCAGGAAATTTGTGGCAGTCTTCCATTCAGCCACTGCTGGAAATTTGTCAAAGTCTTCCATTCAGCTGCTGCAGGAAATTTGTGGCAGTCTTCCATTCAGCTGCTGCAGGAAATTTGTCACAGTCTTCCATTCACCGACAGCAGGAAATTTGTGGCAGTCTTCCATCCGGCTGCTGCAGGAAATTTGTGACAGTCTTCCATTCAGCCACTGCTGGAAATTTGTGACAGTCTTCCATTCAGCTGTTGCAGGAAATTTGTCACATTCTTCCATTCAGCTGCTGCAGGAAATTTGTGGCAGTCTTCCATTCAGCTGCTGCAGGAAATTTGTCACAGTCTTCCATTCACCGACAGCAGGAAATTTGTGGCAGTCTTCCATTCGGCTGCTGCAGGAAATTTGTGACAGTCTTCCATTCAGCCACTGCTGGAAATTTGTGACAGTCTTCCATTCAGCTGTTGCAGGAAATTTGTCACATTCTTCCATTCAGCTGCTGCAGGAAATTTGTGGCAGTCTTCCATTCAGCTGCTGCAGGAAATGTGTGTCTGTCTTCCATTCAGCCACTGCTGGAAATTCTTGACAGTCTTCCATTCAGCTGTTGCAGGAACTTTGTGACAGCCTTCCAGTCAGCTGCTGCAGGGAATTTGTGACAGGAAAGCTTTTTAAGCTTGATTGTTCCATTCGAATAGTTCAAGGTAGTCATGCAGTGCGCGTGGTATCAGAGTGATAAAATGAACACTGTTTACGCCTTTGAGCGTTACTAACAGGCCATGCACTTTGTCGTGTAATTAACAAGGCCTACATTCCAACCTCGACCCCGTGACCCACACCCTGACCTAGCTCGGTAAGAATGACCCCGGGTCAATACTGTGCCCAATCTCGCTTTCAATTTCAGGACCCTCCGTGTCGTCCTATATCTCATTAAGAATGATCCATTACTGACAATAAGCAGTGGGGGAAGCGGTGGGGGGGGGGGGGGGGGGGTCAAGGCTGTACAGTTTGACCTACTCGCGGTTTACCAGAAAAGCTCTGACAGCTATGCTTTCTTCAGCGGAGGAAGACTTTATTTTCTGCGTCCGCGTTACCCCAAATGCGACTAAGTAACTTGGTGTTTTACGCCTAGTCAACCAGTACGGTTATATCAGGGTGGGCCCCAATGCCGCAAGAAGGCACCATTAGATCAAGCACGTAAAGAACCAACCAGCTAGTCAACCGGCCCAACGAACAAACAAACAAACAAAGCCAGCGACTATAATTAAACTCGAAAGTTGACCATCGAATGTTGACCGTCGATGACAACTGATGATGTCCACCGAAACAGACACGGACTGCCATGCAGGGCCATCGTCAGTCAGACGAACACTGGAACCGTTTCAAAGGCAACGTTGGGGAAACTTCTGAGAGACGGAGTGGAGCGCATATGGGCTTTTCCGAGCGCATAGATACTACCTTGAACCGAACTGAACAGACACAGACGGATGGAAGGACAGAGGCGATTAACTGTTTAGTCCCGTCAACCACATAGGGGCACCTCAGAATGAACCACACATCCAAAATTGTTTTACCCCAGTTTAAAACGCAAGTCACTAAACCACAAACAAAAAGCTTAATCGTGGTTCTTGACACATCGCAGTCAACAAAAGCGACCGTGTAAAAGAAAGCACAAAACAGCAGTCAATATAGCGGGCACGTCTCAGTAATACACACGGTGGAAGTAGCTTCAAAATATAGCAGACTCAAAATAAGATGTGTAAATAAAAGAATAACGACAGTAGCGTACGTCCATAACAAACAGCCAAAATAGTATCAAAGTAAAAAAAAAGGTTGTTTTTGGGGGGTCTTTTTTTAAACATTAAAAAATAAAAATACAAGAATGAAAAAAAAACGACATAATAATATATTTTTGCGGAATTTCACTTAACCATGGCCAGCGCTTATGGCAGTGCTCATGCATCGAGATACTTACGGCACGTGAAAAACGTGAATACAGCATGTTGCCGCAATGTTTACAAAAGGGTGCAGCTTGTTTCCTAGGCACAGTCTTTAGCCGTATCGATCTTTCTTTATTTCTGTCGTTTACAGCGCCATTCTGTCAATAAATTATCATCCATTTAAATGACAAGCTGTCAACAGATCAGGGTCGACCATTCACCAGAAAATATTCAGTCAGTTGTTCAATTAGATATATACACTCTCCACCAGCCATGCAGTCACCATCAACTGATCAAATCAGATCCATCAGTGACCAGATCAGTCAACCAATTGTTCAGTCACAGAGTCAGTTAGTTCACCACTCAATCTGTCAACCGGTGATCATCATCAGTATCGGTGTACCACATTAATTTTATACAGCAATACAATTCTATTGCCAAAAAGACCAAACGAGCACTAGTGCCAAATGCTACTAGTTAGCACCAAGCCCATTCCACACATACACGTAAATCATCACAAATGTGTATTAGTACTGTTACATTAATTTAGTTTAAGCATTCAGTTCAGAACAGCCACAGCGTAGTAAATAGACGTGCATGATGTTTATAATAGCTTGATTTCCCCTCGGTCTTTCTTAGGCACATACATGTAGATAGAGCTAGAGCTATAGATAGAGCTGTTTCTGGCTGTATGTAGATACTGTCCCCCTCCCCACTCTCTCTCTCTCTCTCTCTCTCTCTCTCTCTCTCTCTCTCTCTCTCTTGTTTGGGTGAGTGCTGGATGTAAAAAAAGCATTCATGCTTATCTGTTAAACAAAGAACTCTCTCTCTCTCTCTCTCTTTCTCTCTCACTCTTGTTTTTGTTGTTGGTTTGGTTTTGGTTTGTTGTTGCTATTTTCGCCCTGATATAACCGTCCTGGTTAACTGTGCGTAAAAAAAAAAGTTACTTACTTGCTGCACTTTTAAAACAAATCGAGGCAAATTCCTTTGGAAGTTATCAAGAATGTCTGGGTAATATTCAAGATGGTCGGAAATTCCTGTGACATTTTAAACGCCATTTTGGGTCACAGACGACATCGGAATCATTCAAACAGCTTCAAATCATCCAAGGAGACAGTCGGAAATTCCTGTGACATTTTAAACGCCATATTGAGTCACATACGTCATCAGAATAATTTAAACAGGTTCAAATCTAGCTAATGAAGCCAAAATGTGCAACAAAAGATGAGTTGGATCATGTCTGTCTTTCAGCATGCACATGCTCCTCTAATGTTTGATCTAGATCTACTTTCCGAATAACGATGTGCACGCTTCCGCTGTGCCGATGTCGGCCGAAACAATCGATCACTTACTGACGACTACCTTTTACAAGCTGTAATCAATCAAACTCGCTTTTTGCTACAAGTTTTGGCTTCATTTCGACAACGAACCTGTTTGAATGGCTCTGATCATAATAGTTTCCCAAAATGGGGTTTAAAATGTTCCAGGAATTTCCGACCGTCTCCTTGGATATTCCTGAATGTTCCTGTGCTTTACAACTGCAAAACCAAACCGACTAGAGAACGTTAGACAGCCGTGGGTTCTCAGCAGATGGGTACGTATTTAATTTCTGTCTCTGCAGTTCCCCGCAGCGGTCATTTGAATCGAGCGGAACTGAACAGTGACGGAGGACCAAATATTGCCTGTTGAAAGGATGTTTACAGGACTGTGTTATCAGGTACATCAGGTATTTGTGCACCACAGGCTCCTGCCGTGAGTTATGACTGCTGTGTTAGTGTATAGCGAATCTATGCACAAAAAATGATGTTGCGGCTTCCTGTAGAGTTTAACCACTTCGCGTAGGTGTTAGCAAAATGCCAACACCTTCGGATGAGTCTGTCGCCATGCGACACCTCTTTCCTATCCTCTCTGTCTGTCTGTCTGTCTGTCTCCCCCCTCCCCCCCCAGCCGCTTTCGTTCCCCCCCTCTCTCTCTCTTCGCTCCTTCCGTCTCCCTCTCTCTCCCCCTCTCTGTGTTTTCTCGCCCCCCCTCTCTCTCTCTCTTCTCTCCTTTCCTCCCCCCCCACCTCCGCTCCCCCATCCCCTCTGTTCCCCTCCTCGCATCTCCTCCCCCCTCTTCTTTCTTTCTCCCTCTCTCTCTCTCTCTCTCTCTCTCTCTCTCTCTCTCTCTCTCTCGCTCCTCCCCCCCCTTCGTCTCCTCTCCTCTCCGCCCCTCTTTCTTTCTTTGCTCCTCCCCTGTCTCTTGTCTCTCTGTTAGCGCTCCCCATCCTCCTCTCCTCTCTCAACGCCCCCAACTCTCTTCTTCGTCTGCTTCATGTCTATCAGTGCCTCGCCCCCACCCCCCAACCCCCCCACCCTCCCTCCCTCTACTTCCTTATCGCTTTCTACCTTACCCCACCCCACCACCCGGTCTCATTTTCTCAATCTTCGTTCTCTCCCACCGCCCCTGTCCCTGCGTCTCTATCTTTTAAATCACACTGTCTCGTTTTCCGCCTCTTCTCTGCCAAGGAGAAAGTGAACACTTAGAAGCTAATTAATTTCTAAATCGGGCCTCGTGCTAAAAACACAATCATAAAACGCCCCTAGATTACTCTGAACACCAGATATCAGGTTAAACTTTCAGACAACGAAAAAGCAATCCTTGCATATATATATACTATGGATTTATTTTGCCAACTCGTTTACTTCTCGCTTCATTCGCACTCGCGTCCGCAGACAAAGACGTCTTGCTCTTTGCGTCTTGTGAGAAGCAGTAATACTTTTATTAATAATACAATTTTTAAACCGCTCTGAAGACCCTTCTCCTACAAACAAACTCTCCTACAAACAAACTCTCCTACAAACAAACCCTCCTACAAACCCTCCCTCCCCCCACTCAGCTTGTTGTTAAATTATTTCGGCTGACTTATGTGTGTGTCGTGATTCCCCCCCCGTCACCTTTAAAACTTTACTCCCGTTCTCCAGTCAACCATTAAGTATAGTAACTTGGTGTTTTACGCCCAGTCAACCATTAAGTATGGTATCTTGGTGTTTTACGCCCAGTCAACCATTAAGTATAGTAACTTGGTGTTTTACGCCCAGTCAGCCATTACGTATGGTAACTTGGTGTTTTACGCCCAGTCAGCCATTACGTATGGTAACTTGGTGTTTTACGCCCAGTCAACCATTAGGTATGGTAACTTGGTGTTTTACGCCCAGTCAACCATTAGGTATGGTAACTTGGTGTTTTACGCCCAGTCAACCTTTAAAGGTATGGTAACTTGGTGTTTTACGCCCAGTCAACCATTAGGTATTGTAACTTGGTGTTTTACGCCCAGTCAACCATTAGGTATTGTAACTTGGTGTTTTACGCCCAGTCAACCATTACGGTTATATCAAGGCGAAAGCGAACAGAAAGCGACATGCAAAAACTGAGACTGATTGTTTGAAGGTTGGGAAAAGAGGGCAAGAATATCGCTCAGCTTAAACGCCAAGCGCAATACTGCCGCGGGTTCGAGTCCCAGGTGCCACAAGAGATTTTTCTCCCAGAGTCAGCTTACAGTGCAGACTCGATCTCTACGGTCTCCGCACAGCGTCTGTGTGCAGTCGCATGCTGCAACATCTGTGCGCACGTTAAAAAATTCCAAACATTGGCAGCCATATTTACCATTGTTTGGACACACGAAAACCCTGCACACACTGCTAGGAATGGGTAGCGCTGCTCTTGCGGCTGCTGTGCCTTAATTACCCAGGTAAGGCGACCCGAACTTCCCGCAAGGGACAAAGAAGTATAAAAATATACATTTTATCGCATGCTTGACGACTGTCTACACAGAATTGCAAATTCCGCACAAACACGTACGCACACGCACACACACACACACACACACACACTCTCTCTCTCTCTCTCTCTCTCTCTCTCTCTCTCTCTCTCTCTCTCTCTCTCTCTCTCTCTCTCTCTCTCCCTCTCTCTCTCTCACACACACACACACACACGCGCGCACGCCCACCCACCCGCTTATCCCCCCCCCTCACCCCGACCCCCACCCCACCCCACACACACACGCATCAGGAACTGACACACACCAAAACGCCTGCAAGCTTAGGAAAGATAGAGGTAGAAAAGAACGCTGATTTGCTTTGCTGACAGAGAGTCTCTCTGCTTGTCTGAATGACTGGATCGATGGCGTGACGAAGGAAATCCTGGTCGAACCTGTCAATGGCCATTCAATCAAACCGTGAGTGTTACGGGAAACAGAAGAAGAAGAGAGGAGCAATCAACAGATAAACCAAGACGACGACCGAAGATGCCGGCGAAGAAAAAAAATAATGTATTGACTCTTTATTTTGCATAACGGCGGTTTGTTTCTCAAGCGTAAATTTAACGAAATGTGAGTAGGGGGTGGGGAATGGACAGGGGGCGGGATAGGGGCGGTGGGGCGGGGGGGAGGGGGGGGGTTGAGGAATAGGGGGGGAACGGGATTGTGGGGCGGGAGAGGGGGGGGGGGGGAGACGGAACCAGGGAATGGTCGGGGGGGCTAATGTGTAATTTTAATATCAGCATGACATTTGCATTCGGATGGGCAGCGACTTAAGTTAGTTGGTTCTTCTAGTAATTCTAAAATAATGGCAGAGGGTGGATGGGGAGGGGAGCAGAGTCGCCGGAAAAACAAATATATATATCAACTTCTTTTTTTTAATGGAAATTCCTTTATTCGAGTGAATAACACCCGAGTGGCTGGTTTATCTTTCAAACGCCTGATCACGCCAATAAGGAGAAGGGATTGGTTAATTAGATAGTCACTTTGACATCCTGTCAACCACACAGGATCACTACAGGATCATAGGACACATCGGATCACTACCGGGAGAAGAAGAAGGAACCGAATGGCGACGGTGACGACGAAAAGAAAAACAAAAACAAAGACAGCAGCAAACTGAAACTTTGTTGAACAGATAGCAAGACTCACACCAGTACTTATACACCACCATGTAACAGAATTTCACCTCGCACGATCACCTTCACCTACACATTTCTTTTTGGGGGAAAATAATTTCAGTTGAAACTGAAACGACACAGGCATTCTAGCAAAAGCGAGAGATGACAGTTTAGCCTACAAAGCGCCTTTCAAACACCTACTCTCTCTCTCTTTCTCAAACTTTTTTTCAGGTAATGTTCAGAAGCATCTTGGGTGACACTCTCTTTTTCTAGACGTTTTCAAAGCACCTTCCAGCACTTAATATTTCTGTCTGTCTGTCTGTCTGTCTGTCTGTCTGTCTGTCTGTCTTCTGTCTCTCTCTCTCTCTTTCTCTCTCTCTCTCTCTCTCTCTCTCTCTCTCTCTCTCTCTCTCTCTCTCTCTCTCTCTCTCTCTCTCTCTCTCTCTCGAACATTTTCCAGGTGCTGTTTAGATGAATCTTGGGTGGCACTGTCTCTTCTTCTACTAGTGTCCTATGAACAACGAAGAAAATGACAACGAAAACAAAACAAAAGAAGCGAAGAACATGAGAGACAGAGAGACAGACAGAGAGAGAGAGAGAGAGAGAGAGAGAGAGAGAGAGAGAGAGAGAGCAAAAAAAAGGAGGCGGATGGGTGGGGTGAGAGTGTGGGGGTGGGGGGAGGGGGTGGGGGGGGGGGGTAAGAAGAGCAAATTTTTAATTGTTTAGCATTTTCTAATGTGACATTCTAGTGGTAATGTTACCTCCCCTTCATTTCCAGTAACTGTCTTCTGGTGTTGTTTTTCTTCCTTTGTCTAGCTGTCTTCTTCGTTAGTGTCAGCCAGTCTTTTTGTTGTTGTTGTTGTTGCTGTGTGTGTGTGTGTGTGTGTGTGTGTGTGTGTGTGTGTGTGTGTGTGTGTGTGTGTGTGTGTGTGTTTGTGCGTGTTTGTTTTTGGTCTTTTTCTAAAAACTATTTTGGTCGAAGACATCTTTGTCGAAAGGCTTTTTTTATGGATACGTTTTCCTCGTTCCATACCGATTTTTTCTTCCCACCGGCAGTCATTCGCTTTTTTTCCATGCCATTCTGGTGTGTTACTTTGAATCAAGTCTATTTCAGATACAGGGCATATCGATTACCAGTAGATCAGAAAGAAAGAAAAAAAAAAAAAAGGGGGGGAGGGGTTCAAAGAGAAAATAAAGAACATTCATTTGGGTTTTATTCCTTGATTAGAGATCAGTTTTATGATTTTTTATATATTTTTTCCACTTGATTTGAAAATATGTACCCAACTAGAATGGAGCTCGATTTTCAATCAAAATCAGTTGACATGACTGGCGGTGCAATATTTATATCTCTAATTTGTTAATGGAAGCGATATGCCAGTATCATACTTATGTCCAGTTTGTCACTGACAGCGATGTGCCGGTATTATACTCATGTCCGGTTTATCACTGACAGCTATGCGCCGGTATCATACTTATGTCCAGTTTGTCACTGACTGCGATGTGCCGGTATCATACTTATGTCGTATTTGTCACTGACAGCGATGTGCCGGTATCATGCTTATGTCCAGTGTGTTACTGACAGCGATATGCCGATATCATACTTATGTCCAGTTTGTTACTGACAGCGATGTGCCGGTATTATACTCATGTCCGGTTTATCACTGACAGCTATGCGCCGGTATCATACTTATGTCCAGTTTGTCACTGACAGCGATGTGCCGGTATCATACTTATGTCGTATTTGTCACTGACAGCGATGTGCCGGTATCATGCTTATGTCGTATTTGTCACTGACAGCGATGTGCCGGTATCATGCTTATGTCCAGTGTGTTACTGACAGCGATATGCCGATATCATACTTATGTCCAGTTTGTTACTGACAGCGATGTGCCGGTATCATAGTTATGTCCAGATTGTCACTGACAGTGATGTGCCGGTACTGTACTTGTGTTAAATTTGTTACTGTCAGAGATGTGCCGGTATCATACTTATGCCCAGTGTGTTACTGGCAGCGATGTTCCGGTATCATGCTTATGCCCAATGTGTTACTGACAGCGATGTTCCGGCATCATGCTTATGCCCAATGTGTTACTGACAGCGACAAGCCGGTATCATACTTATGCCTAATTTGTTATTGATAGCGACAAGCCGGTATCATACTTATGCCCAATGTGTTACTGACAGCGACAGACCGGTATCATACTTATGCCTAATGTGTTACTGACAGCGACGTTCCGGTATCACGCTTACGCCCAATGTGTTACTGACAGCAATGTTCCGGTATCATGCTTATGCCCAATGTGCTACTGGCAGCGACAAGCCGGTATCATACTTATGCCCAATGTTCTACTGGCAGCGACAAGCCGGTATCATACTTATGCCCAATTTGTTACTGACAGCGACAAGCCGGTATCATACTTATGCCCAATGTGTTACTGACAGTGATGTGCCAGTGTCATACTTATGTCTCTAACTTGTTACTTACGGCTTGTTACACATGGTAAAATGTCAAAGTTTCTTATGGCCAAATTACACCTGACCTCTTCCTCCTTCCTCTTTCTCCCCCCTCCCTCCCCTCCCCCCCCCCCCCACACCCCCCCCACCCCCACCCCGCCTCCCTCCGTCCCGACAGCCTGTCTGCTGCACGATACAAAGTACAACCACAGACATCAACCTACAAATCCGGCGAAACAAAAGAAAGCCCAAGCCAAGCGACACAAAGAAATGCAGCAGTGGAGGGGGAAAGGAGTACAGCCGTGTATTAATTACCACTTTGAAATGCAGCGGGAAGATCAAGTATTGTTTGCACGGCGCAACCGCCACACATGCCAGCATGTCGGCATCCACTGCATGCACACACACACACACACACACACACACACACACACACAACCACACACACACACACACACACACACACACACACACAGGCACTTGCAATGGGGTATGCGTGCCCCGATATTTGTCCCGAGTCCAATTCTGTGAAGTCTGGAAAAAAAAGTCCCTCGGATGAGGCTATAAGCCGAGGTCCCCTGTCTTGAAGTAAGACTGATTGATGATGATGATGATGATGAAGTGATGCTTAATGTCCTCAGATGTCAGTTGACATATTAGGGACAAGTTGTGACCAATGCCGAAGCACGGTGCAATAATTTTTTACGTCCACGGAAACCAGAAGGCTCGTTAGGACGGACAGCCCAGGACGGCCACCTCGACTCTCACACAGCTCCTGAACTATGACTGATTGATTGATTGATGATCGCTTATATAGCGCTGTTCTCCGCTCTCTTGAGCAGACTCACTGCGCTCGCATGTGATTCTACATGAGTGACTAGCTTTTTATAGCGCGTTTTTGAATATCCACCGAAGTGGTGTACTTACAGCGCTGGCTGCCGTCTCGGCGCAAGTTCTGTGTACAACCATGCTCCATGTCACTTCATGCAAAGCCACATAAGGTGTATGCGTGTTTAGCTGTAACCTGCCACCTGCACTTTTGGCAGCATGACCGGGATCTTGTACGTGCTACTGCGGTAACTCTAGGGTGGAACGGATACCGAAATAAGATTCAGCACAGAAAG
>JABMCL010002942.1:187500-190000 GCA_018857735.1 Alviniconcha marisindica
GAGAGAGAGAGAGAGAGAGAGAGAGAGAGAGAGAGAGAGACAGAGACAGAGACAGAGACAGAGACAGAGACAGAGACAGAGACAGACAGACAGACAGACAGACAGACAGAGACAGAGACAGACAGACAGACAGACAGACAGAGACAGACAGACAGACAGAGACAGACAGACAGACAGAAAAGAGAGAGAGAGAAGCGGGAGGAGGGAGCTGTAACATATAGTATGAAAACGAAACTGTAACGCGGGGTCGATTTTACAGCACCGTTCTCTCCCTGCCTGCCTGCCTGCCTGCCTGCCTGTCTTCTGTCTTCTTTCTTTCTCTCTCTCTCTCTCTCTCTCTCTCTCTCTCTCTCTCTCTCTCTCTCTCTCACGCCCCAGAAGCACAAGTAACTTATCCTGCTACACGTCGTGAGATAGTTATGCCGTGTGCCAATGAGCATGTGTACACAAACAAAGGAGAATCGATTCAAACGTCTCTTCTTCCCAGCAAATCCAATTGCCAATCGAAACCATGGTAACATTTCCGCACTGTCTATAATTATTTCTGTCTTTGTATATATGTATAGAAATGTGAGAGAGAGAGAGAGAGAGAGAGAGAGAGAGAGAGAGAGAGAGAGAGAGAGAGAGAGAGAGAGAGGAGAAGAGAGAAGAAAGAGAGAGAACACACACAGCAACAAAACGAAGAAGAGAGAGAAAAGTGTGTGGTGTTGTGTGTGTGTGTGTGAGAGAAGAGAGAGAGAGAGAGAGAGAGAGAGAGAGAGAGAGAGAGAGAGAGAGAGAGAGAGAGAGAGCGCAAAACAAACAGGAGTTTGAAAACGCCTTTGGGAAATTTATATATATATATATATATATTCCTTTTTTGTTTTTTTAATGTTACAGAGGAGTAGAATAGGAATAGTACCTTAATAACTCGACGAATGAAGAGCAGTTTCAGAAACGGAAAGTGTCCATTTGAAAAAGCATCAAGGCAATTCTTCCATTTTTTTTTATGAAAAAAAAAAAAAAAAATCAATCAATCAAACAAACAAAAAACAAACAGACAAACAAACAAACAAAAACAAACAACCAATGTCACAGTAACAATAATAAGATATTTTGAGAAACGCCGAACACGATGAATAATTTGTCTGAAACAGAGAAAAATTACAGAAAGACAGAAACGAAAAAGAAAGAAACTAAACGAAGATAAGACAAATGAAAGGAAGAAACAACCAATAAGGGACGGAAGAAAACAGTGCTGTATGGAAAAGAAAGAAAAGAAGAAAAAATCCCATACCCCCAGGGAAGACTTTAAAGATGGCGGGAAGAAAGGATAAAAAACGACGAAAACGAAAAACAGAACAGAAAGAGAAAAGGAAAGAAAAAGGAAACACTGAAGAGCGAGAGAAGCGGGGTTGGGGGGATGGGGTGTGTGTGGGGGTGGGGGGGGGGGGGTCTTTAGGAGAAGGAGGAGAAGAGAAAGATGTGTTCGTTACTACAACAAAAACGAACAAAAATCAACACCAACAAAACCCCACAGTAACAACAAACTAACTAACAAAAGCAAAACCTGTGTTTAAAAATGCATAACAATTTGCTGCCGAAGAAAGAAAGAAAACATACAAGCAAGAACAAAAAAAAAACAACAAACAAACAAACAAACAAAAAACAAACAAACAACAACACCAACCAACGAGCCAGCAGAGGAAGAATAAACCATGCCAAAACGAACTTCACCAGTAAACAAAAACCACCACCACCACCACCACCACCACAACCACCACCGCCACAACCACCACGACCAACGAACAACAAACAAGGCACGTGCAGCACAAGAGACTGCAGCAATGAATCAACAGCAGCAGAAGAAGAAGAAGAAGAAGAAGAAAAAGTCCCGTCAACTTACCCCTAGCACCGCCTGCATGTGCATACTTGTTCCTTCATGAGAAGACTGCTTGCCCCGTTTTCAGCGACCGTGTGCAGGAAGCAGCTCTTACCCCGCCCTAGCCTGCCACCAACACGTCACTGCCGAGGCCCGACGTGGAGGAAGACGTTGTCGTGACGCCCGTGTAGGTGGTCAAGCGACGCAAGCACTCACTGTCAATGTCGCGTCACGCTTCAGTGGAGCGCTCGGTCGGCGGTGGTAGGCCCGGGTTGAGAGGACGGTCCACGCGGCCGTCTGCGTCATCGGCACAAAGAGTTAGCGGAGGGTTCCGACGAGAATCGACAGACTTTGAGGCATGGATTGGTATTGGCTGGCTTGTTTGTAATCGGAGCTTTCATCAATAAGCCGTTTTAGTCTCGGTCCCGTTTCGTGCAGTAGATTACGGCTGGTGGTTTGTTTATCTAATTCGTTTTCCGCAGCGTCCGGCTCAGGCGTTGGACGTGGCGATTACTGCGTGGTTTGTTTCGTGTGTGCGAGGCTTCTTCGTTTTCTTTTTCTTTCTTTTTTTCTTTTTGGAGGGGGTAGGGGGGCGGGGGGAGTGTTGTTGTTGTTTTTAATTTCCCGATCGTGTGCTTG
>JABMCL010002942.1:195000-215000 GCA_018857735.1 Alviniconcha marisindica
TATCAGCTTACTAAACCAAACGCTAACTACCCAAGCGTATCTGGACACAACCAGCGTGCCTGCATTGCAGAGCGCTGCACCATCATTATGCATATCAGCTTACTAACACGCTACACTAAGTGTATGTGGACATAACCAGCGTGGCTGCATAGCAGAGAGCTGCACCATCATTATGCATATCAGCTTACTAACACCCTACACTAAGTGTATGTGGACACAACCAGCGTGCCTGCATAGCAGAGCGCTGCACTATCATTATGCATATCAGCTTATTAACACGCTACACTAAACGTATCTGGACATAACCAGCTACACTAAGCGTATCTGGACACAACCAGCGTGCCTGCATTGCAGAGCGCTGCACTATCATTATGCATATCAGCTTACTAACCCGCTGCACTAAGCGTAACTGACTAACCTGCTACACTAAGCGTATATGGACATAACCAGCGTGCCTGCATAGAAGAGCGCTGCACCATCATTATGCATATCAGCTTACTAACCCGCTACTCTAAGTGTATCCGGACATAACCAGTATGGCTGAGGGAGCGCTGGACTAGACATATCAGCTGACTAACCCGCTACATTAAGCGTATCTGGACATAACCAGCGTGGCTGACGGAGCGGTGCACTATCACTATGCATAATTATTAGCTCACTAACCCGCTACTCAAAGCATATGAACTGTAGACGGATGATGCCCGGATCGCGCTAAAAACCCTGGCAGACGAAACAAAATGTCAACCCATCACTCCGCGGATTTGTGCGCATGCAACTTAAGCGCTGAATTAAATCCCACGGGATAATGCAAGTCGAAGCACGAACTACAGAGGACGTCATCTCAAGACACATGCAGACAGATATAGTGTGGTACGTGCGAGTCGGGTAACGAAGTGTGAATATTTCAGTTCTTCCACGGAGGGTCGCCACCGCCATCATTCTGATCATTGCCATGATGCTACTAGCATGCGTTAATAATATCTAGCTGTATGTGTCCATGTCACTGGCCGCTTGATCTTAATTCTCATCTTATCGAAAAGTCTATGTGGAATCTTTAACGTGCGCAACGATCTTAGTGTAATCGAAGGCTCGATGGCGCGACAAATACTGAGGGCTTTGCATATTTCTTGACTCGAAAGAACTGAAGAAGAAAAGAAAAAAGGCAGAGAGAAAAACAAAACAACAATAACAACAACAACAACAACAACAACAACAACAACAACAGTTCATGTGCAGGAGTCGACTCTAGGCCACTGGACTGACAATCCAGCACGTTTGCCAACCAGCCACGTAGCTTCAGGTCCACAGAAACCACAAGGCTTATTAGGGACGGGGGGGGGGGGGGGGGGGGGGAGGAGGGGGGGGGGGGCGGGTCGGGAATAGCTCGTCCGCGCGCTGCGACCCGGAAAGACCGAAGAGACCGTCATGCAGCCACCGCCAGAACAACGATGTTAAGGAGGTGGGGACCCCGTCAGTGCGAAGCAGCTTGCGTGCTTCGCTGATTACTGTTTCAACAGCTGCGCGAAGCAAAGTCATAAAGACAGTGTCCGAGAAGCAACTAAAAGAGGATGTACCTCTGGTGGAGTTGGTGTACCTTGTATTTACACCCATACCGTAGGCGACTCAGGCCTTTGTTGTTGTATTTGTGTTACGTATTTCGAGCGCTAATTGACTCCATCGTGTGTTGATTCCGAGAAGCAACTGTTGAGGAACAACTTTGCAGCAAGACACTGATTCATCCAATTATGAGAGCCCAGCTCCACCTCCGTGATCTTGATCTCTCCTGGTCTCCGTAGAGATGATGATGATGATGATGATGATGATGATGATGAACGTTTTTATATTTTCCGCTCTCGAGCAGACTCACTGCACTTTTGTCCCATGTGATTCTAAACGACTGACTAGCTTTTTTTATAGCGAGATTTTCATTCATTCATTTATTTATTTATTTTAATATCCACCGAGGTGGTGTAGCCTATGTACTTAAGCGCTGTTTGGTTGTTACAGGGCTGGTGCCACGCGAAACTGCAGCCGTCTGAACGCGTTCTGTGTACAGCGTACAAACATGTAAAGTCACTTCATGTAAAGCCACATACGTAGGGTGCATGCTTTGTATTTAGCTGTAACCTGCCACCTGCACTTTTGGCAGAGTGACCGGGATCTTCTACGTGCTACGTCGTGGGCAGAACGGAAACTGAAATAAATCAGCAGAGAAAGTTGACCATGGAGAGAGAAAAAAATCTTCTGAAACCACTCCTCTCCGGACTCGAACCCGCGACCTTTCGATCACGAGTCCGGCGTTCTAACCACTGAGCTATCCCCGTTGGATGAGCCTTATCTCGGCACTCTTCGGCGCAAAGTGAACCTGGTGTGCGAACATCAACATGTACACATGGTATCCTACACGGAGGGCAAAATCACAGCGGCAGTCCAACTCAGCAGTTATTGATCCTCTTTCCCAAGTGCACAGACGTTAATCGGACTAATGCCAGAGGCCTAAAATCTAAACTGACTGAATCGTGACAGAAAGAGGCGGAAAGGGATATATATATATATATATATTATAGACAAACTGACAGAGCCGGAGGGGGAGATAGGGAGAGAGAGAGAGAGGGAGTGTGTCGGGGGTGGGGTTCGGGGTGGCGGTGGGGGGGGGGGGGGGGGGGGGGGGGGGGGGGGGGGAGGGTGACACTCACACAGGAGAGAAGCGGGAGATGTGTGTGTGTGCGTGCGCGCGTGTGTGAGTGTGTGTGTGTGTGTGTGTGTGCGTGCGTGCGTGTGTGTGTGTGTGTGTGTGTGTGTGTGTGTGTGTGTGTGTGTGTGTGTGTGTGTGTGTGCGTGTGTGCGTGTGTGCGTGTGTGTGTGTGTGCGTGTGTGTGCGTGTGTGTGTGTGTGTGTGAGCCGAGAGAGAGAGAGAGAGAGAGGGATGATGATGAATGCGATGATGGTGATGATGATGATGATGATGATGATGATGATGATGATGAAGGTGGTGGTACCTTAGGTGGTGGTGGGGGTGGTACCGTATTACACAAAGGTAAAGATTTAAGCACAATCAAGTCAGTTTTTATTTTTTATTTTTTATTCTCCAAATCTGTCTGCCGGGAGAGAGACAAATAGACAGACAGACTGACATACAGAGACAGAAAGACAGACAACAGGCCGAGAGAGAGAGAGAGAGAGAGAGAGAGAGAGAGAGAGAGAGAGAGAGAGAGAGAGAGAGAGAGAGAGAGAGAGATTGTCAGAGAGCACTCTTCAAAGACAAATTCATAGAAAACAGCAAAGAAAAACGGCTTGCAATGTGGAGGTGGGGCGGGGATGGTGGGAAATGGGGAAGCCATCTCATTAGACAGAAAGAGCCTTTAGGAACATTAAAATGCCGAAACAAAAGGAAAATACTTCGGTGAGTGATATCATGAGCTCTTCGTCAAAACATTTGTCTCTGATGTTTATTTCAATCGCCTTGCTTCAAGCTTAAGGCATTGTTTTGCTTTTCTTTGCTTCGAGTAGGTTTTGGTTTGCGTTGCTTTGTGCGTTGGTCTGCTTCGTTTCACCTTGCGGGAATCTTGCTTTTTCTTCTTTGTGTGAGCTTGTCCTTTTTTTCCCTTCCTGTTTTGCTTTGTGTGAAATTGCTTTTGTTTTACACTCTGTGGTTTAAAATCGGTTTGCCTCGCTTTTCTAATCTCGTCTCAGTTCCGATTGTTTCGTGTTGTTGATATAAAAGTTAAATGTCACGATTTGGCGATCCTAGCTTGACCTTTCAACCTGCCAATAAACTGTCACCAAAAGCACAATCGCACGTGAATTTATGATTTGTGCTCTTTTCCCACCCCCACCCCTCCTCCCCACCACCCCACCCCCACCCCATACTTGCTGTGCGTAAATTAATCGACTGATTAAGAAAGAAGAAGAAAAGAAGAAGAAACGAAAAGAAAAGAAAAAAGAAAAGAAAAAAGAAAAAAAGAAGAAGAGAAAAAACAGAAGAAAAAACAGTGTGACGTGCATTATTTAGATTTCTAGTTTGCTCTAAAAGACGTCACAGTTATTAAGAAGAGGAGAGGGGAAGGACTACATCCCCGTTTTAACTTGAGGGCGTTTTCTCCCTCCTCTTCTTCTTCTTTTCTGAACCATCTTGAATATTTTCCAGTGAAGAATAGGGTCGTGACGCATTATTTGAAGGTCACATTACAAACATAACAGACTCCTGCAGCCGACAGAGTGAAGAGGGCGGCCCGATTTAATCTCACTTGGCTCTAACCATCATGAACTAACTCTTTAGGTGTTTGCCCGCCATTGTGGGGGAGGGGAAACGTGTTCAAGAGAGCCTCCGTTTGGATTACAGCCTCGTTTTGAAGGCTTTTATGCAAATAAAGCGTGCGTAAGCGGAAATCATGATTTCGGAAGGTGATATGTGGCAGACGGTGATCCAATTGAAAACGCCGGCGAAATCTCTTTTTTTTGGGGGGGGTAGGGGGGGGGGGGGAGAAAATTATTTTCGAGGGAGATTTGTTTTCTCTCTCTTTCTTAACTCCCCCCCGCCCCCGTGTGTGTGTGTGTGTGTGTGTGTGTGTGTGTGTGTGTGTGTGTGTGTGTGTGTGTGTGTGTGTGTGTGTGTGTGTGTGTGTGTTTGTGTGTGTGTGTGCTTATATTTCCCCCCTTCATCTAACATAGTAAGGCGTGTGCTGATAGTGGGAGTGGAGGGAGGAAGCGGCAGGGGCGGAGAGTTTGTGGGGGTGGAATGGGGAGGGGGCGTGGGGGGTGGGGGGCAGAGAGAGGCATCTCATTAGTGTATCCATAACGACTGAAGAGAAAAACGTGATCACGGCTCCAGTTCTAGCAAACATAAGTTGAAAGTTAGTATAGGAAGATGCCTGTAAACGAAGAGCAGATAATCCTGACGAGATCCCCAGTTAAAAGAAATGTACACCACTCAAGTGACTTCTCCTTCCACTCTTGTTGGTGTCGGACATTGGGGACAAGTTGTGTGTGTGTGTGTGTGTGTGTGTGTGTTTTGTTGTGTTGTGTGTGTGTGTGTGTTGTGTGTGTGTGGGTAGTGGGTGGTGTGTGTGTGAGTGTGGATCGTGATGTAGTGATAGTGATGTTGTGTGTGTGGATGTGTGTGTGTGTGTGTGTGTGTGTGTGTGTGTGTGTGTGTATATATATATCTATATCATGATAGAAATAACAAAACATCGCCGTGTGCTCAATATCCCACTGTGGGGTGAGAGAGAGTAGAGGGGTTGGGGTGGGGGCGACGGGGGTATCAGAGAGAGAGGGGGGTGGATAAGAGACAGAAGAATGGGTAGGAAAGACAGGGATGAGAGAGAGAGAGAGAGAGAGAGAGAGAGAGAGAGAGAGAGAGAGAGAGAGAGAGAGAGAGAGAGAGAGAGACACACACACACACACACACACACACACACACACACACACACACACACACACACACACACACACACACACACACACACACACACACACACACACACACATAGAGAGAGACACAGAGAGAGGGACAGACAGAGACAGAGACACACAGAGACAGAGACAGAGAGAGACAGAGACACACACAGAGACACAGAGAGACACACACAGAGACACAGAGAGACAGAGACAGAGAAAGAGACAGACAGACAAATACAGAGACAGAAATACAGAGAAAGAGACAGAGAGACAGAGACAGAGACAAATACAGAGAGACAGACATGACATAAAATGATACAGCAAATGTGAAATTCAAAACACTGCACAAAACTCGAGACGGTCATGTCACATTACTACTATCTTTCAAACACGTAGAAAAAAAAGTTGTGTTTTCGCACTTTTATTTCAAATAATCATTCCAACATATTTCTTCCGGGGATTTCTTACAGGAGTTCTTTATCTTGACAGATTAAAAAGAAGAAGAAGAAGAATTATTTTGGCTTCCTCGACTTTCAGTCATGATGAACTCGAACCCGATGTTCGCCGGATATCATTTGACGTACTGACATCCAGGTGCATGTCTTGAGTCAGTACTTGTTCATTTTAAAATCGAAAGACAACCATACTTTTCTCTGTTTTCATGAGCATAATGCATTATAGACATTGAAAGTATCGCCGAAATTAGAGTGACAAAACACGATTACTCAGGATAGATAATGTAGCAGTAAAGTAGATTGTTCCAAAGTAGATAGCGTAGTAGTAGGGTCGATTAGTAGTAGGGTACTACTATTACCTTGTAGTAGGCTTCATTGCTACAGGATAGGTAATGCAGGAGCAGGGTACACTGCTGCAGGATGTTTACTGTAGTAGTAGGTTATTGTTCCAGGACAGATAATGTAGTAGTAGGGTAGACTGTTCCAGGATATATAGTGTAGTAGTAGGAAGAATATTGTAGAATAGACAGTGTAGCAGTAAGGGAGACTGTTCCAGGATATATAGTGTAGTAGTAGGAAGAATATTGTAGAATAGACAGTGTAGCAGTAAGGGAGACTGTTCCAGAATATATAGTGTAGTAGTAGGAAGAATATTGTAGAATAGACAGTATAGCAGTAAGGTAGACTGTTCCAGGATATATAGTGTAGTAGTAGGAAGAATATTGTAGAATTGACAGTATAGCAGTAAGGTAGACTGTTCCAGGATATATAGTGTAGTAGTAGGAAGAATATTGTAGAATAGACAGTGTAGCAGTAAGGTAGACTGTTCCAGGATAGATAGTGTAGTAGTAGCAGCAGGGTAGGGTTTCCCACAATAGATACTGCAGCAGTAGTAGGGTAGACTCTTCCGGGATAGACAGTGTAGTAGTAGGGTAGATTGTTCCAGGATAGATAGTTTAGCAGTAGTATGGTAGACTGTTCCAGGATAGATAATGTAGTAGTAGGGTAGATTGTTCCAGTGTAGATTGTGTAATAGTAGGGCAGACTGTTCCAGGATAGATAATGTTGTAGTCGGGTAGACTGTTCCAGAATAGATAATGCAGTAGTCTGGTAGACTGTCCCAGGATAATGTAGTAGTCTGGTAGACTGTCCCAGGATAATGCAGCAGTCTGGTAGACTGTTCCAGGATAGTAGTCTGGTAGACTGTTCCAGGATAATGTAGTAGTCGGATAGACTGTTCCAGAATAGATAATGTATTAGTCAAATATCTGTTCCAGGATAATGTAGTAGTCGGGTAGACTGTTCCAGAATAGATAATGTATTAGTCAGGTATCTGTTCCAGGATAATGTAGTAGTCGGATAGGCTGTTCCAGAATAGATAATGTATTAGTCAGGTATCTGTTCCAGGATAATGTAGTAGTCGGGTAGACTGTTCCAGGTCAATGTTGAAAATTGAAAATAGATGTTATAGGACCGGTAAATATACTGTTTGCGAACGAGTCCGTGCATCATTCAGTCAGGAAATTTTACAGGCTTGGGCAGTGAAGGGGCTAATTGCTATTGGGCGATTCAGCGAAGCTGGTTTGCTAAAGTGAATGCTCTTTGTAATCTTTCGCGAAAGACGTCGTGATAGGTCGCAGCGCACTTCCGGGCCGATTTCTGAGTAGGCGTTGCTTCACGCTGTGTATAACAATGGATGTTGAATCTAGAATCGCGAAGCAGCACAAATGCCAATACTGTTGCAGTTGCAAAAATTACCGCCAGACTCATTATGACTACGGGCCTCCAAAAATGCCTTTAAAGTTGGCGGTGTAAGATTCGCAAATTCACTGTCACTGCCTTCCATTGTGAAGAAAGCACGCACCGGATATAAAAGCAGCCAAGGGACTTAAGCGATACCGGGCAAAAGTCAAGGGAGTTAACAACCCCTCCTGAATCGCCCAATTGACTGGGCTCTTCGTGCTGAAAGGGGCATTCTTCCAGGCACTGGACACCGAAACAACATAACAGAGTAGCTCACCCAAAGGCAGATACGTATCCCACATCGCATTCTTCGCCGTTTAATTGTTAAGTGCTGTTTTGTAGTTAACTGAAGTGGGGGCTTACCCCTAACATTCGCATGTTGCGTTTTGTCATAACAACTAGCGTTCTTTTTCAACTTTTATGGGTTTGGATCTAACTGGGGCGGTCAAGAAGTTTTGCAGGTGATGATCGATACTTTAACGACTTATAGCAGAGACATTTTCCGGGATTTTCAAAGTGATCTAGCTCCATTGCTATCCACAAAGAGGTGCCGTCGCGTTAGCCATTTTTTGGAAGGCGTTGTTCAGAATGGACATTGTGTAAGTCGAAAAGGTCGTTCCAGGGTATATAGTACAATAAGTAGTAGGTTAGACTGTTCCAGGATCCCATCCTCCAAAGTGGGCGTGGTGTGAAATTGTGAAGTTGCAGCGCTCCCAGTGTCTTGATTTCGCAACAAGTACGGACGGTTTCCTGCAAGTTCTATCAAATTCAACATTCGTTCAAGCACTGGACACGAAAACAACATAGCTCACCGAAAAGCAGATAGGTTAAGTATCTAATTAATTCTGCATCTCATTTTCACCGTTTAACTGTTGTTGAAGTGTCGTTTTGTAAGGGATTACCCCAAATTCGCATGTTGTGTTTTGTCCTAATAAACATCAAGATCCAAACACATAAAAGGTTCAAAATAACCCTACTTATTAGGACAAAACGCAACATGCGAATATTCGGGGTAATTCCCTTCATCAAGCTACAAAACGATGAAAAATGAGATGGAGAGCTAATCTTTTTCTAATAGATAACGTGGTGTGTGCGTGTGTGTCGTGCGTGTGTGTGTGTGTGTGTGTGTGTGTGTGTGTGTGTGTGTGTGTGTGTGTGTGTGTGTGTGTGTGTGTGTGTGTGTGTGTGTGTGTGTGTGTGTGTGTGTGTGTGTGTGTGTGTGTTAACCTTTTATGTGCTTGGATCCTGTTTCCTGCAAGGCCAGTTTTCAGAGTAAAAACCAGGCAAAAGTCACATGGTGTTAATTAAGTCAGGGGCTGTAGGCCGGATAGTGCAGGACTTGTAAAACCTTCCTCCCTCAAGACACTGACTAATTTGAGACCGTTGCTTCCCGGGGTCGGGCAATACTGTTATAATAATAATAATAATAATGAATACTTAGAGCGCCTAACCCGCACAGGCCCTAAGCGCTTCCGCTTTTAACTTTTTAACTACAAATACATATTCGTCCAAATTCAATGCATACAACATGAACGCACGCACACACGCAAGTACACACACAGACTCGCACGCACGCACCCGCACGCGCACACGCACACACACACACACACACACACACACACACACACACACACACACACACACACACACACACACACACACACACACACACACACACACACACACCAGTCGCATATCAGGGCAATCAGGGCAATGAGACTGAAGAAAAGGTTTTAAAAAGAGAAAGGTTTTCAGGAAGATTTAAAAGAGCTGACAGAGGTAGAATGGCGGACAGAAACAGGGAGTTGGTTCCAGATAACTGGAACCTGGTAAGAGAAAGAGCGCTGCATGACCACAGGACTTTGTTCGGAAGGATGGTATTCTGAACACTCGGGTGTCTGTAGAAGAGCGGAGCTGCCGGGAGGGAGTGTAAAGGTGAAGAAGTTCTGAAAGGTAGACGGGAGCCTGATGAGAAGTGATCTTAAAGCAAAGCAAAGACAATTTGTATTCGATCCTCTGCTCTACTCGACGTTATGGAGTAGCAACGTTCTTGTGGTTTCCACGTTTGGTCTCTGCTCATGGATGGCCAAGACAACTATTGCCTGCACTGATCCTGCGTAGTGGTTGCTAGTCATTGTTGTTTCCTTGGGCAGAATGTCGACCAGCGTTTAACAACACTGATCCTGCGTAGTGGTTGCTAGTCATTGTTGTTTCCTTGGGCAGAATGTCGACCAGCGTTTAACAACACTGATCCTGTGTAGTGGTTGCTAGTCATTGTTGTTTCCTTGTTTGACAACACTGTTCCTGAGTAGTGGTGGCTGCATGGTCATTGTTGTCTGCATGGGTAGAATGTCGACCAACGTTTAACAACACTGTTCCTGTGTATTGGTGGCTGCATGGTCATTGTTGTCTGCTTGGGAAGAATGTCGACCAGCGTTTGACAACACTGTTCCTGAGTATTGGTGGCTGCATGTTCATTGTTGTCTGCTTGGGTAGAATGTCGACCAGCGTTTAACAACACTGTTCCTGTGTAGTGGTGGCTGCATGTTCATTGTTGTCTGCGTAGGCAGAATGTCGACCAGCGTTTGACAACACTATTCCTGTGTATTGGTGGCTGCATGGTCATTGTTGTCTGCTTGGGCAGAATGTCGACCAGCGTTTGCTAGCACTGTTCCTGTGTAGTGGTGGCTGCATGGTCATTGTTGTCTGCTTGGGTAGAATGTCGACTAGCGTTTGACAACACTGTTCCTGTGTAGTGGTGGCTGCATGGTCATTGTTGTCTGCTTGGGTAGAATGCCGACCAGCGTTTAACAACACTGTTCCTGTGTAGTGGTGGCATTCTTGTCTGCTTGGGCAGAATGTCGACCAGCGTTTAACAACACTGTTCCTATGTAGTGGTGGCTGCATGTTCATTGCTGTCTGCTTGGGCAGAATGTCGACCAGCGTTTGACAACACTGTTCCTACGTAGTGGTGGCTGCATGGTCATTGTTGTCTGCTTGGGCAGAATGTCGACCGCATGCTTAAAGAATACAGTAAAGAGCCGTTTCTTGCTCTGAAATCCGCGTCTGAGGACGACTGGTCTGTCATCGGCTTCATTGATCCATACCATGTCTGCCTGTTATGAACGAATGCCAGAGACCCTTACGAAAGTTCCACCTCCTGTGATAGCATCGGTTAGTCAGCTGGACCTTTGCGGTTCACAAATGGCCAGCATGTGTTTAGCACATCTCACTCTCCTCTTTTATGCCTCTGTCGCGACATACTACTTGAATGTCCTGTTCCCAGAGTTATTTCAGAAAAATGGATATGACTTAAATGCTTGCAACATCGTAAGAGTTATTTTGTATAATACTGATGTCACCAATCATATTGTTAAATTGATTGTTAGTATAATATGATGATATATGTTGTTGTTGCTGCTGTTTGTGTGTGTGTATGTGTCTAATGTCACCTCGATGTGAACAGACATAAAATAAAATATTGATTGATTGATTGATCGCGAAGTGGGGTACTCATTTTGTACAAATCTCTCTCTCTCTCTCTCTCTCTCTCTCTCTCTCTCTCTCTCTCTCTCTCTCTCTCTCTCTCTCTCTCTCTCTCTCTCCTTTTAAGGTCAGGAGAATGGCCCCATTAGCAGAAAAATGACAAGACTTAAAAAGCAACAGGACTAGGCGGAAAAACAAGTGAGGAGATAGAAAAAAGGGAAACAAATGACAGCAATAAAAACGTAAATAATCTACAACTAATGACCTCTTTGTGAAGGCGTTATTTGGTTGTTTGGTCTATCTTTATTTAAGAGAAGACGTTGCTTCTCTCTCTCTGTCTCTGTCTGTCTGTCTGTCTGTCTGTCTCTGTCTGTCTCTGTCTCTCTGTTTTGCACACGTGATGCCGAAAAGGACATGGAATTAAGAAAGGACGCCCCCGAGTAACAGAACGTAGGCCTACGTCACGTTTTATCCGAACACGGTTTGGGTTGCTACTGAATACAGCAAAGGCTACTGAATACAGCAAAGGCTGCCTCCCCGTGCTCACCAGCTTCTCCCATCACCATTAGTCTCTCCACCTCCTGTCTCTCCTTCAATGCTAAGCTATCATTACATTTTCAACATCCCTCCTAACCTATGTTAAGCGAGCTTCGCACTTTCGGTGGATGGGGCGACTGAACGGTACAGCTAGCTGCTATTTGTGTTTTCTCTGTCGGTTCCTTATCCGATCAAGTCTAAACGTTCCATAGATGTTATGAACACAAGCACGCACATGGCTTTTTAGCGACTTTCGCGTGACATTAGGGGAGATAATGGAGGCGTTTCCGGTCTCGACGAAAAGTTTAATGGAGTTCGCTTTTTTTCTCTCCCCCTCCCCCCCCCCCCCCCTCCCCCCCCCCCCCTACCTTTTTCCCCTTCTGTTTTCTTCTTCTTCTTCTCTCGGAAACGTTTAAGTGACCTCGTTCAAAGTTTACGCGATGCTCGCCTCCGCTACACTTAGTATCTATCATGCGAAGAAGAATCTAAAACAACAACAACAACGACAAAAGCGTTGACCTAGTCCAATTCATTCCGTCTGTCTTTCTTCTTCTTCTTCTTCTTCTTCTTCTTCTTCTTCTTCTGTCAGGAAAAACAAAAACAAAACAAGAACGAATGCACGAGCTTCTAACCCTTTCCTCTGAATCCTGTAGGAAAGGCGTACTGTTGAAAGACACCTACACGTCGCGGATAGGCCTACAGGGAAAACACGAGGCTTGGACGTAGCCTACTCTAAAAGGCACTGAATACCGAAATTTGTCGTAACTCATTTCTGCATACTTTATAGGTTTGGCTACAGCTGGAATGTATACAGATAAAATATATATGCATGTGTGTATGTGAGTGTGTGTGTGTGTGTGAGAGAGAGAGAGAGAGAGAGAGAGAGAGAGAGAGAGAGAGAGAGAGAGAGAGACAGAGAGACAGACAGACAGACAGACAGACAGACAGACAGACAGACAGACAGACAGACAGACAGACAGACAGAGACAGAAACAGGGACAGAGAGACAGAGAGAGACAGAGAGACACAGAAAGACACAGAGAGACACAGAGAGACAGAGAGACATTGTTCGTGTTATATGCTCACTGTGGATAAACTCGATCATCACGCCGATTTTCATGTGTGTGTGGAGGGGGGTGGGGGTGGGGGGGGACGGGGAATGGGTGCGTGCTTGCATGCTTGCGTGCGTATGGGTGGGTGGGTGCGTGTGTGTGTGTTCGCGCGCCTGCGTGCGTGCGTGTGCGTGCATGAGTGGGTGCGTCTGTGAACACGGGCACGCGTCTGTGACAGTAATTACGCATGCTAGTTTATTACTGTCTTAATAAATTCGATCCTCAAGTCTATTTTCGGTTCCCTTCCCGTCTTTAATCCACACTCTCTCCCTCTCTTCTCGTGCATTAAGAGCGATACTATTCACAACATTCTAAGAAGCTGTTTCGCCATTTATGGGAGGCTGCCATAACTGTTACTAAAAATAGAACATAATGTGCGCGATTTCCGGCTTGAAAGATCAACAACAACGTTATACAGAAAAATATACTGTGTCGTAAGCTGGGCTAAGAAATGACCGAGAAAACACAACAACATGTACACGTGTGTATCCGTTCTATCTATATATATTCTAACTGTGGCCATAAATAAGAATTATATAAATAATTATGCAGAAACGAGTAACGACAAAGTTCGGTAATCGGTGCCCTATAGGGTAACACGTATGCAGAAATATGTTCATAGATCTACAAGGAGTAGTGTAAATCGTCCCTAATATGTCAGCCCTACATCTGAGGACATTAAACCTCACATCATCATCGAGTAGTGTAATGGCAGAGACAGGGTGGAGCTGTGTGAAAGTCGAGGTGGCCGTCCTGGGCTCCCCGTCCTTCACCCCTTCACTGCCATAAATTCGCTTGAAAACAACTAATAAAGGTGCCAAATTTGACATCCTTAAGACTTTCTGTTTTCTTTTTCGCAATAGCACGTGAAAAGGCTTTCGTGAAAAGGAGCAATATTGAAATTAGATTTGCTCTAGGACCGGAAAATATACTATTAGCAGGCGTGTGTACGCAATTTGAAAATATTTTCGTAAAAAGGAGAAATATTGAAATTAGATTTGCTATAGGAGCGGGAAATATACCGTCAGCAGACGTGAGTATCCAATTTTCAGCCCGGAAATTGTACAGGCTGAGGCAGTGAAGGGGTTAGTAGTGTGTACGGTGCCAGCACGTGGAAGTGAAGCAACACTGAACTTTGAACTTGAGTGGTGTGATGGGACATGGCGTGCTGACCACGGCTGTAGTTACAGTCAGAGAAAACAGTGCAACGTTCTTACAATGTGTTGCGTCCACCAAAAGCTGCTGCTGAGGAATGCTCAGGTGGATTCCCACCGCCACCCTCCCCCCACCCCAGCAAGCCGCCCCCCATCTCCACACAGTCAACGTTCTAGATACACGTACAGCTAAATTCTGCTCATACTATTCTCACGTGCTTCCGGTGTAGTACGTACCTCTGTTGTTTTTTGCTTGTTTGTTTGTTTGTTTGTTTGTTGTTGTTGTTGTTGCTGCTGTTGTTGTTGTTTTCTTTTGTTTTTGTTTTGTTGTTGGTGGTGTTTCTTGTTTGTTTGTTTTGTTTGTTTTTGCTTGTTTTTGTTGTTGTTGTTGCTGTTGTTTTCTTTTGTTTTGGTTTTGCTGTTGGTGGTGGGTTTTTTAAGTTTGTTTGTTTATTTTTGGTGTGTGTGTGTGTGTGTGTGTGTGTGTGTGTGTGTGTGTGTGTGTGGGGGGGTATTTAGTTTTTGTTGTTGTTGTTGCTGTTGTTTTGCTTTGTTTCGTTTCGTTGTTTGTTTCGTTGTTGTTCTTGTTGCTGATGAAGATTATGTTTTTTGCTGTTTGTTTGTTTACTTTTCTCTCCCCCCCCCCCCCCCCAACCCCCTTGCAAGCCTATAAGTGCTGCGTTAGTGTTTCTATGTTCAGCATAGTTCAGGAACTGTGTGAGAGTCGAGGTGGCCGTCCTGGGCTGTCCGTCCTAACGAGCCTTCTGGTTTCCGTGGATGTAAAACTATATTGAACCATGCTTCGGCATTGGTCTCAGCTTGTCCCTAATATGTCAACTGACATCTGAGGACATTAAGCAACACTACCTACCTACCTATCTACGTTCAGTGACTGAAAAGGCATTAGTACCAACAACAACAAAAATCAATCAACTGGTCACTCACTGCCTGACCCGCTCGTCAGAGGCAGCCAATTAGCGACGACCTGTGGGGATTGTGCGCAGGATGAGCATGTCCAAGCGATGATCACATGCCTGGACATACGTTGTCCACAGATGACCGCGTGTGGCGGTTGACCGGAAGTTGAGATCCAATAGTTAATTAACTTCCGACAGTAAGAGGATTAGCAGTTGGGCTTCTTCTCTCCAGACAGCCCATTTAGAGCACTGCGGCTCACAAGCACTTGTTGTTGTTGTTGTTGTTGTTGTTGTTGTTGTTGTTGTTGTTGTTGTTGTTGTTGTGGTTGCTCTTCTTCTTCTTCTTCTTCTTCTTCTTCTTCTTCTTCTTCTTCTTTGTATTTAAACTCTTTTCACATGTGTGGTATCTTACAATTATCAAGATAACAGCATATACTAACAGGTTACATCAAAACAATAACAAACCAACAACAACAAAAATAAAAGAAGAAAGAAAGAAGAAAAGGGACACACACACACACACACACACAGAGGCGCACGCGCCGCACACACACACACACACACACACACACACACACACACACACACACACACATACACAGACTTACAGTTTATATATACAGCATGGTCAACTGAGAATAGCCCAGTTTTCAACCCGTGTAGCACAGAACCTGTCCAACACAATCACAATGATTCAATCCACTGACCTTTCGCTCATCCAATCGCATTCAGACACATTCGCATTCAACTGACCATTCGCTGATACATTGCCATTACCATAGGCACACGCCATCATACCACTACACACATATACACATAACAATTGAAACGACCCTGAACCTTTGCACTGTATTGTTAGAACTTGTCTGCAGAGTGACAAAAGCCAGTGACGATTTCATCGACGCTCTACATGCCATGAACGTCCTGGGGCACACTGACCGAATGGTTTCGGTCAATAGTCCGGAGCGGCTGGAGAATGTTGTTCTCCAGGGCCAACTTTCTGTGCCAATCCATTATTTCGGTATCTGTTCCGATCACCTTCGTGTATTGCAGTAGCACGTAAAAAAGATCCCGATCTTTTTCCCAAAAAGTGCAGGCAGCAGGTTACAGCTAAACACACTTGCACCCTACGTACGTGGCTTCGAATGAAATGACACTGTAAACTGATGCATGGTTGCATGGTGTACACAGATTTTGCGCCGAGACGGCAGCAGTTTCACGTTGTACCAGCCATATAACAACTATGCAGCAGCGCTGTGAGTACACCACTTCGGTGGACATTCATATTTGGCCCACAGAAAGATGACATTGCAGATATCCCCCATTTCCACTTGGCATTTCAAATATACCTCCAGTTTGTCATTGTTCGTACGCGCTCGGTTTTCGTTTGTTTGCACAAAACAATAAACGAAGGCGTACTTCGAGCAATACAGTTCTTATAATTATCATGAATCAAAAATCTTAACCATACTCTTTATATAGGCCGAAATATGATCATCCTTTTTATGATGATGATGATGATGATAATAATAATAATGATAATAATAGGGAATTTATAGAACGCTTTCATAGACTCAAAGCGGTTTACAGTTTAAAGCAAAACTGCAACACGTAAATACTAACAGAAATCAGTGAATTAAAAATTAATTAATAAACACTTTGAAACAAAACATAGTGAAACACACCACACACACACACACACACACACACACACACACACACACACACACACACACACACACACACACACGCGCGCGCGCGCGAACAGAATACCATGAAACTCTAAGTTCTGCGTACAGGTCACGGAAGAAATACGTAATTATGCATTGCAATCATTTTTGACACTGATTGTTCTTATCTGTGCAGTGAACATATTATGACGTATGCAGCGTTCTAGAAAAAATGCAAGTCCACGACAAAAGGTGTGGTCTACTGGGTTTTACCCCAATCTATTTTTAACTCATAACGATTGGCAACATTTTGGTAAATTTAGCCGGCAGGTTGTTAGGAATAATGCAACAGACAAATCATGGCTAAGACAATGGAAATGTGTTGTTGGTTGAAGCGCTGCTTTACATCCACAGAAACCGTAGGTTTATTAGGGACGGGAACCCAGGACGTCCACCTCGACTTTCACACAGCTCCTGAGCTCTGACAATGGAAATTCATGCAAAAATCGATTTATCTCCAAATCCGAGAAAGCTAGTTTTGAAGGCGATTTTGACCACGATGTAGGGACTGTGCAAAGCTATGTACCGCGAACTTTAAACTGCTGCAGCCCTTTGTACTTTAAGAAGAAAAAGATCAATACTACAAGATCTCTCTCTCTCTCTCTGTCTGTCTCTCTGTCTCTCTGTCTGTCTGTCTGTCTCTGTCTCTGTCTCTGTCTCTGTCTCTGTCTGTCTCTGTCTGTCTGTCTGTCTGTCTGTCTGTCTATGTCGTCTATCTGTCTGTCTGTCTGTCTGTCTGTCTGTCTGTCTGTCTCTCTGTCTCTCTCTCTCTCTCTCTCTCTCTCTCTCTCTCTCTCTCTCTCTCTCTCTCTCTCTCTCTCTCTCTCTCTCTCTCTCTCCAGAGTCAGGAGTGAGCAGCATAGCACAGCACCGCACCGTCCAGGAAGGACTGAGTATGGTGTCACAAACGACGATGTAGAGAACGTAGAACAACAGTCCAAGCATGTCCTGGTTCTATAGAAATATTTAATCCAAATGTTCGCCCTGGAGGGCTTTGTCAAGGCCTGCCCTGTCGGCTGGATTTCTCTGAAAGTGGATGAAGACAGCAAAACAAGGCTGTCTGTGGCTCCTGGGTACCGCGCCGGGATCCAGCCGACCGGACAGGCCTTGACAAAGCCCTCATGGGCGAAAACGTGGATTACAAGTTTCTGTAGAACCAGGACATGCTTGGACTGTTATTCTACGAGCTCTCTGTCTGTCTGTCTGTCTGTCTGTCTGTCTGTCTCTGTCTCTTGTGTCTGTCTCTCTGTCTCTGTCTCTGTCTCTGTCTCTGTCTCTGTCTCTGTCTCTCTCTCTCTCTCTCTCTTCTCTCTCTCTCTCTCTCTCTCTCTCTCTCTCTCTCTCTGTTTTTAAGCCAAACACACAGGCTCCGAAGCATGCAAAAAGCCCAACTATCCGGCAGACTGGATTGGAGCATGTGGATCTGGATGGTCATAATGGAACAGATACAGAGCGTTTACAATGAAGGGTTTCTTTTATGTACTGCAATTACCCCCCTCCCCTTCCCCCTTCCTTACTTAGGGCGTCTTCTGAATTTCACGGGCGTTTTACAACTGTGCAGAGGCCGTTTCAATTTCCAACACCACACCCGTGGCACAGCAACATAGACACTTGCTGTACGTCTTTGTAAAGCAGGCCTTTTTCGTACGGTGAGTCACCGCGGACCCCTCCCCTTGAGGGACTTCAGTCCACTGACGAAACATGAGTGTGGAGAGACCCTGGGGGATCTTGAGCCTGTTTACGACTTGCGTCTAACGACTGCGAGTGAATTCACGCTGCCAGAGGCTGTGACATGCAACAGACAGCCAGGCGGTGTACGTCTTTGTAAAGCTGGTCGTTTTTCTTAGGTTGAGCCACCGCGCCCCCCCCCGCTTCATGGAACTCCCCTCCACCGACGAAACAAGAGTGTGGAGAGAGGCTTGAGGATCTTGAACCTGTTTACTGATGATGTCACACGCTAGAGACTACGACACAGAGGGTGTCTTTGTGAAGCTGGTCGTTGTTGTTACGGTGAATCACCGCGGACACGTAAAGCCAGAGAGACGTCACTCCATCGATGAAACAAGAGTGTGGATGTTGCTGTTGAAGTGTTGCTTTACGTCCACAGAAACCGTAGGTTTATCAAGGACGAGAGCCCAGGACGTCCACCTCGACTTCCACGCAGCTCCTGAGCTCTGAAGAGTGTGGAGAGAGCCCTGGGGATCTTGAACCTGTTCATGACCTACCTGTTCACTGATGATGTCACGCTGCCAGAGACTACGACACAGAGGGTTCCTTTGTGAAGCTGGTCGTTGTTGTTACGGTGAATCACCGCGGACACAAACCAGAGAGACGTCACTCCACCGACGAAACAAGAATGTGGAGAGAGCCTTGGGGATCTTGAACCTGTTTACTGATGATGTCACACGCTGCCAGAGACTACGACACAGAGGGTGTCTTTGTGAAGCTGGTCGTTGTTGTTACGGTGAATCATCGCGGACACTAAGCCAGAGGGACTTCACTCCACGGACGAAACAAGAATGTGGAGAGAGCCTTGGGGATCTTGAACCTGTTTACTGATGATGTCACACGCTGCCAGAGACTTGTGAAGCTGGTCGTTGTTGTTACGGTGAATCATCGCGGACACTAAGCCAGAGGGACTTCACTCCACGGACAAAACAAGAATGCGGATCTTGAGGATCTTGAACCTGTTTACTGATGATGTCACACGCTAGAGACTACCACACAGAGACTGTCTTTGTGAAGCTGGTCGTTGCTGTTACAGTGAATCACCGCGGACACATAAGGCCAGAGAGACTCACTCCATCGACAAAACAAGAGTGTGGAGAGACCCCTGGGGATCTTGAACCTGTTCATGACCTACCTGTTTACTGATGATGTCACGCTGCCAGAGATTACGACACAGAGGGTGTCTTTGTGAAGCTGGTCGTTGTTGTTACGGTGAATCACCGCGGACATATAAAGCCAGGGGGACGTCACTCCACCGACGAAACAAGAAATACAACAACAACAACAATAAAATTAAATGCAGAAATACTTTCAGTGGTAAAAGCGTGCATGATGTTTGATCTGAGTTCCCCGAACCTTAAAAGAGAGAACATTCGATAGTTTTAACTTCTCTTGAGAAGAAATCTTTATTTCTGCGTTTGTGGTACCCACCACGTCTCTCTAGTCCCCACCGCACCCCCCCCCCCACGCCCCCCCACCCCCCCTCCCCCTCCCTCTTCTTCCCCATGCCCTCACGGGCGTAGAAATAAACGTCGAATTTGAAAGCTTTGTTCCAAGGGTAGCACCAAGAGATTTATTTTGACAGTTTGTCTGAAAGAGCGTTTTCTTTTCTTCTTCTTCTGCTTCTTCTTCTTCTTTAAAAAAACAAACAAACAAAAACTAAACAATAACTTCAAAGTAGGATTGATACTCCCACCGGTTCACTTAGGCTCTAATTAAAGTGCCTAAAATGTAGAGA
>JABMCL010002942.1:222500-225000 GCA_018857735.1 Alviniconcha marisindica
ATGACAAAACTTAACCGGAAAATAAATATGGAAACAATATTATCTAAGGCCAGGAAAAGCCTTAATTTTTGCTGAAAATTATCATGAAGAATCCCAGGGGTCAAGACATAAAAACTCTCACTCATCCGGCAATCTCTCTTGTAAGATCGAAACGGACATACGGACAAGAGGTCGGCTTCTCCGCTCCGAAGAGCTATCTGAGGAAACTACGAAGTGTAGATAGCTCTGTGTCTTTTTGTGAGCCTGTACTCCTAACATCAATAATCGAGATGAGTTACAGGATTTATTTAAACAGTAAAATGCTCTTTAGAATATATGACACGCTTCCCACAAGTGATTCTTGGACTCTGTCTGTCTGTCTGTCTCTGTCTCTGTCTGTCTGTCTGTCTGTCTGTCTGTCTGTCTGTCTGTCTGTCTGTCTGTCTGTCTGTCTGTCTGTCTCTCTCTCTCTCTCTCTCTCTCTCTCTCTCTCTCTCTCTCTCTCTCTCTCTCTCTCTCTCTCTCTCTTCTGTGTGTGTGTGTGTGCGTGTGTGTGTGTGTGTGTGTGTGTGTGTGTGTGTGTGTGTGCGTGCGTGCGTGCGTGCGTGCGTGCGTGCGTGCGTGCGTGAGCGTGCGTGTGAGTGCATGCATACAATACAATATAACTTTATTGCCAAGTGTCAATACAATGATTGCACGAGGAATGTTTTGTGGTGCCAAATACACTCATCACACATTCACTCCAATCATAAAACATTTAATTACAACAACAGCAACAACAACAACAAAAACTCCTGGTAAAAAGTCATTCATAGATAACAACATGAGAAAATCCCACTGGCTCAAGCTGTGCATATCACATAAAATAAAATTGCCACTTCCCGAGGACCCCCTCTTAAAATTTACTGTCCTAAGAAAAGCAATTATAAGAATTATCTAGAACAAATTAATTAATTAACCCCGCCGGCTTACTCCCCTGGCCACTACCACCCTGACGCATCCAAGATCCTACGCACTAAAAACTAAAAACATCCCCGCCTGGACTCAACTGACACGGGAATGGGCCTAGTGTAAGCTCGCCAATAGATGTCACGAGCCTGTTACGCCCAACGCCCCCCCCCAGAGATCATGTCAGAGACAGGGGAAACTATCGTTGTGTCGGGGTATCTAGGTCACATCATTGCAAATCAAAAACTATAAAACACAGTTAAATCAAATTGAAATAAATAAAACTCTCACTTCCATACACGATCAGCAGCATATGCTGCCTCCAAGCCTTTCGGCACCCACGTAAATGTAAAACTGGCCGAACAGTGAATAAATATAAAATGTTTATGTAAGATCAACAACCAACAGGCAAAGCATCAAAATATAAACATTTAAAATTAATTTGATCCAGTAAAAACAAAACAAAAACAGATGCTCAAAATGGTGACAATAACAGATCTTAGATGAATTATAATAGGGAACCATGTAGGCCCGTTTACACTCAACAGCAAGCCACATCATCACTCAAGGCATATAACTTAGCATTTTAAGAATACGAGAACTGCACAGTACAACAGGAACAACAAAAACGCAGTATGACCTTGAACTCGAAGAAGAACAGACTGCTTATTATGCACATTCTGCCAGGTAACCTCCCAGACTACTTAACATTTAGGCATGGTCTCAGAAAGATTGTAGAAGTATAAACTCTGCATGAAGATAGTAAGACTGTGATAAAGCACCTAAGCAAGGTTAAACATCATTCAGGTTTGTATACATGTATATTAAATATCATTATATATATATATATATATATATATATATATATATATATATATATATGTGGTGTGTGTGTGTGTGTGTGTGTGTGTGTGTGTGTGTGTGTGTGTGTGTGTGTGTGTGTGTATGCACACATTACGCTTGCAGTACCTGTATGTATTTATGTTCTCTCACTCTCAACATGCAGGCACCTGTATACCTTTATGTACACTCCCTCACTCTCCCCTCACCCTATCTATAACACTCCCAAGTCATATGCATATAATGTTAATAATGATAATAATGATGCATGTGCACACACACACACACACACACACACACACACACACACACACACACACGCGCGCGCGCGCGCGTGCGCAGGCACACGCATGCGTGCACTCACACACATGCACACACACAATTCCTATGACTAGTACAACTTTTACAGGGTACCACAGTACCAGTGCCAAAAATGAGGAGCTGTGTTGGTTGGTAGTACATGTGTACACAACTTTTACTAGCGATTCTGCTTTATCCCTTCCCCCCCCCCCCCCCCCCCCCCCCCCCCCCCCACACACACACCCTTTTTTCTCTTTCTTTTTTCCTTTCTTTCTTTTCTACCTTCTTCCCTTCCTATTCTTTTGATTTGGTGTTGGGTGGTTTGGTTTGAACTGCTTTTGGGTAGAAACTAAAGCGTGTAGTTCTAGTTTTGATGGATCTGAACCGCTTCCCAGATGAAAGAGATTCAAAGAGGTGGTTTGCAGGGTGAGTG
>JABMCL010002942.1:230000-237500 GCA_018857735.1 Alviniconcha marisindica
TCTCTGTAGTGATGTCCTGTTTAAGTCTTTCAGCGTTTTATTACTCTGTGTTTTGTTCTCTGTAGTGATGTCCCGCTTAAGTTTATCAGCGTTTTATTATCTACACTGTGTTTTGTTCTCTGTAGTGATGTCCCGCTTAAGTTTGTCAGCGTTTTATTATCTACACTGTGTTTTGTTCTCTGTAGTGATGTCCCGCTTAAGTTTGTCAGCGTTTTATTATCTACACTGTGTTTTGTTCTCTGTAGTGATGTCCCGCTCTATTCTTTCAGCGTTTTATGACACTGCTTTTTGTTCTCTGTAGAGAGGTCCCGACTAATTCTTTCAGCGTTTCATTACTCTGTGTTTTGTTCTCTGTAGAGAGGTTCCGCTTAAGTCTTTCGGCGTTTTATTGCACTGTATTTTGTTCTCTGTGACTGATAGGCACCTGACATTGCGCTCTGGTCCGCTTGATTCTTTCAGCGTTTTATTACATACATCGTATTGTTCTCTGTGAGAGGCGCCTGACGTTGCGCTGTGTCCTTTAAAAAAACAAAACGAATAACGTTTTTGTTTTTTGTAGAGTGTGTGTCTGTGTGTGTGTGTGTGTGTGTGTGTGTGTGTGTGTGTGTGTGTGTGTGTGTGTGTGTGTGTGTGTGTGTGTGTGAGCGCGCGCGCGTGTGTGTGCGTGTGTGTATGTATGTGTGTGTGTGTGTGTGTGTGTGTGTGTGTGTGTGTGTGTGTGTGTGTGTGTGTGTGTGTGTGTGTGTTTTAATCTGTGACTTTATTGTTCCTGGAGTTGTCTCCAGTAGGTCGACTTCTTTGGCTGCTACTACTAATTTCGAAACAAGCCAGATGTGCACATCGGATATTGAATAATCGCTCCCAAGACAACACTGAGGATTGGGGTTGGGGGCATACTAAGTACAGTACGTTCGCATTTATGCAATCACACAGTCAGTAAACATTCTAAATCATTCAACAGCAAATCCACGTACTACATAAAGAACAACTAACTTCGGGGATGGGGGTGGGGGGGGGGGGGGGGGGGAGGGGTGAGGGGGGGGGGGGGGGGGGGGGACTACACAGTCACATTTCCAAATCACTCCAAAAACACTCTCCCCCACGTACACTTTGTACACACAAACACAGGCACACACAGACACGTACAAACACGCAGACACACGAACACGTACGCACACACACACACACGCACGCACACACCGTACACACACACGCGCGCGCACGCACGCGCACGCACGCACGCACGCACACCACACACACACGCACGCACGTTGCACGCACGCACGCACAAACGCACAAACGCACGCACACACACACGCACACACACACACACACACACACACACACACACACACACACACACACACACACACACACACACACACACACACACACACACACACAATAATGCACTAGGATTTTGGCACAGCCTATAGCACTTCATAACAGACAGAGAAGAGTTTGGATTTCATCTACGATTTGAAACTCGACGTAGTTTTGAGCATGGCAGACAGAAAATAGAAGCCCATTCCAGACGACAGGGCCAATATCAGACATTTTGGGCACGAGGGCTGCCCCTCGATATTCTTGCGTCTGAGCGGAATGCGAAAGGTACGCGAATCAGCAGATGAGCGGAGAGACCGGGAGGGAGTGTACAGCTAAAGAAGATCAGCAAGATATCTCCCAGATTGGATAGAGCCCAGGACAGCGGGTGCTGGGAGTTCTTGATGACCTGCGGTCCTGTGGGAATCGTGTGAGGCTAAGCGAGTCAGCTGGGTGACGAAGAGAAGAGGGAAACAGATCAGGGATGGATTCCGGTGGGCGGATGAGACTGACGATATGGAGTTAGAATAAGAGACTGGCTGCATGCGAGCAGGGAAATGGGACAGATTGCGGAGCTAGGTAGCATAATGATGAACGAGAAACGGCAAAGAAGATCTCAACATTTTTTTTATACTGTTTTTGCTTTTGTTTTTTGTTTGTTTGTTTTGTTTTTGTTTTTGAGGCGATCGTCCGTATCTTCTTCTTCTTCTTCTTCTTCGTCGTCGTCTCCTGGTCCTCGTCCTCGTCCTTTTTCTTCTTCTTCTTCTTCTTCTTCTTCTTCTTCTTCTTCTTTTCTTCTCTCTCTCTCTCTCTCTCTCTCTCTCTCTCTCTCTCTCTCTCTCTCTCTCTCTCTCTCTCTCTCTCTCTCTCTCTCTCTCTCTCTCTCAGCAATGTGGCATGTAACGTTAAGGTGTTTATAAAATACAACAAGACGGAGGTGGAACATAAACTGAAATAAACCAAACATCGTTATTTCTACCGAATAAGTCATTACGCAGTTTTAAGACAATGGTGTTGTCGGTGGCTACATGAATTTGTTCAACAAATGAACAAATCCACCAGGACCAACAGACCACCAGAGTTGCGACCATAATAAGAATATTTTACTGGAGGAAAAGAAAACTTCAAGAAAGTGGGGAAAACATCAATAAAATCAAAACCGGAGTCAATGAACGTTTCCACAAGAGTCACAAAATCAAAGGACTCCACATATCGACACCTTGATGAATCTGTGAAGCAGGTCTGAAACCCACTTATATTGTATAATAAAAAAATGTTAAATAATAAAATAAAATAAATAAGGGTTCATTGTGCCCGGCCAGTTTCCTATTTTTTCCCGATTTTGGTGATCGAGGTCATTTTCGGTTCTACGGTAAAATGGTATCTAAAATTGGAGACCGAGTACATTTTAGAAGTAGAGATGGCGTGAAGGATCCTGACGGCTGAGAAGAATATTTTTAGAGTTACGCGGAAATGGAGAAGGTTGACAATGGTGCTTCTCTGACAGACGGGGTGATGTAGATGATGATGTTGACGGTCGCGAATGCTGTGGTTTAGGACTGCTCGACGTGGCGGGTTGGCAGATGGACGCGCGATGTCGCTTTCGGGAAACAGAAGAGCAGGTAGAAGTAATGGTCATAATAGGATTGTTCACCGCAGATCGGAGAGACCCAGGAAATGAATGATTAGTACTGTTACGGAGTTCGCTCTTTTCAATAGAATCAGAAGCCAGATTATATGAATAAAATAATAGCATCACGCATTCTCAACTGATCAAAAGAGAAATCTCGCGTGCTTTCACCACGAAGTGATTTATATAGAGAATAAAGACCGCGTCGACGTAACCGCATACGCTCTGTAAAATCTTTGCTAACTGATATCAGAAGAATTACGTAATATATAATATTGCCGCAGAATAAAAAAAATTGTACGATGCGAAATAAAGTCTACTTGAATCGCATCCTCTACACGATAGGCACGCTCAGTGACAACAATATCTTTTATCTCCATGAAGTTTTGCAAAATGTCCCTAATCTACTGCAATCGTCAGGAGATTCCCCCGGCGACTTATAAATCCCCCAAAACAGGAAATTTCTAAGACTTAATGGACAATGTCCCTCAACGGATCCATGAAATACAAACGGAAAAACAACCACGATGATGGTGACGACGGAGTGATGGACATGTTGATGATTGTGGTGGTGATGATTCTGAATTTGTCCAGATCAGAAGAGTGTATTAAAACGCTCAAGAAAAAACCCGTGTCTGTGCTCTAGATCTTTTCTTTTTCTTTTTTTCATTTTTGAGCCACCCCACCCCATCCCCCAACCCCCCGATTGTTACCATTGAAATGCTTCCATTGTTTGTTTGCCTGACATTGAACCCTTCATAAGAATATTCACGAGGTTAGGTCACTAAAGCAACCGAGATGAAAAGCGTGGTTGGTATGTTTACTGCCAAGGGGTCATTCTTTGTGAGCTTTTTTACCTGCTGTGACCGCTCGTCCTTCATGACAATGTAGGGGTATGCCCCGATCATCGAGGAACTCGCTGTACAGTGAATATACCTAGTTCGACACCTGGATACACACAAGCCAAGCTCACTTTCGATCTCCTGACCACCCGGAAACTATCTCTTTATGAATGGTCCGTGGTCTTAGCTGTCTGCAAGTTCACTTCACTTCCGTTGTTTTCTTTGTTTGTTTGTTTGTTTGTTTGTTTTGTTGTTGTTTTGTTGTTGTTGTTTTCTCTCATTTTTTGTTGTTTTCCTTCTTTCATGGTGCTTTACATCCACAGAAATCTTAAAGGCTTATTAGGGACGGGGAACCCAGGACGGCCACCTCGACTCTCACACAGATCCTGAGGTCTGAATTCTCTTCAAGTTAGATGCTTGCCTTTTATTGGCCTACTGTAAACCAGAAGCTGATCGATAGAAGCTGCAAACATGACAATGACGACGAAGATGATCATGATGAGAATTATGTCAGTTATGTCCTCCTACTACTTCTACTACCGCTGGTGTGCTGCTGCTGCTACCACTACCACTTCTACTGCTGCTGCAACTGCTGCTTCTGCTGCTGCTGCTACTACTACTACTACTACTACTACTGTTGCTGCTGCTGCTGCTACTACTACTACTACTACTACTACTACTACTACTGCTGCTGCTGCAGCTGCTGCTGCTGCTACTACTACTACTACTGCTGCTGCTGCTGCTGCTGCTGCTGCTACTGTTGCTTCTGCTGCTATTGTAGCTGTTACTGATTTTACCTCTGGTATTAAGCTTACAGTTACTGTGGTAATTATTACCTAATGGCTTCACTTTCTGTTTTGATTTTTTTTCTCTTTTTTTACAGTGAGAGAATAATGGCAACTGTTCCAAAACATTAAAGCAGCAGAACAGCCCCTTTCAAGTCCCCCCCTCCCCCCCCCCCCCCCCCCCCCACTCCCCCCGCCCCATTTCTCGACCTAGCTGTTTCCCGTGGATACACATGAACTGTGGACCGGTTAACTTTCAGTGAAGAAAGAATCGAGAAAGGATGGCAAAAAATAGAAATAGACAAAAACTTACCATTTAGGGCTCACTGCGCACACGACAATGGCTTAGACGGCTGCCACAGACTAATTTTCCCCATGTTTAAAAGATTCGCCGATTTAAGCCCGCACTCTAAATCTACAGAAAATTAGCTAGGCAACAAAGGTCAATGCGTATTGATTTCGAACGTAATTCATGTACTTCATTTTTACGGGCCCCTAGTGGTTTAGACTCAAAGAAGAAACTGCTACATGTGAATTGATTCAGCTGACTCACTGAATACGTTTGACGGTGTGTGGGAGAGAGAGAGAGAGAGAGAGAGAAGAGAGAGAGAGAGAGAGAGAGAGAGAGAGAGAGAGAGAGAGAGAGAGAGAGGGGAGGAGAGAGAGAGAGAGAGAGAGAGAGAGAGAGAGAGGAGAGAGAGAGAGAGAGAGAGAGAGAGAGAGAGAGAGAGAGAGAGCAGAGCAGAGAGAAGCACACACACACACACACACACACACACACACACACACACACACACACACACACACACACACACACACACACACCACACCACACCACACACACACCACACACACACACACACACACACACACACACACACACACACACACAACACACACAACACACACACACACACCCACACACACACACACACACACACCACACACCACACACGCACAGCACCACACACACACACACACACACACACACACACACACACACACACACACACACACACACACACACACACACACACACCACACACACACACACACACACACACACACACACACACACACACACACACACACTAATGAAATGAGCCATAAGACAAGACTGCCAGACCACAAACAGTCCAACTCCTACTCATCTTGACGGCAAAGAGGGGCGGAAGTTTGAGTAGGTGGTGAGTCTGGAAGGAGGGGGTAGGGCAAGGGGCGGGGGCGGGAGGAAGGGGGCGGAGGGAAGGGAAGAGGAACCAGGAGGTCGTGCGAGACTCCCAGGGATGGGCAAACAACGCGTCGCTAACTCCATGCAAAAGTCTGAGACAAAAGCGTGCAGAACTGTTGTGAAACGGAAATTGAAAAGCGAAACATCGCACCATCTGTCCTCGAGTTCGAGCGAGTAAACAACAACAAACAAACAAAAACTACCTTTCAATCACCGCAGGTTTTGTCCTTTCCCCTTCCCACTCGGCCATCTCCTCCTCTGCATCTTAAAGAAACTATCGCCTTCTCCCAACGTATTTTAATCTACAACCGTAGGGAGTTAATTAGCGCTCCGTAGACGTCACAGGAACAAACACCCGAATCAGCTACGGTAGCTCTCACCTTCCGTGAGACTAAAATTAATGCAATGATCACAGACTCCACTTCTTTTGATGCAGCAGGTAATTTAACAGATTTTAATGCAGCAGGTAATTTAATGTGTTTTAATCCATCAGGTAATTTAACAGGTTTTAATCCCAGAGGTATTTTATTAGGTTTTAATCCAGCAGGTATTTTAATAGGTTTTGATCCCGCAGATATTTTAGCAGTATTTAATTCAGCAGGTACTGTAATAGGTTTTAATCCCGCAGGTATTCTAACATGTTTTAATCTATCAGGCATTCTAAGAGGTTTTAATCCCGCAGGTATTTTAACAGGTTTTAATCCTGCAAGTATTCTATTTGTTCTCAATCCAGCAGGTATTTTAATAATTTTTAATTCAGTAGGTAAAACAGATCAAAACAAAAGCCTAAAATCAAAGATTTTATTTCAGATTCTCGCTGTTGTTGCAATTTTTTTAATTTATAAAATTTACAAGCCGACTTTGGTCAGTAACGCTTAGCAGAACTCTAGCAGTGCAAAACAACATCAGCTGTCCTAGCTCGCAGCGTTCCCTAATGTTGTCTTTGTTTTCGTACATGAGATGTCCATTCTCGAATCAAGTAGCGAGGAACAAGCTAAAGACCCCGCGTGCATCCCTAATTAGGCCAGCCAATCCCGCTAACCGTCACTAACGAAAGTCTGATATTTAACTTTAAAAATAAAATCAACCGGGCATTTTAAAACAAACTTAATCTCAACATTTCATGATTATATCTTCTAATAAATCGGGAAAGACCGCCTTTCTTGGACACATATTTTTAGAATGATAGTTGCTTTAAAGTTAGGGATGGGGGATGGGGTGCGGGAGGGGTGGGGGGTGGGCTGGGAGGTGGAGCACGTTTCATTTTGGACAAGTTAATTATGTGGTTCTTCTTTGTGTTGTTGTTGTTGTTGCTGCTGTTGTTGTTGTTGTAAAAGGACTGTTCCTTCTTTCCCCCGAAAAGAAGCACGAGATATATTGCTGCTGTTGTCAGTGCATGTAAAAAGAAACAAAGTTTTAATCAATCTAAACCAGTTTGGAAATCAAAGCAGCCACAAGATAAATTTAAATATAGCGTGCACAGGCAGAGGAATCAGACACAGAGCGAGAGACAGACAGGCAGACAGACTGACAGAGATCCAGAGAGAGACACACACAGAGTTACGTCCCGTCAACGACAGAGGGTCACTTCAGGACGAGACATAGACAGACACACAGACAGACACACAGACGGACGGACGGACAGAGAGAGAGAGACAGTGAGTATATTCTTGGATTTTAACGTCACGT
>JABMCL010002942.1:242500-245000 GCA_018857735.1 Alviniconcha marisindica
TGTCAACACCCATCCAGTCTCTGTTCTGTCAACACCCATCCTGTCTCTGTTCTGTCAACACCCATCCGTCTCTGTTCTGTCAACACCCACGTCTCTTTCTGTCAACACCCATCCTGTCTCTGTCAACACCCATCCGTCTCTGTTCTTCAAACCCATCCGTCCTCTGTTCTTTGTCAACACCCATCCTGTCTCTGTTCTGTCAACACCCATCCAGTCTCTGTTCTGTCAACACCCATCCTGTCTCTGTTCTGTCAACACCCATCCTGTCCTCTGCTCTAACAACACCCATCCAGTCTCTGTTCTGTCAATACCCATCCTGTCTCTGTTCTGTCAACACCCATCCTGTCCTCTGCTCTAACAACACCCATCCAGTCTCTGTTCTGTCAACACCCCTCCTGTCTCCGCTCTGTCAACACCACTCCAATCTCTGCTCTATCAGCAACAGGCAGGCGGCTACGATTAGAATGTCCAGATACGTAGTAAAAAGGAAGCTGAAGACCGGCCAATGAAAACAGAGACGATTACTGAACCAATCACATCCGCTGAAAGGTCTGGTGATCACTGGATATTGCTGCGCGACGGGAGAGTCTGAGAACTAGCTCTATAGGGGATAGGGGGCCGAGAAATAGTCTTACCAGAACAAAATCCAAACACATAAAAGATTTGAAAGAAAGCTTATTTATTATGACATAGACACACAGTCTGCAAATGTTCGGGGCAATCCCCTTCGTCAAGCGAGAAAACGACACTTAAACAACAGTTAAACGGTTAAAAACGATGAAAAATGAGATGAGTTACTTTAGATTCTTCCAAGCACTGAATAACAACTCAACCAAACAGAAGATAAGTCATCTAATTTTTCATCGTTTTTAACCGTTTAACTGTTGTTTAAGTGTTGTTTTGTCGCTTGACGAAGGCCGGGGATTACCCCGAAAATTTACAGATTGTGTGTCTGTGGCAAAATAATTGAAAGTTCTTTGGAATCTTTTATGCGTTTGGATCTTGTTTTAGAACGCTAGCAGTCATTCATGCTTCACAATTTTTCTATTTACCAAAACAAATATTTTAAAAATACATAGCCTCTGTTTCTCAATTTTTTTTTTCTCTCCTCCATTTTTCCCCCACGCGAAAAATTCGGGTCGCCTTACCTGGGTAATTAGGCACAGCAGCCGCAAGAGCAGCGCTACCCGTTCCTGTCAGTGTGTGCAGTATATTCGTCTGTCCAAACAGCGGTATGGCTGCCAGTGTTTGGGATTTGTAACGTCCGCACAAATGTTGATGCATGCGGTTGCACACGGGGGCTGAACGTACACTGTAAGAGAGTCTGCACTGGAAGCTGCCTCTGGGAGAAAAATCCCTTGCCGCACCGGGGACTCGAACCCGCGTCAGTGCTGAGCCTGGCTTTTCAGTCGGACGCTCTTCCAAGTGGGCTGTCCCCGCCCCAGCTTTCTGTTATTGTCACGTCTATATTTTGTATCTTCAATAAACTCCCGTTTAACCTAAAAGAGAACAAGAGGGGAAATCACTGCGAACGAAAGAGACTGACCCCCCAACTGAGTCGCCCCATGCTGTGGTGTTGCAGAGTTCTGTTTGTAGTTCGCATTGCTTCCCCTTTAAATTCAGTTCAACCAAAGATTACAATTGCAATCTTTGTATTTAGAATCTTTGGTTCAACTCAGACTGCTCATAAACGTGGGAGAAAATCTACTTTTATTTACCCGGGGATGATATTGTAAAATTTGTTTTGCTGGGCCGGTATCTGTACGATCAACTGCATGATTTCTAGCCTTTATTTTTTATTTGTTTTATTTTTTATTTAGTTGTTATTGTTGCTCTTGCTGTTGTTATTGTTGTTGATTCTGTTTGTTTGTTATACTGTTGTTGTTGTCGTTGTTGCTGTTGTTTTCTCTCCCTTTCCCTGCTGAATCTCACAATTCCGTTTTATTTATGTTCTCGAGTAAAAAGGCTTGAAATAACTTCGGGGAGGAAAAGCGAATAATTGCTTGTGGAAAAGACCGAGGGAAAAAGACGAAAATAACTGCACTCGCCAAAAGAAGACGGGAGACGGACGCAAAGCATTCCAACTGTCTTCTTTGTTAATATTGGTTGTTGTTCTTTTCATAACAGATTATGAGCGTTAAAAGCCAATTACCTATCCTGACGAGGACAGTTTGTGCCGAAACGTTGAACTTTGTGTGTGTGTGTGTGTGTGTGTGTGTGTGTGTGCGTGCGTGCGTGCGTGCGTGCGTGCGTGCGTGCGTGCGTGGTGTGTGTGTGTGTGTGTGTGTGTGTTGTGTGTGTGTTGTGTTGTGTTGTGTTGTGTTGTGTGTGTGTGTGTGTGTGTGTGTGTGTGTGTGTGTGTGTGTGTGTGTGTGTGTGTGTGTGTGTGTGTGTGTGTGTGTGTGTGTGTGTGTGTGTGTGTGTGTGTGTGTGTGTGTGTGTGTGTGTGTGTGTGGTGTGTGGTGTGTGGTGTGTGTGTGTGCGTGTGTGTGTGTGTGTG
>JABMCL010002942.1:260000-317500 GCA_018857735.1 Alviniconcha marisindica
GAAGCTAAGAAAACGAACAAGCCGAAAACTGAGAGGACAAACCAGCAGCTCATAATTAGAAGCCTGATCTTCAAAACTGCGAACAAACGTGGCGGGCGAAATTAGGTTGGTCGGATAAAGTTGCAATACAGTAGATTCTCAAACCGTGTTCATGATTAAAAAGAGTGAGAGAGACTGGGGTGGGGTGAGGACACAGAAAGACAGACTGACTAACTGGACATTTGACTGACTGACTGAAAATTTGACTGACTGACTGACTGAACATTTGACTGACTGACTGACTGACTGACTGACTGGACATTATTAACCTGCACAAGGATAATGGTTTAGGCACGTCAGTTGGATTGTCATGCCAACATTCTTCCAAGCACTGGATAAGAAAGCAACAACTCAACCACCCCACGCCCCCCCCCCCACCACCCCCCCACCCCCCTCACCCCCCCAAAAAAAAGAAGATGTTATTTCCTTTTTCATCTCATTGTTCATAGTTTTTAACAGTTTAACTGTTGTTTAAGTGTTGTTTTGTAGCTTAACGAAGGGGATTACCCCGAAAATTTGCAGATTGTGTGTCTGTGTCACAATAAATAAGCGTTCTGTTGAATCTTTCATGGGTTTAGGCACGAGCAAATACAATTATAAAAGGAATGAAGACGTATGTTTTAAGAGAGAGAGGGAATGGGGAGAGGGACACACAGAGAGAGGCAGACAGAGGGTGGGAAACAGAGACAGACAGAGACAAACAGACAGACAGAGACACAGACACGGGGGGGGGGGGGGGGGGGGGGGCAAATAGTTTAAAATAGACGAAATCACGTTTCGTGAAAGACAATACAAGGAATAACTTTCGCTTTTTGAAATTATGATGGGGAAAACATTTTTTTTTTCTCCTTTTCTCTCTCTCCCCTTCCCCTCTCTCTCTCTCTCTCTCTCTCTTTTCCCCCCCTCTCTCTCTCTCTCTCCCCTCGGATGAACAATTAAAAAACCTTTTGGAAACCCGACGAAATCAGCAAACAATTGGCCCCTTTAAACTAAACCCCCCACCATATATTGGCCCGGGTCACTGACCCATATTTTTAATTTATGCATGGAAAAAATTTTTCCCCCTTTCCCAAAAAGGAATTAAAAAATGGATAAATTCTTAATAATAATTCCCCAAAAACCTTGCACAACTCTTTACTTTGTCACCAGTCCCCCCCTACACCAATAAAAAACCTCTAAGGCCAAGGCCCAAAACTTGACTTGTTTTTTAAAACTAGCAAAATCCTTCGCTGGGAAACTTTTTTCCGGAACTCCCTGCCTCAAAAAAATAAAATCCTTTTATTTTCTGCCTTGTTTCCCAAAAGTAATCCTGCCAAAAATATGTCTGAGAAAAACCTCCGTTTTAAAATGGAGGATTTAGTTTAAAACACATGTTTGCCTAAAAATTGATTGTTGTATGAAATTTAATTTTGATTTTTTTGCAGATTTTTAGGGGAAATCGTGAAAACTTCAAACCGTACTTATTCGTACTTTATAATATATGTTTTGGGGTATAGGTGATATTTTTGTTTGTAGATAGCAAGGCCCGGGGTGGTTTGATAGGTCCAAATGGACCTAACGTACTATCCTTGAGTATTAAAGTTTTCGAGTTTGCAGTTCTGTCTGGTCAGTCTGTCTGTCTGTCTGTCTCGTCCCAGCCCCTGTCTGGTAGATCTGTCTGACAGCAGCTAGTCATGCTATCTGTGTCTGTGGGTCTGTGTCTGTCTGTCTGTCATGTCTGTCTGCCGGCCGGTCTGTCTGTTGTCTGGATCTGTCTCTGTCTGTCGTCTGTCTGTCTGTCTCTCTCTCTCTCTCTCTCTCTCTCTCTCTCTCTCTCTCTCTCTCTTCTCTCTCTCATCTCTCTTCTCTCTCTCATCTCTTGATTTTTTTTTAAAGTCGGATTTTGATATCCGGGCACGATCGTGATCTCAGTCACAAATTGAAATGGTTCGAGTGTCGATTTTTCTTTTTCTTCTGGAGAGGCCCGAAGCGATAACCCCGAACGGAATCTAAACACCCCGTGCCGACTTTCTGAAAGATTTCCCAAAACAGAAGAAAGAAATTAAAGTGGGAAATAAAAAAACAGGAAATTAGGCCCACATTCTTCGCCTTCATTGTTTCCCAAAGACGCCAGAGATCTGTTTCTAGTTTTACCGCTTGCTTTTTTTTTCTTATCTTTTTTGTGTGGTGCGCTTCCTCCTTTTTGTCCTGATTTCAATGGACTCAGGACCAGTTCTAAGCGGTCTACCTCATCCTTCAAAAACAAAAACAAATAACAAACAAAAAGCAAAGCAAAGAAACCCCAAACACACACACACACACCACACACGCACGCACGCACGACGCACACACACACACACACCCCAAACACACACACACACACCACACCACACACACCACACACACACCACACACACCACACACACACAAACACACACACACACACACACAACACCACACCACACACACACACACACACACACACATACCACACCACACACACACACACACTCACACACCAACACACACACACACACACCAATACACACACACACACCACCTAACACACACACACACCACCCAATAAACACACACGACACACCGAACACACAACAAACAAAATACCCGTGATTAAAATTGGTATGCGCAAGCGGTGTCGAGTTTGCACAGTGTTGCGAATTGAGTATGCACATTAAGCACAAACAGTCAATTGTTTTGAAACCTTTCATTGCCATGCATTTCCAACAGCTGGAGAAATTTTCCTTCCATGAAGGGTGTTGAAGACAGACTGAAGGTGACATTCATTTCGAGAACTTTGTTCCACATGAAAATACATGACAAAACCGGTTATGTCCTAGAAGGGTGACCTTTCTCAAGCTGGTAGACAAGACCCTCCCCCCCCCCCCCCCCCCCCCACCCCCCCAAAAAAGGGGGTGGGGGGGGGGAGGGTAAGCGCTTAGAGCAAGCGCTTACAAATTCTTTCAACGTGTATATTGACCACCAAAGATTCGTGTGCTCGCGGCGCGCCCCGCACACAAACACATAACACACACCACAACACACACACACACACACACACACACAGCACACACAACACACACACACACACACACACACACATACACACACACACAAACACACACACACACACACACACACACACACGGCACACACACACAAATACACACCACACATCGATACAACTACACATACACACACACACAACACACACACATCACAGCACCACACACCACACCACACACAAACACACACACACACACAACACACACACACACACACACACCAACACACCACACATACACACACACACCACACACACGGAAGCACACACACACACACACAACACATACACATCACACACACACACAACACAACACACAACACACACACACACACACACACACAAACACACACACACAATACACACAACCACACACCACAACATACACACACACACACACATACCACACACACACACACACACACACACACACCAAAACACACAACACACACACACACACACCACACACACGAGCACACAAACACACACACCACACACACACACAAACACAACACACACACACCACACACACACACACACACACACAACAACACACACAAACACACCACACAACACACACAACCACACACATACACACACAACACACACACACACACACACACAACACACACCACAACAGCACACACACACACACACACACACACACACACACACACACACACACACCACACACACACACACACACACACACACCACACACACACCACACACACACACACATACACACACACAACCACACACACATAAACACACACACACACCCACACACCACACACCAACAACCACACAACACACACACCACACACCACACACGAGCACACACACACACACAACAACCCCAAAACACACAAACACAACAACACACACACAAACCACGCCCCCCAAAATTTAAGTAAGGCAAGGCAGCGTACCCTTTCCTCCTTCCTATCAGATCAGCGTGTGCAGTATGTTTCGTGCCCAAAAAGATGGTAGGTGAGGTTTGGACTTCCTCTTGTTTCTGTATTGCCGGGGGAAAATTTTGTTCCAAATTTCTTTTGTTCTAAAAAATTTAAAAAAGGTTTAAAGTTGGTAATTTTAAGGAAGGGGGGGGGGGGGGGGGGGGGGGGAGGAGGGGGGGGGAAATTATATAACCCATCGCTAATTTACCCCCAGAAATTCCTGCATTAAAAAGGGCAGCGATGGAGCCCTTTTATGTTTTCAGTAGGAATGATGGACAAAGTCAAGGCAGTTCCCCAAATCACAACCTTTTTGAAAGAGAAAGGAGACGAAACGGTATCGAAGAGGTCCTTCGCTTTCAACCTAACCCTTCCCCCTGGGCCAAACCCGGTCACTTGTTTTTGTAAGCATAATAGCTATTTAAAAAACTAGTGTCTCCAAAAAGGTCAGAGTGCAGGATCTGGCTATCGTGGGTAGATGGGTTGTCGCGTTGCTTTAAGTTGTCTCAACGTTGATTTGCAGACACTGTCTTTATGGAGTTGTCATCGCCTTTTTTCTTTTTTTTGGGGGTGACCCCCTCCCCTTTCCCCCCCCTTCCCCCAACCCCCCCCCCCTTGTGGTGTGTGTTTGTGTGTGTGTGTTTGTGTGGTGTGTTGTGTGGTGTGTGTGTGGTTGTGTGTGTGTGTGTGTTGTGGTGTGTGTGGTGTGGTGTGTGTGTGTGTGTTGTGTGTGTTGTTTTTGTTGGTTGTTTGTTGTTGTGTTTTTGGGGGGGTTGGGGGTGAGAGGGGGTTGTGTTTTGTTGTTGTTTTTGAGTATCGGTAAACGCTTGGAGCGAGCAAACTTACGTATGATTTTTTGAAACCGACTTCCGTCCGTAACGATTAGATAGACTTTGACTGTACAAAACAGTGTCAAGTATTTGAGTTTTGTTCTGTGCACATATAGTGCCAGAACGTCTTTTTTCTTCTTTTTCTCTGTGTTCAATTTTATCATTCTGTCGTTGATAATATACAGCCGCATGAGCGCATAATGTTCCACTGGGAACAGCGGTATGCAAGAGTTATTCTACTACTACTACTACTGTCGCCGCTGCTGCTGCTGCCACTACAGCTACTACTACTGCTGCTGCTGCTGCTACCACTACCACTAGCATCCGTGTTGCACGCACCTCCTCTTTGATGTTGAGCAGGAGACATCCGTGCTCGCTTCGCCCTAAAAAAAAAAAGCTCAAAGTAGCCATGGGTTCAGCCGTAGCCGTAACACTTGACGCCGTGAAAGCAGACAGTCCTGCTAATCGTTACTGACGCTGGAAAGTCAAGATTGTAAATGAACAGAGAATAAGATCAACGAGGAATTTGAAAACAAAACCTTTGCTTTAAAAGTTTTATTTTAATCCCTTTTACCTTTCGAAGAGAAGCCGCCGTACGGTCTTCGTGGAGAAACACAGCAGCAACAACATGTTTTGAGATGTCTAACTCAAGCTGACACTGAAACGTTGATCCTGACATTTGAAAGGTTCAAAAGAACGCTATTTATTAGGACAAAACACAACCTGCAAATATTCGGGGTAACCCCCTTTATCAAGCTACAAAACGACACTTAAACAACTGTTAAACGGTGAAAAATGAGATGGAAAGCTAAACCATTTATCTCTTTTGGGGTTGAGCTATGTTGTTTTAAAAGTCGGTAATTAAAACGTTGAAGCAAAGCTATAATTACTGGATAACGCTCTGCTGTTAAACGGGGATGGCCACGGAGGTTGCAAAATATCAGAAACAGCTACCTCCCCCCCCCCCCCCCCCCCCCCGTCCTCCTCTTGCAGCCTGTCCCTCCCTCTCTTTCTGTCTCTTTCTGTTGGCTGTAGGCTGGATTGAATACGTGTGTGGCGCTTCTGTATTCTGTATGATAAGTGTTGTAAATCAGTAACAGACGAGATCCAAAATACATAAAAGTATTTAAAAGAACGTTTGGCCTAGCGGTAAGGCGTTAGGCTGGTAACTTCAGAGGGACCTCGGTTCGAATCCGCTTCGGCTCTCCTTTCTCTTCAAAAGTTGTGGTCTGTGGACACCGTCTCGTGACTTTGTCCCTCACAATTAATGAGACATCAAAATGGTTCTCATTGCTGCCCATCTTAATGCAGGAGTCATTCTGGTGGTGACAGTGTTGGGTAGGTATATAATATCCTCTCTCCCCCCCCCCCCCCTCCATACCCCCCCCCCCCCCCCCATTCTGCCCGTCCCTAATAAGTTATGTTTTTTGTGGACGTTAAGCATCATGCTTACTTACTTACTTACTTACTTACTTACTTACTTACTTACTTACTTACTTACTTACTTACTTACTTACTTACTTACTTACTTACTTACTTACTTACTTACTTATTAGGACAAAAACACGATCTGTCCTAATTTTGCCCCAGTAAATAAGCGCTCTTTTGAATCTTTTATGTGTTTTGGATCTTGTTTTACAACGCTAGCAGTCATTCTTGTTCCATACTACTGCTGGAACAGCTCGTTCACAAGACAATGAGTCATAGTCTTGTGAATGAGCTGTTCCAGCAGTAGTATTACCATGAAGTACGGACAATTCTAAACATCTGTAACCGAGTGTATTGTGTGTGTTTCGGGCCATGACCCTTTAACCTTTCTTTCCGGTTTCTTTTCCTTTTTGATTGGGTGGGAGTTTTATGGCCCCAATTATCGCAGCGTCCAGTGGCATAGTTCAGGAGCTGTGTGAGAGTCGAGGTGGCCGTCCCGAGCTGTCCGTCCTAACGAGCCTTCTGGTTTCCGTGGACGTAAAGCGTTATTGAACCGTGCTTCGGAACTGGTCACAACTTGTCTCTAATATGTCAACTGACATCTGACATTAAGCATCACTTCATCATCATCATCAGGCAGCGTCCCTTTTCCCCCAGTGTCCCTGCAGAGGCAGGTTGTTTGTTTGCTGTTGCGGCCGGTGTTCGTGTGTTCATCTCAGGGGAGAGCCTACACTGGTTCCTGGTTGGTGCAAATAAAGGTTATGTTATAGCAACCTCTGACTTGTGATTCTTCATTCATGCTTCCAACCTGCTTCCCTCACTCCACACGGCCCCGCTCCCCTACACATCGAACACTCAAACACAGCAATAACATAATTATGAATCAATGCAAATGCGGAATGTAAGCCTAAAACGACTTAACCATAAGGCTTAAACGTGCATAGCTGTCCGTTCTACACACAATGTGAATTGATTCTCTGTTTCTTCTCATTTTTGCTCCTTTTACACATTTTGCTCAGTAAAGGCTAACTGTTCTTTTCCATTTCGTGAGAGCATCAGTTTAAAAAAAAAAAAAAAAGTTAAAGTTGAAACTGCTATCTAGGAACTGATTTTGTGTGGATATTCCAACGTAAATATTTAATGAAGTTTGCGCCAAATACTGACAAAGCACGTTCTGTACTTTTTACGTTCTTGGTAGGTCTATTTCTGGCTTCTCAAAAATGTGTGCAGATCACTCCAAGCTGTATACAAGCACGCGCGTGCACACACACATGCGCGCTCGCGCATGCACGCACGCCAGCACGTACGCACGTACACGCACGAACGCATACGCACGCACACGCAGAGAACGCATACGCACACACTCATGCACACTTACTCATGCACATACATATATACACACGCGCGCGAACGCACGCAAACACACGCACACATATACACTGACGCGCGCGGGCGCTCATGCACGCACGCATGCACATATACACGCACTCGCACACGCATGCACACATACACGCACACACACACACACACACACACACACACACACACACACACACACACACAACACACACACACAGTCGCTCGCTCGCTCGCTTTCTCAGCCACTTATTTACTCAAGTTATTCACGCATTCGCTTAATCACTGACTGACTGATTTACTTACATGTTTACTTACTCACTCATTCACTCACTCACTCACTCAAGTGCTTGCTTGCTTGCTTACTTACTTACTTACCTCCCTACTTACATACTTACTGACTGACTGACGTGTCGGCTTGCCTGCTTACTTACTTACTTTCAGTTCCTGTCGCACCTGCCGTCCGAACACAAACAAGTTGGTGGTCAACAACCCTGAATGTCATCATCATCATCATCATCATCATCATCATCATCATCATCATAAATGGAGAAGAAAAAAATTAGAAAGAAAATCAGGACTTGCGCAATGGTGTTTATGTCAAATGGTTCGATCGACAGCAATATCCCCAAGCCCAGTAGTGGCACCGCGTAGCGAGATTCCCAAAGAGCAAGTATATATACAGCCGGAGCCTGTACGCCAAGCCGATCTACAGGGAATTCACATAATTATATATACAGCCCGAGATCCAGGAGCAATTACCCGGCCAAATTAGATGGAGGAGACAAGTAGGAATAGAAGCCTGAAGAATAGAAGTGAAGATCTGCGTAGACTCTCCGGCTCCCGTCGGGGGTCTTGCACAACTCGTGTCAGTGGAGACTGAGAGAGAGAGAGAGAGAGAGAGAGGAGGGGTAGGGCTGAGTATAGTACCGTGGAAGTAAAACCCGGCGGTAAAGGATACTAACAGCGGGCAAACCGCATAAAACAACAACAACAACAACAACAACAAAAACAACAACCTGAAACAAGGATCAAAACACAACATGCTTTTACTGAGAAAGCTAGCAGTCATTCTTGTTTCAGATTTCTGAAACAAGGATGACCAGACAAAGCGGCGTTCTGAAACAAGATCTAAACATGTACGCATTTAATCAGTCGCTGATAGCACTACAAAATTAATCTGCGCACGTTGTACTGACATATTTTTTATTGTCAGTATTAAATTAGCGTTCTTTTTAACAGTTTATATGTTTGGATCTGGCATACCCCTTGTTTAGTTTCCTGATTTACTGAAATCTAGATTAATTCAGTAGTTAACCAAATTCAGTTCTTCAGTGTTCTGTCCGAGTCTGCCTCTACCTCGGCCTGCCTGTCTGCCCGTACTGAGTGTCTGTCTCTGTCTCAGTCTCTGTCAGTCTCTCTGTCTCTCCGATCTGTCTCTGTCTGTCTCCCTGTCTCTGTCTGTCCCTGTCAGTGTCTCAGTGTCTGTCTCTGTCTCTCTCTGTCTTTCTCTCTGTCTCTGTCTCTGTGTCATCAAGTCAGTGTGTGTGTCAGTGTGTGGTGTGTGTGTGTGTGTGTGTCTCTCTCTCTCTCTCTCTCTCTCTCTCTCTCTCTCTCTCTCTCTCTCTCTCTCTCTCTCTCTCTCTCTCTGTCAATGTCTCAGTGTCTGTCTGTCTCTGTCTCTGTCTCTCTCTCTGTCTGTTGTTAAAACTTTGTGCTTATTTGAGTAAATCGATGGTGAAAAATTATGGTTCAAGGGAAATAACTCCGCAAATCTATTTTGAGGAAAATGGCGACTAAAAGGTAGCGATACGGTTTAGCATAGCATGTACACATAATGGTCTGTACCACGAGAGAAAATCTGAATGTGACAAAAGCTGTAAATCATCCTAAAAGCTATTGCATTTGATTTTTTAGCAAGGGGTCATTGTAAAATATTTTACAGTGACTGATGTGAGTGTCGTTCGTGGACTTGGGTAGAGCAACGTTCGGGGCAAATGCCGGTACGGCAACAACCGAGTCTGCTTGCTGAGCACTGCACAACGGCCGCTTTGTGACTGCTTAAAAATCACATCCTGTGCAAAAGCGTGTTAAGTGTAAACATGTGCAAAAATCAGTTCTTGTGCATTCTACACTCATTTTGGTGTGCGGTTTATTTGCCACAACAACACGCCTAGTCGTTGCGCGGTTGCAGACGAACAATTTTGAATGGATAGGCCTATTGAATAATTGATTTATAATATGGGACTGTAACAATCAGCCATCCTTGGTTTGAGAAACAGCCAACATAGTGTATAAACTGAAACTAGTTAAAGGAATGCAGATACTGTGCTTTTGGTTTTTTAATTTCATTACACATGCTTTATTTGAAATAATAACATTTATTATTTAACATTATATATATAAATTTATAATAACAATATTCTTGAACAGTAATATATTTTTAGTAGTTTTATGGTAGTATAATATTATAATAGCTGCAACTGATTTTGATAATATAATTTTACAATTGTGTAATTTAACTATTTTTGAGTAACGTTATTATTGTTGCTGTTACTACTTACTGTTACGTGTTAGTGTAATATACTATAATATTACAGGAACAATAATAACGTTACTCAAAAATACTAGTTAATTTATATCATGTATACATGTTCATGTACTAATTGTAAATTAAGATGCTGACATTATATTTTAATACTAATGACAGACTAATTAATCTTGTAAAGTGCTCTGTAGTATAAAATTTTACATTTATGAACATTTGCAGGCAACTTCATGGGGGGGAGGGGGGGGTGCATTGGAGGGGGGCAGGAGTTGTGTTTGGTTACATTATTGATTATAACATTATAACTTGACTTAACTTTTCAACCTGGCGTTTTTGTCAATTTGATATTGATGTATGCATTTATAGTACTTGTACTTTTTTGATTTTCAAGCAGATTTTGATGTTGATAATGTAATATTTTTTAGCTTGTAAATATTTACGGGGTATAGCGCTATATATAAGAGTCATTATTATTATTAACTTTCATAAGCTTTTGTGATTTTCAGAGAAGTGGATGCGCTAGCAGACAAAGTGTCCTCAGGTCTACAGTTAGACCCTGGTGGCCAGCTTCTGGATATAGAGGAACTGGTGTACAAGGCTTCACCGGCGGAACTGGAGGCACTGCGAAAACAAGTACTGCAAAAGCAGACTTTGTAAGAACACTCCTCACACCTCTTCATTAGTTAATAACTTAATCATTAATGGTCCAAAATTAAACTACCACAAGCTGTTAAAGTGTTATGGTTACAGATCTATACGTGTGTGCATGTCATACTATGTGTGTATGCTACAAGTGTTTGCACAATTTGCAGATTTATTTTTATGCTTTGAAAATCAGTTAATGTTGTTAAAAATGTTACTATTATTAGTATTATAAGTTGAAAAACAACTATAACTGTATTACTATTACAGTATTATATATTTGTTTAAAAAAAGAAAGAAAAAAAGAGTTGTTTCAGTGCCTTCATTTGGTTAGCGTACGGGACAGTCCTTGGATTTAATCCTTCAATTTCAGTGTCCCATCAAATGCGCTGGGTCATATCATGACAAATCATGCATAAATAATTCTTCCACACCTATTCAGTGCAAAAGCTGGTGCACAGTTTTGTACAGCGTCAGTGATAAAGTGGATTCAGTGAGCCAGTTTGGCCTAGCAGTAAGGCGTTAGGTTGGTAAGCAGAAGGACGTCGGTTCGATATCGCTTCGGCTCTCCTTTCTCTTCAAAAAGGTTGTGGTTTGTGGACACTGTCCTGTGACTTGGTCCATCATTTCCTACTGAAACATTAAAATGGCTCTCATCACTGCCCATCTTAATGCAGGAATCATTCTGGTGGTGACCTCCATACCCCCTTTCCCCCCTTCTCCCCGTCCCTAATAAGCCTTATGGTTTCTGTGGACATTAAGCACCATGTTTACTAAAGTGGATTCATGTGTGTAAATTCAGAGTCTGTGTCTTAGATCTGGGTTTAATGATATGGGGCTGGTGAAGCAGTCCATTGCAAAAGCTGGCACACACCTGTGGACAACAGTAAAGTGGATTCACGTGTGTGAATTAGGAGTCTCTGTCTTAGGTCAGGGTTTGACGATGAGGGGTTGGTGAAGCGGTTTGTCCATGCCACAAAGCCTAAAGGGCCAGAGAATGGTGCCGGGGATAACCAGTCCTACTTCAACTGCTTTCAGAACCAGGTCTGTTCTGTCTTTGTGTACGTTATAGGTGATAATACACTGTGCAATGTGTGTGTGTATGTGTGTCTGACCTGTGTGTCTAAGTGCATTGTGTGTGTGTGTGTGGGCGTGCAGGTGTGCATGCATGCATGCATGTGTGTATTTGTGTTTGTGTGTGTGTGTGAGTGAGAGTGTGTGCAGGCACGTGTGTGTGTGTGGCCTTTGAGTGTGTAAGTGCATACATGTGTGAGTGGGTGGTGGGGGCTGCATGCGTGAGTGTGCATACATGTGCATGTCTGTGTTCTCGTGTTTCATCACTAAATCTGAACTATCAGACTGATAGTGATACCTTGGACTCTCTGTGTCCAGATTATGTTGCCCACGGTAGTTGACCACTGTGACCAGATGCCGGAAGACCTGCAGAAAAACTGGCTGGCTGTTGTTTGCCCTCAGGGTACCCGGGTGTTGGTCATTGCCTGCCACGTGAGTTTTAGGTCCATGACAGTGATCATCTTCTTCCATACATGATACAGATTAACAGTGTCCAACTTCAATGTTTTGAATACCCTGACACTTGGTGAATGCTGTTTTTTTTCTCTTCTTCTCCATTGTCCACCAAACTCTGATATGGACTACAGGATCTTTAATGTGTATTTAATATTCTATATGGATGCATATAGACATGGAGGATCTTGGTTAATAGTTTTATCCAAAGGACTTCAGTAGAGTCTACTCAGAATTTGATTCTGGAGAGATCTTGGGGCAGGCGCTAAGCCTAGCGCATACTGGTCACCTATCTGTGTGATCACCATGCTTGATCATGCTTAACCTTTGGCTTTGGATGGTAGGTAGTGTTGCTTAATGTCCTCAGATGTCAGTTGACATATTACTATTATTAGGGACAAGCTGAGACCAATGCCGAAGCATGGTTCAATATAGCTTTACATCCACAGAAACCAGAAGGCTCGTTAGGACGGACAGCACAGGAGGGCCACCTCGACTCTCACACACCTCCTGAACTATGACTTTGGCTTTAGATGGTGGTGGTGAAGTGTTGCTTAATGTCCTCAGATGTCAGTTGACATATTAGGGACAAGTTGTGACCAATGCCGAAGCACGGTTCAATAATTCTTTACGTCCACAGAAACCAGGAGGCTCGTTAGGACGGACAGCTCAGGACGGCCACCTCAACTCTCACGCAGCTCCTGAACTATGATTGGCTTTAGAGTGGGGGCATTTGCTCTTTACCACCTACTCTCTTTAAAATGACAGGGTGTGCTCTTTCATTCAAATTTAAGGTAGACTATATTTTCCTGACTGGGAAGTTTTGACTGGTGCGAATTAAAAGATTGTTAGTCATTGTCAGGATCAGTATTTGACACTTTGGCTGACCAGTACCAGTAGTCCAGTTACAAAAATGTGAACATTGGGATTTGTTTGGACCCAAACAAGCACGGCAGGTGTCAAAGACTCAGATGTTGCATGATGATAATGCTTATTAGGTTTTTTCCTTTTGTACTTGTTTTGTTTACAAGTCAGTTAGCCATTTTAGTTTTATACATTATATATATTACACTCATTTTAGTGCAAACGCTTTATTTTGTATTCTGTAAGCTGATCCAGTTATGATGGAACTCTCTTTCACATTATATATAATTATTGTGATATATAGTGATGTTTGTCACTTTTGCAAAATTGTCACGTTGACTTTGGATTATTTCCCCTCTTTACACTTTTTGGCACAAACACACACAATATTGTGCAACAGCAAAAATACTTTAAAAACTAAACAAAAAACAAAACAGTAAAAGAACAACAACAAAAGCAACAACAAAAACACACACACATGGCAAACACAATACCTTCCTGTAGTAGCTACCAAAGCTGAGTAATTTTCAATCCTACATATATATCTAAAATAATAACTTTATGGGACAGTTATTAGTATTGGTTTCAGACGTGATGATATTTACTAACATAGCACTGTTGTTACTGTTAGTGTAGGTTTCACACATCATGATACTTTACAGAGATTCTCTTCACTTCATCGTCGCAATGGGTAAACAGTAAAAACTAGTTCACAGATTGTGTTTGTTACAGAAATCCACTCGTGTTTATGACTTGGAGGGCACTTGGATTTGTGAGCATGACACACATCTACCAGGAGGGAGTCCCAATGAGATCAGCAAAGTGGAAGGTATGGGTTGTTGCTGTTGCTGACTGGTTTCTTTAAAAAAAAAAAAAAATTACGTGGCCAGTTCTAGTTCCTTCCAGGAATGTCCTCAAAGAGAGTCTTAGCAAACTGGAAATGTTACAATTAAAACATTGTTGTGCATTGGGTATGCAAACAATATTGCAACTCAAAGAGGTTGTCATATGACTACAGGTCACAGTTACACAGAAAAGCCTCATTTTTAACATAAAGCAAACCTCTTTTACGCAATCACTCAGGTTCACGTGTTTACCCTAGAACTAACTACCTAAAAAGTCCTAAGTAACTCATTCCCTTAAACGCTTTGAAGCCCTACAGTAAAAACGCCTTGTGCTCATGCAACAAGACGCTTTCCTTTTTCTCCTTCAGACGAGGAGTGCACCATCCTGGACTGCCTGTACAATGACGAGCAGGAAATCTACTACGTGGTGGACCTCCTCTGCTGGAAGGGACTGCGCTTCTACAAATATGAGGTCTGACTCTCCACCGCTGCTGTGGGACAGCGTTGAGGCAATCGGTGAATCGCTGTGCAAGGCCACCAAGCCCGGGGGGCTTGAAAGGCAGGCAGTCTCCCCTCAGAGGCTTGACTATTTGTACATTAACCGGTTGTCATCTCCGACAGCAGGGTGGTGAAAGGGGTTGGTCTGAGCATTCTGGATTACCAGGGCTGGGGAACTGTTTTTTTAAGACCTCCACCCACCCCCCAACCCCCCCACCCCCCCCCCCCCCCACCCCCCTCCCCCCAACCCCTTCAGTCTCCCCCCCCCCCCCCCCTGAAAAATAAAATCAATTCAAAAAGTGTTCTTAAAAGAGGGTTGCTCAATGGACATGGTTTTCATTTGCATGGAATTCTGGAGGGAATGGTTTCAGTAAGACTAAGAGTGGTCTAAAAAGAGTGGAGATCTCTTATTAGGGTGGTCTCTCATTATGGTGGTCTCTTATGAGAGTGGTCTCTTGTTAGGGTGGTGAGGGTGGTCTCTCATCAGGGTGGTCTCTCATCGGGTGGTGAGGATGGTCTCTCATCAGGGCAGTCTCTCATCAGGGCGGTGTCATCAGGGTGATGAGGGTGGTCTCATCAAGGTGGTGAGGGTGGTCTCTCATCAGGGTGGTCTCTCATCGGGTGGTGAGGATGGTCTCATCAGGGTGGTCACTCATCAGGGCGGTCTCATCAGGGTGATCTCTCATCAGGGCGGTCTCATCAGGGTGGTGAGGGTGGTCTCTCATCAGGGCGGTCTCATCAGAGTGGTGAGGTGGTCTCATCAGGGTGGTGCAGGTGGTCTCACCAGGTTGGTCTCTCATCAGGGTGGTGAGGGTGGTCTCTCATCAGGGTGGTCTCTCATCAAGGTGGTCTCTCATCAGTGCAGTCTCTCATCACAGTGGTCTCAGAGCAGTCTCTTATCAGGATGGTCTCTCATGAGGGCGGTCTCTTATTAGGATGGTCTGTCATCAGGCTGGTCTCTGGGCAGTCTCTTATGAGGATGGTCTCTTATCAGGATGGTCTCTTATCAGGGTGATCTCTCATCAGGGCAGTATCTTATCAAGATGGTCTCTCATCAGAGTGGTCTCTCATTGGGGTGGTCTCTCATCGGGGTGCTCTTTGTTACCATTACAGTGTTAGGGATTGAACTATCTGTCAGTTTTAATTTGCTGTAAATTTTAGGACTGCATGGCACCGACAATAAGTGACAGCTTCTTAACTCTTTCATCCCTGAAAACCGCTACAGCGGTTAAGAGAATCTTTCCCTTCATTCCTGAGAACCGCTAGAGAGGGGCAGGCATAAACACTCCCTTCCTTCCGGCCGGCCGCTGCAGCGGTTCTGCCTTTGAAATCCGTGCCTACCTGTCACATGGTCAGCAGGTCAGTTCCCCCTGGCCAGTGTAACGGGACCTGGGGAATGTTTTGATAAGCCGCACAATGCTTTGATTAGCGTGCCTGCCACTGCCAGAGGTGGGAAAGTGTCCAGTGCACAAAATTTGTCCATTTCTAGGGATGGGGTTAGGTTATTCTGTACAGTTGGAAAGATGGCGGCTGATGAGTACAACGACAGTGATCAGTTCTCTGACGATGATGTTTATGACAATCTGGGCGAAAATTATTTTGATCTGTTTGAACTGACAGAAGAGGAGAGAGCAGAGCTTGCAAATGCATTTAAAGATGATAGTGAGAGTGGTGATGAATTGGATGATGAAAACCTGCCATTCTTTTTTACTCAGCTACGTTTTGAGTGGACAGGTGGGGACACTGCTGTGACACGAGACATACCTCTGATGTCCAGTGCAGATGTGTACATAGATATAGTAAATATAGTTGTACAGAGTTTCGGTGCAAACATTGTGTATATATATGATAGAGACGGCGCATGGATTACACTAAAATGAAACAATCATACTGTGAACTCATACTTCCTACTCTTGTGCAAACCGTCACCTTTTCATCACCATTTCAAGGACACAGACAATGTGACAAACGGAATTTCTGGAGACAGTTTCTATGTGAATGTTATCTGGGACATCAGACTGTAAGTAGGGAGCATGTTCCATTTCTCTTGGCATGTTCTGTGGGCCTGCAAAACGTTGGTTTCGTCTGTTTGTCTTAAAAAAGGTATGTGTCACCTTTATTTGCACCTGTGTGTCACCCTCCTGGTGACAGTGACTCTGAAAGTGTGACCATTGCCTTCTGACTTCATTTACCTACACAGCGATATATAGGTTGCCATGGTTTTACTAAGAGCTTGCAGACACAGATGACTCAAACCCACATACCCTCTTTCATACATTTTTTCCTTACGAAAACCCAGGAATGAAAGGACTGTTGTGTACATAGGAACATAGGAATAAGGGGAAGTAATGCCAAATACGAAACAGGGATGAAAGAGTTAAAGCAAAATAGTTATAGTGCTGTGATTTTGACCATTGTCACCTTACAGCAGACATATATCTTATTCTTGCAGCTTCCATTTTTTTTAACCCATTTTTGTTGTGCGCATGCTGAGCAGGCCTCTGTTTCCATTGTGATGTTGCAGACTAGTGTTCGCATGACAACAGTGACAGAGAAACTGAAAGATATGTCTTCTTTAAAGCGGGTGTCACAGACAAATCCGGTAAGTTATTGTTTGTTACATCATGTAGATTTGTACACCGAATTACTGATTGCCTTGTGGGGATCAGTGCATAGTTATTAATAATTTATGAAGCACAAAATCTTGTCTGTAGAGGCTATTCTAAGTGCACACATAGGCACCCACACGCAAAAGCAAGATTCATGTAGAATCACATGCGAGTGCAGTGAGTCTGCTCAAGAGCAGAGAATAGTGCTATGTAAAAGCAATCACCAACAGCAAACAAACATATTGACTACACAAAACTTAATTTATACACAGCTTAAAATGGGTAGTAAACAGACTTGAGATGGGTGAAGGCTGTAGCAGGGAACAAAAAACCTATAGTTTTAGGAAAAGAGATGTCTTAAGGTTTGACCTGAAGGAGTCCAGAGAGGGTTTCTGATGGAGAGGAAGGGGAAGGTCATTCCGCACAGAGGGACCAAAGACAGAAGAGGTTTCTGCACTGCATGGATGGGTTGTTAGGGTACTGTGAAAAAGATTGGTGCATAGTTCAGATTTATAGTAAGCATTAATGATGAAGCTCAACAAAACCACACAAAATAACCTACTCATCAAACCCAACCCACAGTTGCACCACAATGCTGTGGCGGTTAGCTGTTTGAGATATATGTCAGCTGGTTGCTGGTTTGAATCCAATCAGAAGCATGTGACGTTTCAGCCCTGGCTAGCCCCAACCCACAGTTTGGGGTGCTGTGGGACCAGCAGGAAGGCTGAGACTATCCCGCCAGACTTCTTCTGTATAGTGTTAAACTTTTAACATCTTGAAGACTGGTGCTTTTAGTGCATGCTGGGTTGTTTTTCTGTTTCCATAATCCACCAAATTGGCATTTGAGATCCAGTGCTTTTTCTCTGCACTGCCAACTCCAGCAAAGAACATGGTTATTATTATTATTCCCTTCCTTTGGTCAGTGCTCTTTCTCTTACCAGATCGCCCTGATATAACTGTAATGGTTGACTGGGCGTAAAACACCAAGTTACTTATTTCTCTTACCAGGCTCCAGCTGTCTGGAACCAACTCCCTGTTTCTCATTTTCTGTCCATCATTCTACCTCTGTCAGTTCTTTTGAATCTTCCTTGAAAACCTTTTTCTTTTCAAAGACCTTTTCTTCAGTCCCATTGCCCTGATGCATGACTGTGTGTGTGTGTGTGCGCATGCATGCATGCTTGTGTGTGTGTGCTTGCGTGTGTGTGTGTGTGTGTGTGTGTGTGCTTGCGTGCGTGTGTGTGTGTGTGTGTGTGCGCATGCATGCATGTGTGTGTGTGTGCTTGCGTGTGTGTGTGTGTGTGTGTGTGTGTGTGTGTGTGTGTGTGTGTGTGTGTGTGTGTGTGTGTGTGTGTGTGTGTGTGTGTGTGTGTGCATGCACTGAACCTTGAAAACCTGTACATTCAAAGAATGTGTCAGCACTTAGGGCCTGTGCAGGTTAGGCACTCTAAGTACCCATTATGATTATTTGCACTTGATGGATGGGTTTGTGAGGGTACTGTGATTGACACACTTCCAGGGCTTGGTTAGCAACATAATAATTACAGTGTGTACGTAGTGGATATGTCTTCCTGGATAAAAGCATTGATCTTTATGTTTTCTCAAGTGCTCTTCAACGCAAGCAAAACCTTTGAAACTGTGCATACTTTTCTTTCTTTTCTTTTTTTCTTTCTTTAGAATTTACTTGCTGATACTGGATTTTATGATTTCAGAAGAATTTGTGTTAAAGTTAGTTTCCTTTGTGGAATTTGAGTAGACTGGGTGCATTTTATTGAGCATTTTTGTTTGTTTGTTTGTTGTTGTTTTTGTTCATCTTCTTTTTTCTTCAGTGGTGTTTGTGTTCAGTTGCTTTTCTTTGCCAGAAGTGTATTTGTTTTGTAAAATTGTATGTGTGTTAGAGTTTGGGTGTTTTTGTTTTCTTTTGCTTCACTCTTACATGTTGTGCCATTCAGAAAGGTCAATCAGTATTTACATGTATGCTAAACATTTGTGTTGATTACCAAGTTCTGTTCTTATTTCTCTTTTTTGCAGTTCCGGTTCTATAACCTTCCAATGTCCTCTGGGTGTCAGAAAAATGCTATTTGTAATGCCATAGCTCGGGCCAGTTTTGAGGTGAGGCTCGTTTTTTTTTTAAACTGATAGCTATATTCATGTACAAGTTATAATTAATAATGTAATTTTCAACAACAACAACAACATTAAAGATAAAAATTAGTTATGCTTGCCAAAGGGGCATTGTCATTTCTCAACCTGACTGGTGACATCAGATGCCTATACCTTCTGTTGCAATCACAGAGATTGTGCAGAAGTTTGATTTAACAGGCGCTGTAACTTACCATTTGCCATTTGATATTGAATGTGTGAGGCTCACAGCACTATTCAGGTGTACGTGTAGGAGTCCAGTGCAACGTCATGCAACAGTGGGCGTTTGTCAGTGTGTGTGGTGGTGAAGTTGTCCTTGGTCATGTACAAACATGATTGTGAACGAACTTCAAGTAACTCTAGTCTGTGGGTGATATACTACCTCTCTGCCCCATCCAGATAAGAGTGTTGATGAAGATTGACTTGCAAATGCATCATGTGGCATCATCTCAGATTCCTTGTTCCTGCTTGTGTCACCCACATGACATTTCCCAGCTGTACACCCTGGGGGTCACTTGGCATACATATGCAATTGCACATTGACAAATGCATTCCGTAGGGTGGGAGGATTGTGTGTGTGTGACCTTTTTATATTATTACCTTGCCACATAGGCAGCCACTTGCCATCTTCAGACGATTCACGTCCATTTCTGAGGGGTGGATGCAGTTATGCAAGGAGTTTGTCATGGCTGAAGACAGTCCCCACATAACCATGCAGCACACAACATTTTAACGTCGCCTTGGTGTTCTTGCTGGTGTTGGTGTGTAGTGACACAACCCAAGCCGACACAGAAATATACAAGTCTTGTCTAATGGGGTTTTTTTCCTTCAGAATTATGAGTTTTCTCTAATGGTTGTTGTTTTTCTCTTCAGAATAATGAGTCTTGTCTAATGGTGTTTTCTTTTCAGAATGATGAGTCTTGTCTAATGTTTATTTGTTTATTTTTTAGAATGATGAGTCTTTGTCTAATCTTGTTTTTTTTTTTTAGAATGGTGAGTCTTGTCTGATGTTTTTTTTAGAATGGTGAGTCTCGTCTAATTGTGTGTTTTTTTACCTCTAGATGACTGGGCTCCTGTTCTACCACAAGCGGGCGCTGTACCTGCCAGGTCTGTCACCGCTGGGCGTGTGGGTGGAGACCAGCTACATCCCCTCCATCCTGGACATCCAGGTCCACAAGCTGGAGTATAACAGCAGCGAGACCTCCCTGACCAAGCGGGACTGGAAGAAGAACCGCTACGAGATGAGTCCCGAGCAGTGCGCCTCCATCCATAACTCCGCCTATGTCACCAACAGTCAGAAAAATAAACCTCGGAGAGGCGGCTATAATAACTATGGTCAGAGAGGAGGTAAGTGTTTACGGTGAAGATATTCTGTGTCAAAATAATGCAGTCTTAAATAATTCAGTCCTTATTTTGGCTTAGTAAAGAAACAAAAAAAGGGGGGGGGGGGGAGAACAGATCAGATTTTAGTTACTTGCCTTGGATGAAGCAGGCTGTTTTGACTGACTGGATCAAGCAGCATCGTTTTCTTCAGTGACATCAGCAGGACCTCATGGTCCACAAAGTGTTATCAAAAAGAAGACTTGTCAAAGCTATGCCATACGTCATTCCCTTCCTGCTTTGATTTGTTCACTCCTGGAAAGGACACTACAGACCTGCTGTCTTCACATGATCATCCATGAGTTCGCAAAGACTGTTGTAGGTGAGCCTTTGCAGTTAGCCACTCAGCCAGTTCTTAAGGCTCATACCTGCCTGCGCCTGTCCTGGCGTTTGGGTGCAGAGTGCTCTATCTTGAGGTAGAATGTTTTGATGAGCGGGCTTGTTGATTGGATTTGGGAAGGGGTCTTGGGCTTGTGTTTTGTTGGGTATTAGTCTTTGGCTGTGTACGATTTGTGCTTTGATGCATTAGTGGTTTGAATTGATGCATGCATGCTTTTTTTGCTTTTTTTGTTGCAACTTCAGTGTAAGTGTACAAAAGTGTCTGAGTGAAAGCCCTTTTTCGTTTGCAGGACAGTTTCAACCGTTTCCCAACTACCCTTTCAGTCCCCCCTTTCCAGCCGTCCCCAACTACAGCATGGGGGGCTATGGGGGCTACGGAGGCTATGCTGGCTGTGGGGGCTACGGGGGCTTCAACAGCCACTACCAACAGCAGCAGCTGCAGCGCAACTATCCCCGTCCCCAGCAGAACTACCACCACGTGCCAAAGGACAGCAGGAAAGCCAACGAGAAACCGAGGGAAAAGGTACAGCAAGAGAAGGAGAAAAAAGTAAGTATCTAGCTTGTTTAGTCTCCGGTTACCACTCCCCAGGGTTTCCATATTTATTGTGCCGAAGGAAAGTGGTGCGTGCTTGTTGAAGTGATAGGTGACTGTGGGTGTAAGCTGCGCATGTGTGGACATTAAGAGTTTGTGAGTCTGAAGTGCAAAAGCTCAGCAGAGGTTTGTGTCGAGAGTGAATAAAAAGCCCTAACACCCCGTTGTGTTAAATTTTAGTTTTTTTTTGGGGGGGGGGGGGGGACCTTCCTCGGTGCACTGACCACTGTGACTGAAGAAGTTATTTTAAGATGACACAGAGGTTATTGCCATGCAAAGTTTGAAGGCTTTCAGTATATATTGTCTCAGAGGGGTGATCTTTATGCAGATTCTTAAGGGTAGGCCACATGATGCTTTGCAACCTGTGATTTTGTTATGCAATTAAATTCACACCCTGTGGCATGCCCTCAGGTTTTTTGGCTGCACGCTGAAAGCATGTCATCGACACGTCGCAGATTTTAGAACATGTTCTGTATCTGCGGGTGGAAAGCTTGCTTTTGACCAGTCAGCGCAGAGGTGAAAAGATCGACTTAAAGAAGGTCAGACACAAATTAATGGTGGAATCTTCACCTCAAAAGTCTGCAGTTGTTTCGCTTGCCTTTACTGGGCAGAGTCCAAATTCACAGTGACAGCAGAGAGGAGAAACAGTTTATCGTCACTTTCTGAGCTTGAGTCTCTCATCATGCAGGCCACTGTTTTATGTATCCCAGGTGAAGTAAGGTCAAAGCAACAGCTTTTTGAATCAACCTGGCGTGAATATTTGGTCCAGGAACAAGTGAGTGGTGGCACCTTGTCAGCATGTGGCGTATCATGCAGCGCGCAAGCCTCAGATCCAAAGCATGGCTGACACACAGGTTGTCACAAGCGGGGTCGCAAAGCCTTATGCAGCTTGTACTTTAGAGTTTATGTGTAGTATGCATTACTTCATCATCTGTCGTTGTTTTGTTTTGTTTTTTTGTTGCTGTTGTTGAGTTTTGTGCTTGGAACATGTTACAAATAAAGGAGTCACAAGCGGGGTCACAAAGCCTTTTGCAGCTTGTACTTTAGAGTTTATGTGTAGTATGCATTACTTCATCATCTGTCATTGTTTTGTTTTGTTTTTTGTTGCTGTTGTTGAGTTTTGTGCTCAGAACATGTTACAAATAAAGGAAAGTAGGTCTTTTGTGGATGTTTTTGTTTGTTTGTCTGTTTTCTGTTCTTGTTTTGGATGGTGATACAGCCTTTTCACGATAATAAAACATATTCTGTGGTTGGTGTGCTGCTGTTTTTATTTTGCTTTGAGTTACAAGCATTCTGCTGTCTCTCATAACTTGCATACACACAATCAGCATTATGCTTTGTTGACGATTTCATTTGATTGTCTCTGTTGAATACCAGCTGGTTTTCTTTTTGTTATTATCTGGGATCTCACTTTTGTCATCATCTGTGGTAGGTCCTTTTTTTCTTTTGTTTTCTTCTCACGTGGCACCTTGTAACACCACAAAATTCACCTTAAAATGCTGACATCGTAAAACAACAAAAACAAAACACGTGGGCACTGAAAAACGGACCAAACTAGAACAAAACTGACAACCAAAATCATTACTTATTACTTGAATATAAATTATATTCAGATGTGAGGTTTGTTCTCTGTCTCTGTCTCCCCCCCACCATAGTTGTGCTTATTTGTGTTTGTAGTATAGCAAGGACTGGCTGTTAGATAGGTCCAAATGGACCTAACGCTACTATCCGCTAGACCGGCATATGCCGTTTTTACCGGTAAATGTTTCCCCAGTACTGGTAAAAAATATAGTCGCTGGTACCAAGTACCGGCTGAAACTGAGCATTTTGTGTGACTTGCTGAGATCATACTCTGTACCCTGGGTCCTGAAGGAAGTGGAAGCTCCTGCTAAACAAGATCACTTCCGGTGATGTTCAGCAAGCAAAACAGTGAACGCGAAAACTTTCACTGCCACTGGCAACAAAACTGAGTTTGATTACAGTCTGTAAAGGGTGAGTCGTCAGTACACGATCAATTGTTTTTCCCACATCAGCACTGAAGAACGTGCACGTCGTTACTCGGAAACTAGATCTATGATCAAACGTCAGTGGTGCCTACACATGCTGAAAAACATTGATAAAACTAACTTTTTCAACGGAAAGACTGTACCAGATGACTGAGGGTTGGTACCGGAATATTTCTTTGTTGCCGGTACCACATACTGATAGTCTCAACAGTCTAGCGGAGGCTCTGTATCCTTGAGCATTAAAGTTTCTGAGTTCGAGTTCTCTCTCTCTTGCATATGAAGGTGCTATTGTGTTGACTTTTGGCATGTATATATATTACTCTTTTTTTTCTTCTCCTGCTGCTGCTGCTGGATGAATGCTGCTTCTTCTGTACCAGTGTCCTTGAATGTGTTTTGATAATGTCTGTGTTTTGATGTTTTTAATGTTTTGAATGTGTTTTGATAATGCCTGTGTTTTGATGTTTTTAATGTTTCATGTTTTATGGCTTCAGAACATGCTCCTTATGTGTATTTTGTGCACATAATGGCATGGCAATAAAATGTGGTTATGATACCATTATTGTTGTTGATTGTACTGGTGTTTCAGTGAAAATCCACCACATTGCACAGCTTTTAATTTGATTTTTGACAAAATTAGTTTTCTTTACTCACACAAATTGTGATTTTGCCTTTTTTTCTACTTCTTAAAAAAAAAAAAATTCTAATGTTATTTGTCTGTTTGTCCATTTATTCCTGTTATATTCTGGTAATATCATGCAATCAAAAAGCCATTTACCAGTTCAAACAGTGCTAGGATTAAGACTGTCAAACAGATCCTGCTAGACAATATTAGCTGGTGTAGCTAATATTGTCTAGCAGGATGTTGTCTAATAATTCATTCTGAATGAGTGAAAAGTGGAACATCATTTTTGGCCAGTTGAGATGTCACTTAAAGGGGAACTGAAAAGAACAAGCATCAGAGGATAAAAAATGTACACAAAGCAGTTTTCTACTCGATTTCTCATCATTGAAAATTTACGTTTGAAAGTTGTGAAAACAAGACCATGATGCCACCGTTTTGTGCCCCACAATCTGTATCGGTGATGTCATAAACAAGTCCAGCATGTGTGGCGGAAAGTATTAGCCATGTCGTCCATTTACTGCTTTTCATTGGTAAAGAGGGCTGTGTTCTGAGGCGCTCGGATTGGAAGCAAAGTGGTACTTTTGTATAAATATGGATAAAACCAAGTAAAGCATGCGGCTGAAAGTGTCTGTATTTTTTTAATGATTTTGCTTTCAGGCCCACTTGCGTCTTTGGTTCAATTCCCCTTTAAGGTCAGTTAAAGCTGTCGGGTCATCCCCAGTTTTCTCATTTGAACTTTATTTGTAGAAATGGGGAAGTGTCTGAGCTGTTGCAGCATGTCTGTGGCTGTTTAACGGAGCAAAGCTGCTTTCCATTGTTTCAAACACTTAGCCTGTTTACATCCAGTGGTAAAAGTGGTATGTTAACCTGCACGATGGTTAACCATCCCCAAGCAGCCAGCTGATTTATAGGTTTGGACACTGTACCATCAGTAAACAGAATTGTTGAAAGAAGCATTCACTCATGCACGCACACGCACAAAAATGCACGCGCACAGATGCACATGCGTGTGCACACAAACACACACACACACACACACAAACGCAAATACACCACCATGAAGTGAAAGGGGGTGATTGGTGCTTGTTTAGATGTGACCAAGATGTTGATTTGTTTTGTGTTTTATTGATTTTTTTTTGGGGGGGGGGGGGGGGGGGGGGGCTACATGTGTGTTTTGCTCTTATTAGTAGTATAAGAAACAAAAGGTTGGAATGCTTTAAAGAACCACTAGCAACATTTAGCAAATATGGCCATTTGCAAGCATTTTATTTGAACAACAAAAAGCAATTTTATATATATTCTTCTTGTTATTACTAATTACATCATTCTTGGTGTATTTTTATATTTTTATATATTTAAAAACGCAACAAGTCCAACGGGTGTTCACAGTGAAATGTCAGAAATTCGTTCGGGAAATTTCAGTTCATAGATCCGCAGTTAGGGTCGTTTATGGTAAAAGGATATAATGGGTCTTTCGAGGGAGTACCTATTGTTAAAGAATAAAATTAATTTTATGAACACGACTTGATTTTAAATTCTAGTTATGATCAAGTGATTTGTTGTCTTTTGAACGTAGATGTGCTTTTTGCGCGTAGTAACAGTTTTTGTTGAGTAGGATAAGAGATTTTCTTTTTGACATAATGGTCGATCCCCGTTTGCACAATGGCGTCGGCCTAGAAGCAGAAGAGCTCCTTAAGCCGGTGTTGCACAGCTAAAGCTTTCTAATTTTGTTCTCCTGAGTAATCAGACAGGATTTTCTCAACGATAGTTAAGATGGGAAAGCGAAAAAAGAATAAGAACAAGGTATGTAGCCTGGGCATAGTGTTCCGAATGCGTTTCAAGCTCACAGATCGCTCAGTGAAAGTGGATCAATTTTCCGACTGCGGAGTGAAATCGTATTTTCTTTGCAGCAGACACACTAATTAGCCTAATTATGCTGCTTTGATGCATTATCTATGTGCGACCATACCCCTTATATGACGTTCCGTGCCGTATACAATAAGTGGCAAATACATACAGTTTTATTTTTCATCAACCCGTTTTCCATGTCGATCAATCCCCCATGTATGCGAGATGTTTTGTTATTGTTTTTACTTACGAGTTATGTGAATGGTATTGGGAATCTCCGTATAAACTTGCAAGTTCTGCAATCAAACGCAATGGGGTAAAATCCAAGGAGACGGTTGGAAATTCCTGGACCGTTTTAACAGTTATTTTGGGTCACAAATATTACCACAATCATTAAATGAGATCCATATTTACCGATTACAGCCAAAATCCACACCAAAAGGTGATTTTTTTCATATATTTTTGTCTTTGGTTGTCAGTTCGAGTTGGCACATGTTGCCCTTTGACGTTTGACCTAGTTTCCCAGTAACAATGTGAACACTTCCTTAGTGCCGATTTTGGCAAGACAATCGTACTCACGACTCAACGTTCTCAGATTGCATTTTTTTCTGTACATTTTCCGTGGTTTCAAGTTTAATTGATGTAGCTTGTTTAACGAGGCCGCTTACCTAGCACTTTAGCTGCACTTCATTGGCTTCATTCACCATTTGCAATCCGTGTCGCCAACTCGAAACAATCAAATTCAAAGACAAAAATATATGAAAAAAATTGCCTTTTGTTGCAGATTTCAGCTGTAATTGGTAGATATGGACCTTATTTAATGCCAGATTGTGATGATATTTGTGACCCAAAATAACTTTTAAAATGGTCCAGGAATTTCTGACCGTCTCCTTGGATTTAAAATAACTAGTAAAATGGTCCAGGAATTTCCAACTGTCTCCTTGGATTTTACCCACAATGGAGGTAATGTATGCGATATGCAAACTCATTGTGGCCAGTAAAAGGTGCTAAACCACTGTGCCCCCCCCACACACACACATACATGCCCTCACCAACCGTTGCGTAAATCTTACAAAAATCACCACAGATAAAGATAGACGCCAGAAACCTGGGTGCTGCAATGTACCCAATAAAAGCAGTTATTTGGAATTACAGACACAGCTACAAGTACAATTACAAGGAATACCTGGTGAGCTCAATAGTAATACTAGTTAGTATTGATCTCAAGAAATTCTTGGCACGGTAAGTCCAACCAGAGTCGTCAGGCTTTTCAGCAAAAATGACATTCCAATCGTACCCTGAGTTTGTATTAAACTCATTCAGCTTCACTGCAGGTGTCAAGACTGCAAAATGGCACATTCTTGATAAGAAGAAAACAGAGACCTGTATGTTGCTAAAAGAAAGAAAAAAGCTCATGATGATACTTTCATCATGGATTCATGAGAAACTGATTTATGTGATTGTGAGCATTTTTTATATATCATTTTTTTTTTTGGCTGAACAGTTTGTTGGATGCCAGAGAAGTGTTGTTTCTCACAATCTCTGTGACACACCTGGCAGATTAATGAGTGGCAGTGCCAGGCTGAATGACTGAATCTGTGTAAAGCACATTCTTAACTGGGCGAATGTTTGTTCATTGAACATACTTCAGACAGTTTGACAAACTATGATTCATTTCTTAATGGAACTTTTAGTTCACCAAACATGGTTCAGACAGTTCGATGAACTTTACTTCGTTCTCAACTGGCTTGTAATGAGATGTAAGCTTCGGCCCGAACTTGCAGCAGACGCGCAGCAGACAGCATGATCGAAAATGTAGGCTAAAGTCAAGTCAAGTCAACATACTTTAATCATCCCTCATAGGGTAATTCAACTAACTACTATCTCATTCTGGGTCCCCAAGACAAGGCTGCACCTCCCACAAGTCAACAAATAAAAAAATCCCTCCAAAGCGAGTGAAGAAGTCAAGAACCTAGCGACACTGGTAGCAATACTAGATCCTGTCATTAGTGTCAACCACGCAGGGTCAACTTAGGATGAACTTTGTAGCGTGTACTGATGTAGTAGTCTAGTTCTGGTAGCAATACTAGATCCTGTCATTAGTGTCAACCATGCAGGGTCAACTTAGGATGAACTTTGTAGCATGTACTGATGTAGTAGTTTAGTTAGACTAGTACTGGTACTGGTAGCAATACTAGATCCTGTCATTAGTGTCAACCATGCAGGGTCAACTTAGGATGAACTTTGTAGTGCTCATGTACTGATATAGTACTGGCAGCAGTACTACTACTAGATCCTGTCATTTGTGTCAACAACGCAGGGTAAACTTAGGATGAACTTTGTAGTGCTCATGTACGGATGTAGTACTGGTAGCAGTACTACTACTAGATCCTGTCATTAGTGTCAACCATGCAGGGTCAACTTAAGATGAACCTTGCAGCATGTAGTACTGGTGGCAGCACTGCTAACTAGTACTGCTGATTTCTATTATCAAGAGTAATATACATAATTATGGGATTGGCTCAGGATTTGTTAGAACACAAATAGTGAAATACAATATTGTAGGTCATGAACATGACCAGTTCTGCCAGGAAGCAATGTATTTTGGAAATGGCTCTAGATCAAAATTGTATTCACTGCGTGCATTTCTAACACTGTTGCTGGTGTTAGACTGTAACACTAACAGTATATACTCATAATAATATCTGAACATACTTTCACACACTCAAAGAGTGTAGTGGACATTATTTGGCCAACACTTACCTTAAGACAAAATGGACTTTTGGTTGAACGTGGTGAAGAGATGCTCAGCACAGCAAGAAACTCTCAGTCTCACAGCTACTTTGGTTGCGTGTGACTTTATCGCTAACGAGTAACAACAAGCAAGTCATTAACCGTGACAGTCTGATAATAATGCACTCTTTTATGTGCTATTTCTCCAAATTAGAGCACATAGCCCCTTACAAAGTAAAGAACAAAACAAACTTACATATATATGCATGCAGACACACACACACACACACACCCAAGTGAACAGGACGGCTGGAAGAGATTTTAGAAATGATTTAAAAGAGATGTGAGTGTGTTTGATGATCTTGCAAGGGAGACTCTTCCAGACGGTGTAGCATAACAAAAATACTAACAGAGCAGTAAGTCTAATAACACCAATGACTTACACTAAGGTGACGGCAATATCATTTTCATTTTGCGATGTTTGTGCTGCTGTGTGCAGGGAATGGTGAACATGCCAGTGAAGAGGATAATGCTGTCCGTTCCGGTGCCAGATGATCGACCAAACTGGCCAGAGTGGGAAAGGCATGAGGTTGGTCCATTTGGCTGACCCTCGGGTTCAGGTCAAGCGAAATGTTGACAACATGTGGGTAGCTGCTAGTGGGTAAATTCCGGCACCATGCTGTTTGGCATCTGCGCCGTGATGTCTGTGTGCCATTGGGAACTAGATCTTCACTGACATGATTAGCCTCAAAGTTTGAGTGAAGTGACTTGGCTTTGCCAGTGCAGAGTCCTGGTAGTTTTATGAATGCCTGTTTTTTTACAGCGGCAGAAACATAAGACTAGAGTGGTGCAGGGAATCAGCAGATTGAAAAAGAACAGAACTGAAGTGTGTATTCTGACTGAGTTAAGATGCTGTACACAGCTTTGCAAGTTTAAGAACAAGTCGAAAAGTTGGATGTGCAGCAGTGAATTACTGAACGAACGTGTCGCACTAGCAGTGAATTACTGCATGGATGTGTAGCAGTGAATCAGTAGATGGATGTGCAGCACTAACACTAGCACTAGAAGTAGTGCTACTGCAAGTAGTGGCAGTGAATTATTAAATATTGGTTCAGTTGCTTCACTTTCGGAACCTTAGGACTGGTGCATTTGCCACATGAATCATGTGTGCACATAAAGTGACATATATGCACAACATACACACACACACATGGGCATACATGCACGCATGTGTGCCCACACTCACACCCCACGCATGCACATCCAAGTTTATATACTGTGAATCAGTGGATAAAGGCCTTAAAGCTAAACTAAAACAATCTGTTGTATATTGCATGAAAACAAAGAGCGTGTATCTAGTGTTGTCTCCATGCAGGTAATGATGTCTGTTTCCATGGAATTGATTCCTGAGAACTTTGAAAGGGAATACCTTGCTGTCATCTGCCCAGTTGCCAAAAGGAGGATTGTGGTGTCCTACTTTGTAAGTATTTTTCTGTGTACATGCATACATTATTTTGTCTTTCATCCAGTATCGATAAATCAAATGGAATGGTCAATGATACCAACATATCCTAGCCTTACAAAGTTACATGCATTTTTTTAAAGCAACTTGGACAGTATTGAAGGACTAACTCTTCAGAAATCTGGGTTTGATGTAGCATGTTTGTTTTGTTTTGTGTATACATGGAATGGACTGGTTTTGTAGATTAGACATGAAAAAGGATATAACTACATAAGACTTTTAAGAGAAGAGTTTTGAAATGTGGATCTGTTTATGAGACAGTTTGATCATAAACAGATCCACATTTCAGACGTTTGGACTGTGTTTGCTGTCAACAGCGTTTAGGAGAATTTCACATGTGTGACCCTCTTCTGTTGGTGGGATGTTAAAATGACCAGCCAAAAGTACAGGGCAAGGAGTCACATGTTAAACAATGCTGACATCCATTTGCCACATAGTCACATCATGTCAGTGGTCTGTGATGAAGAGGTGACCAGACTAGCTAAAACTGTGATGAAGAGTAAGTAAACATGGTGTTTAAGTAACTTTATTGTCCACAGAAACAAAAAGGCTTATTAGAGAGGGGGGAGGTGGGGGAAGAGGGAGATTATATACCTATCGCTACACTGTCACCACCAGAATGACTCCTGCATTAAAATGGGCTGCGATAAGAGCCATTTTACTGTTTGATTAATTGTGAGGGACAAAGTCACAATACAGTGTCCACAAACCACAACCCTTTTGAAGAGAAAGGAGATCCGAAGCAGAATTGAGCCGAGGTCCTTCTGCTTACCAGCCTAACGCCTTTCTGCTAGGCCAGGCCGGCTCACATTGATGAAGAGGTGTCCCAACTGACTGGTGAATTAAAACTGTGGTGTTTCAGGGCTGGACCTGCAGCTACAACAAGTTGTTGAACATGGACAGGAAGTTCCAGTCTGCTCTGCCAGGTGGCAATGTGCGATCAGTGCAAGTGATCAAAAGCAATGGTAAGCGGCAGGACAATATTTCTAGTTTGTTTTGATGGTGGGGTTTTGGGTGTCCTCTGTGGGTTTTAATGGCTTCTTTTTTTTTTGGGGGGGGGGGGGGGGGGTTGTATTCCAACAAATCCAAGCCTTCTCTTTTGTTTTGAGTTAAGGTTTTCCTGTGGTCTCATTTGTAGTGAATGGGAAATCGGAGACCTAACTGCTTTGGTGCCGGTAGAGCGTTCATGAGTTTTTTTCTTGTTTCAATTGTGAAAATCACATGACTGTGGAGGACATGTGGGTGATTGTTGCAGAAGTGTATTTGGACTGTCTGAAATTCCCATGACTGTGGATGACATATGGATGACTGTTGCAGACATATGTATTTTGGACTGTCTGAAATTCCCATGGCTGTGGAGGACATGTGGGTGACTGTTGCAGGCATGCGTATTTTGGACTGTCTGAAATTCACATGACTGTGGAGGACATGTGGGTGACTGTTGCAGACATGTGTATTCTGGACTGTCTGCACCTGAAGGCAGAGAGGACCTTCTACATCCTGGACTTGATGCATTGGAAACAGCTGCCCTACTACCAGTCTGAGGTAGCTGCCTTGCGTCTTCTTCTTGTGTTTTAAACACACCAGGGAGTTAGTTAGCACTCAAAAGACGTCACATTTTAGTAAACAACAAAGACCTGGGTCACATACGGTAACTCTCACCTGATGTGCCTGTAAGTACAAGGTACATAAACTCCACCAGAGGTGCATCCTGGATACCATAGTTTTATGTACACGCATGCCAGGTGAGAGTTACTGTAGGCAACTCGGGCCTTTGTTGTACTTGTGTGACGTCTTTCGAGCGCCAATTTACTCCCTTGTGTGTTGATTCTGCTTGAGTGCTCTGTGCCTCATTCTGCTCAAGCTCTGTCTTTGTTTTATCATGTCCTCAGGTGACCCTGTGCTCTTGACTGGGTGTCAGAATCCAATTTCTTTCTTACAATTCTTCCCTCCTTCCTTCCAGTTTAATCCATCCACCATGCCTTCCTTCCTTCCTTCCTGCCACCCTCCTGTTCTTCGTTTCTCTTCTCACCCAGCTGCCAGTCCACCCAGCAGCCATGGGAATTGTCCGAGTTTCTGCAGTGTTTAAAAATTCACTGCATTTTTCCATTTCCCTGTATCACATCAGTTTCTATGTGTTACGCCTATGCGTCAGTTGGGCTTTGCATTTTAAATGTTAGATGCCACCAACTGTGCACATTATATTCAGGTGCAACTTATCGGTGGATTTTTTTAAATTATTTTTTAGCAAATGTTCAGGGGTGTATGTTATATTTAAAAAAAGGCCTTGCACGAAATTGCAGTTCATAAATTACCATAATGGTGAACTGTTTTCAGGCAGAGTTCCGCTTCCATTGGATCAACCAAGTGGAGAATGAGATGGACCTCACAACCATCCACCCAGAAAATGAGGTGAGGGCAGATATTAGTTTTATACTCTGCATTGCTCTTCAAACTTTCATGGATTTTTTTTCTCCAGAGCAGTTTTCATTGTCACGGTTTCCATCCTCACAGACTTCGTACCTGAGACTTCTTAAAAGAAGAAAGGAAAATGTTTGATTTGTTGGAGAAAACTGTCCTTGTAAATGGGTTCGGCGTTTAGCAAAGCTTCTTGCTGGGGAAAAATGGAGGGAGAAAAGGGTAAAACTGCATGCATGCACGCATACACACACACACACAAGCACACACACAGAGTTCTCTCAAGATTGGTATAGGTCTCCTCACGTAAGTGTGGTTATCCTGCCTGTTTTGTTATATTTTGTATGAGGTCAGTATGTAAAAAATTATAACTGGCTTGCTGATTGTTTCAGTACAAGTTCAGATCCATGCCTCGTATACCCTGTACTCAAGAGAGACTGTATGAATCTCTGAAGAATGCAACATTCAAGGTGAGTGGAGGAAATGCAGTCAACATGGAATGGTGTAAAAAGGGTGAGATGGTAACTCTCCCTGGTGTAAAAAGGGTGAGACGGTAACTCCCTGGTGTAAAAAGGGTGAGACGGTAACTCTCCCTGGTGTAAAAAGGGTGAGACGGTAACTCCCTGGTGTAAAAAGGGTGAGACGGTAACTCTCCCTGGTGTAAAAAGGGTGAGACGGTAACTCTCCCTGGTGTAAAAAGGGTGAGACGGTAACTCCCTGGTGTAAAAAGGGTGAGACGGTAACTCTCCCTGGTGTAAAAAGGGTGAGACGGTAACTCTCCCTGGTGTAAAAAGGGTGAGACAGTAACTCCCTGGTGTAAAAAGGGTGAGACAGTAACTCCCTGGTGTAAAAAGGGTGAGACAGTAACTCCCTGGTGTAAAAAGGGTGAGACAGTAACTCCCTGGTGTAAAAAGGGTGAGACAGTAACTCTCCCTGGTGTAAAAAGGGTGAGACGGTAACTCCCTGGTGTAAAAAGGGTGAAACGGTAACTCCCTGGTGTAAAAAGGGTGAGACGGTAACTCTCCCTGGTGTAAAAAGGGTGAGACGGTAACTCTCCCTGGTGTAAAAAGGGGGAGACAGTAACTCTCCCTCACTCCCTTTCCCACAGTTAGCCTCAGGTCCTTCTCAATTGCTGCTGGACTTGGCAGCAGCGTGAAATGGAACCCTTGATAATAATTGGGGAGCGGTAGAGCAACAGGTTCATGATCAAAAGATGGGTGGGTTATTCATATTGTATCACGTACATACCACCTGCACTGACAAGCGTCTGTTCAAGGAACAATTAACGCATTTTCTGACATGGCAAGAGCAATGAATGGTGGGGTGGGGCTGGAGCTGTTTAAGCAACATGTCTCAAACTTTGCATGGTGATCACTTGGGATAGCAGTTTTTTTTAAAGTTTTTTTTTAATGTCTTTGTCCCTTTTTCAAGGTTGCAGGAGAATGAAACTGGAAGGAAAAGTTGCATTTTGCTGTTACAAATGCAAGCCATTTGTGCGTTTGCTTTTCTTGTTGGCATGGTTACAATTTGAGTTTGACACTGCTGTCCAAATCCTCCTGAGGTGACCCTGTGTGGCTAACAGGACGCTCAAGTCCAGTCAGTAACTGACTGTGGCCAGTAGGGTTCCCTTGTTGCTGACCAAATCATCCTGAGGTGACCCTGCGTGGTTGACAGAACGTTGAAGTCCAGTCAGTAGCTAACTGTGGCCAGTACGATTCCCTTGTTGCTGACCAAATCATCCCGAGGTGCCCCTGCGTGGTTGACAGAACGCTGAAGTCGAGTCAGTAGCTAACTGTGGCCAGTAGGGTTCCCTTGTTGCTGACCAAATCATCCTGAAGTGCCCCTGCGTGATTGACAGAATGCTGAAGTCCAGTCAGTAGCTAACTGTGGCCAGTACGATTCCCTTGTTGCTGACCAAATCATCCCGAGGTGCCCCTGTGTGGTTGACAGGACGTTGAAGTCGAGTCAGTAGCTAACTGTGGCCAGTAGGGTTCCCTTGTTGCTGACCAAATCATCCTGAAGTGCCCCTGCGTGATTGACAGAATGCTGAAGTCCAGTCAGTAGCTAACTGTGGCCAGTACGATTCCCTTGTTGCTGACCAAATCATCCCGAGGTGCCCCTGTGTGGTTGACAGGACGTTGAAGTCGAGTCAGTAGCTAACTGTGGCCAGTAGGGTTCCCTTGCTGCCACACTGGCACCCCACCGGCGCAAAGACTGATGGACTGTAACAACAACGTTGCAGGTGGACGGCATCCTCTTCTTCCACATGGGCGGCACCTACATCCCTGGCACCTCCCCCAACGTGCTCTGGCTCCCACCCGGTGATATTGAGAGGATACTGGGCTGGAAGCCCCCGGACAATGTTTTACCCGTGCCCAAGAAAGTCCTGGGGAGGCCGCCTACAGCCACTGCCACCAGCTGCAGCACCGAGGCCGCTTCCACCTCCACCAGCGCTGACACCACTGCCTCTTCCACTGCCAGCGAAGCGACAGAGAAGGCGGCTGGCGACAGCACCACAGAAGCAGCTGGTGAAAAAGCTGACGAAAAAGCTCCTGCAGCTGCCAGTGGAGCCAGCTAAAGTGCTTTTTTTTTCTTCTCCATCTTCGAACTTTGGGGCACCTTTCTTCCATGTGCGGGAACAGAATTCATGTTTTTGGACGGAAGGCCGTTTCGGAATTTGGATTCTTTCTAGATGCTTTTGGGAGTTGGCAAACACTTCATGGGGTGCTCCCGCGAAAGAAATGAGTGTGCGTGTGGTGGTGTTTGAACGAGAGACAACTGTAAATGGACACTGAGTCGTGATCTTGCAAAACTTTACTGGTCCGTGGAGTCATACCATCATTACATGTTGTGGGTTGAATTTCTACCAGTCAGAAAAATCCATGGAAGGCACTACACAACTTTCCTTGTACACGAAAAGAGTTGTTTTTGTTTTTTTCCAGGAACCGGTCACAGTCTGAATTGCTGGTTTTCTGGTGGCTGCTTTCTTTTTCTGTTTGGTGCTAGTGTTGGCATCCACCTTGCTATCAGTATGACTGTTAACTTGGCACCATTTTGCTTTGCAAAATAACTTATGTTCAGGTGTCTGTGGTCATTAAACCTGTTCCACATAAATCATGTTCAGGTGTCTCTGGTCATTAAACTTGTTCAACATAACTTCTTTTTTTTTGTTCCCCAACAAGAGATTAAAACAAAAGGCTGTTTAACAGGACACAGCAGAGCAATGCAAAAACTTTTAGCAAACCTCGCCTCTGTCAGAGCGATAAAGACGTCTCAGGTGTTGTAGAGGAGCAAGGGGAAACAACCTGTCAGCATGCATTTCCTGGATCTTGTGATAAACATAAAGTTAAAGGCAGCAGATAAGTTGTTTCACCTTTTTCTTTGTTTGCATGCACCTTTTTCCGTTGGTTGCTTTTGCAAAGGCAAGGTCTGGTGGAAGTTTGCATGCTATTGTGGGATAGAAAAAAAAAACGAGTATCATGCGTGTTTTTTTCTTCTGTTCTTTTCTGAACACCAGCAGTCAACTTTGTGTTAGGATTTTGTCAGGGGGATTTTTTTTTTTTTTTTTTTTACTTTGGCGTTTGAATTTTTGACCACCTCTGCATTTTATGCAGAAATAATCTGCATGGGTGATCAGGCATTAATAACAATGGATTATTTATTTATCCCCCTATCGGGCGATACTTGCAGCTGTAGGCAACTTGTATTGTGGTGCTAGGGAAACAGAGAGGGGGCACCACTGTGACTGAATGGGGTGAAAAGGTTGTGTCCTCTTACTGAATGTTGATGTTGAAAACTTGCTTTCTTCTCTGTAAGTCTGTTCACAGTTGTTGGATATTGTTGTTGTTGTTGAAGTTTACTTGAAAAAAGAAAAGGAAAAAAGAAAAAAAAAGTTTGTGTTTAGCTTGGTATTTTTACACAGGTGCATTTTTCTTTGGGAATAAAACTTTAAAAGATGATCTTGACAAGAAGCAACAGTTTGAGATTTTTGCTTCTGGCTTTGCTGTCGAGAAAAAGAGAAGGAACGAAAAGAAACATTATGAGCTCTCTGTGCGGCCAGTTTGAGATACATGTAAGAACTGTTGGGTGAAAAGATTGTGTTTTTAATGACAGGGGAGTCGCAGACTTTTTAAAAATCTTTTATATAATTACTTTTAAGTGGATTTTTGTTTCAGTTCCAACAGTTTTCAGTTTAACTGGAGAATAAAGTTGCTGTCTCTGTTCATAATTTGGTTTCTATGTCTGTGGTTGGTTGGTATGTGTGTGTATGTGTATGAGAGAGTATTGTGTGTGTGAGAGTATGTGTGTGTGTGCATGAGAAAGAGAGAGTGTCATTCATGTGTGTTTGTGTGAGAGAGACACTAGACAGTGTGTGTGTGAGAGAGAGAAAGAGCATGTATGTGTGTGTGTGTGTTCATGCATGAGAGAAAAGTAAACAGAAAATAAGAGAGTTTACATTAACAGTTGTAAGCAAATATAAAGCAGTACATAAATGCATGTTTAGTCAAGTTCGTGTGTGCTTGTCACCATCACACTCACACACATACACAGCGACAAAAAACAAGAAAACAAAAAAACACCTTAGTGACATGGTCTTTCGTCATGGAAGTAAAAATGTTTTCAACTGTCATGATTGTTGTTTGATTGGCCATCTGTCCAAGTGTGGCAATAATTAACATACTGTGGTTTTCGTGAAATAAAGTTGAATACTATAAATGTGAATATTATGGACGATGTTAGTACTTGCCAAGCTCTGTGCAGTGTTACCCCTCAGTGACGTTTCACAATATCTTCATGAGATGATGCACAAGGCAGTTTTCTTGTGGGTATGATGTGCATTTATAAGAGATAGTGGGCGGATTTGGCAAATACTTCTCTTGAGAGCATTGTGCCCTAGCAAGAGGCAACGGGTTGCAGAAATGAACAGTGTTATTAATTATTCTTCAGAAACTGAAAGGCATTTCATAAGTACCAGCTGATACAGCTTGCACCTGCAGCTTGCCAGTGTCTCTGTTTCCTTTGTTTTTGGACAGTCTACAACTGTCCACTTTATAATATTTGTTGACTTCTTGATGATAAAATTTTTTATGACACTTTGACAGAGTTTGACCGTCCTGAGGCTTGACAGAGTTTGGCCATCGTCCTGAGGCTTGACCTAGCTTGACCATCATCTTGAAGCTTGATGGAGTTTGACCATCCTGAGGCTTGACAGAGTTTGACCATCATCCTTAAGCTTGACAGAGTTTGACCGTCATCCTGAGGCTTGTCATTGTTTGACCATTGTCCTGAAACTTGACAGATTTTGACCATCATCCTGAGGCTTGACATTGTTTGACCATTGTCCTGAAACTTGACAGATTTTGACCATCATCCTGAGGCTTGACAGATTTTGACTGTCATCCTGAAGCTTGACAGTTTGACTGTCATCCTGAAGCTTGACAGTGTTTAACCATTGTCCTGAAGCTTGACAGAGTTTGACTGTCATCCTGAAGCTTGACAGTGTTTAACCATTGTCCTGAAGCTTGACAGTGTTTAACCATTGTCCTGAAGCTTGACAGAGTTTGACTGTCATCCTGAAGCTTGACAGTGTTTAACCATTGTCCTGAAGCTTGACAGAGTTTGACCGTCATCCTGAGGCAACCCTGTCTTGTCAGCAAGATGCCTGGATGTTAGAAGCTAATCAGTAACTAAGTAACAAATCTTTTTCATTCCTTGTGATTCTGCTTCTCTCTTCCACTTCCAAACAGTACAGAAGCCACATACGGCTTATTAGAAACTGCAGGGGAGAGAGGGGGGGGGGGGGGGGGGGGGGGGGGGGGGGGGGTCGACAGGTTCCTATGAACAGCTCGGGCCTGCGCTCAAACCCTATAGACAAGAGACCGTCAGCCACCGCCAGAATAATAATGTTAAGGAGGTAGGGACGCTGCCAGTGCAAATCTGCTTGTGTACTCCGCAAATTGCTGTATCAGCAGTTGTGAGGAACAAAGTCATAAAGACAGTGCCCAGGGGAGAAATTGTTGAGGGGCAAGTCAGCAGCAAGACAATCTGCCCAGCCATGAGAGCCCAGCTCCACCTCTTTACGACTTTAGGCTGCTCCTGGGCTCTGATTTGCTCCTGACACAGGTACATTTCAGTTTCTTCATCGTCATCCTCTTCCTTTGCTTTCTCTTCCCCTCCTTTTCTTTTCCATCTCCAATTTAACTGAATCATACCCAGTGTGCTTCATTCTCTTGTTTTGTGATGGTTCAATGTTTTCCTCTTTTTGTTTGTGTGCGTAATGTTGTCGAGTTTCACGTTTGTGTTGTGAAGGGAGATAAATATGTGCAATTGTGCTTTATGGCAATTTGTGCGGTTGCCTCCCTTGCAAAAGATGCCACCGTACGTACGTGGCTTGTTTATCGCGTCCATCTTCAAATGATTATTGCTCTACGTCCACAGAGATCATACGGGACGGGGAGCCCATGACGGCCACCTAGACTTTCACACAGCTCATGAGCTCTGTGTTGCACATCATCATCTTCTCCAATGTTGCTTTATGTCCACAGAGACCGTCACTGAGTACAGACTGTCTGGACACTGACGGGGCGCCCAGGACGTCCACCTCGACTTTCACACAGCTCCTGAGCCCTGTACCGCGCCCAGTCAACCACAACGGTCATAATTATACGGGAGAAACAAAGCCAGTAGCCTGCAGAACTGGTCCAAACCAAGACTAGGCTATCTGTATTGCAACAGCCGCAGAAGCAGGCTTAAGATCATACGGGATTTTTTTTCTTCTTTTCAGGTCGACTGTATTTAAAAACATGAATTACAGACAGTCAGCTGTTCTTGAATAGCTGCACATCTGTGTGTGTGTGTGTGTGTGTGTGTGTGTGTGTGTGTGTGTGTGTGTGTGTGTGTGTGTGGTGGTGTGTGTGTGTGTGTGTGTGTGTGTGTGTGTGTGTGTGTGTGTGTGTATATGCGTGTGTGTGCGAGTGTGTGTGTGTGTGTGTGAGTGTGTGTGTGTGTGAGTGTGTGTGTGTGAGTGTGTGGAAAATTAGATAACCACTCCAAGAATTTTTCAGATTCCCCCCCCCCCCCCCCCCCCCCCCCCCCGTGATTAAAGAAAAGAAAAAAAAGGGTGCAAGGAGTTATTTATGTGACCTGCTACTCAGCTGAGAAAGAAAGTGTTGAGCGCATGTATACAATTGTGTTCATTTACTCCACTAAAATATCATATCTGTGCAATCAGGAAAAAAAAAAATGAAAAAAAAAATGTTCTCAGAAGTTTCCCCAAAGTTGCAACTGAAACAGTTCCAGCGTTCACTCATTGTTCATTCGTTGCGTATTCCTTGTACTGGAGTGAGCATGGGAACGTTTTGTGGGCATGCAACTCACTGCAGCAAACATGCACAACAATTATACAGATACAGATTCCAGCTCTCAACGCAAATATGGAGGAACAAGGAATAGTTTAATTCTCACTGTACAGACAGCCATTTCCTGACCCTTCCACTAGTACATAGGAATATTTTTCACCGTCACAAAAAGCGGAGAAACCGAAAGCAAAACGTCTTGTAATAATTACAGGCCTGGCACGCTGAGTCTATCAAACAACAAACAGGAAATGTTACGCAACAAATACGGGGCAGGTCAAGTCATTAACACAGCTGAGGTTCGAACCCGATGGTTCTGACAGACAGGGCAATGCCAGTGAAAAGAGTTGGAAACAAACAAAGACCATATCAGAAGTACAAACACAGCTGAAATATTGTTGAAACATTATGTGGCTACAGAAATCAATAATGTTGTTGACCAACAACAAGTTCACCTGATTGATTTTAATATTATTGTATATATATATATAGCCAAGTGACTGTGACAATAATATGTAACTGACTGATAAATTAATTGATTGACAAACTGATTGTTTGGCCGATTCATACAGCCACACAGGAGCTGATTTATGATTGAGCAGAAAGATTGATTTTCACAGTATGTTCCACACTAACAAAAAGGTTACACTTACAGGGATTATTTTTCAGTCACAACAAATCTAATGAGACGGAGGTGATTTAGTCAACGAGTGTTGATTTCATTAAATCGTCATCAGAGTAATAAACATTTATATATACACTATCATCTCTAACAGTAACAAGTCATATATATATATATGTATATCTTTCAAACATCAAAAAAGATACAGAAAATGTACACCAGAAACACTTCACCCATCAAGGCAAGTGAGAAAAAAAAGCCTTATAATTATCACACACATTTGTAGACTAATATATCACAACAACAATTAACAAAGACTTGGGGTGGGAGTGCGAGGTGATGGCTGCTCACACAGTGTTGAAATTAAAGGTGGAAACTGTTTCTGGGAGGAGGAGAAGGGAGGTGGAGGGGGGCAGGTAAACAATAGTATATTAACAGGACAAAGACAAAATTACCAAAATAAAACAGCACTGCACCAAAGGATTTAGACAAAACTGCAACTAAAACATGTCAAAATGAGCATCTGACATGTTAGCAAGTCAAAACAGGTGTGGCGGACTAACACAAAAAGTAACCATACCTTTGATTTTGTAAAACAACTAACGTGTGAAAATGAGTGGCTGACCTAAAACAAATAACAACACATCAAAATTTGTGACTTCACACACTATGACCTTCATGCAGTATGACTGAAAACAAGTCAAACATAATTTGAATATACTTTTGCATTTTTTTTAAAGCTGGTTTTTAATGTTTTTTTAAATCTTTTGGTGCAGTGGTTATGCTCCACTATTCCTTTTGAACAAACAGGAAAGTTTGTCTTGGACTGTGTGGATGAGTGTTTATGTGTGTGTTGGTGGAGACAGGGTGTGTGTGTGGGGGGGGGGGGGGGGGGGGGGGGGAATCAATGATTACATAGACTGTATGAAAACAAACAAAAAGCCACCCCAAGCTTGTCAACACCAAAGTCAACAATCCAGCACACATTTTCCTAGATTATTTGATTTCTATCTATAGCTATCACTACGAAAAGTAAAACAAAACTTGAATATTATATATCAATAACATTAACAAAAGATGTTTAGTAAAACTAAAAGCCACAGGATTATCTCACTACTGGGAATGGAGTGGAAGTTTCCAAGCCTGACATGCCAGCAGCAGGACAGTGGTCCATCAAATCTAGGGAGTGCCATGCGGTATATTCTTGTCAAACAATTCTGTATGAGATTTGTTTATATACATATTCTTTGTGAACACGCACACGTGCTTGCACAAGTTATCGTGCCTCTGTATGTTTGTGTGTGTGTGTGTGTGTGTGTGTGTGTGTGTGTGTGTGTGTGTGTGTGTGTGTGTGTGTGGTGTTGTTGTTGTTGTTGTTGTTTGTGTGTGTGTGTGTGTTGTGTGTGTGTGTGTGTGTGTGTGTGTGTGTGTGTGTGATTGTATCCTCTTGTTTGTATTAGGGGAAAGGGGCTTTCTCGAGTTATCATATGCTGTGGAATAGCATGTACCTCACATCCTTCCACACCCCAACACACCCTCATCCTTAAAACTGGCCTGTTTTCTGTCCAAAACTACTGTTGGCTGACATACAAATAACATAAAATCCCCCATATAATAATTACGTAACAAAATTGAGAAGAAAAATAATAATAAGTAAAGCATGCTTGAAAACTAAAACAATCCAGTACCATTTTCTTCTCCCCAAAAGACACACACACACACACACGCAACCCCCCTCCCCCCACAAACACACACACAAACAAACATACGTGCACAATACATAGACTAACTGAATGCCCACAGGCCCTATTATGCATTACCTCCACACCTCCATTTTGTCACACCTACATCCCTCACGCCCACCTACATACGTGCATAAGTGTGCACACATATACATAAACATTCATACAAAAGTCCCCTAGGCTATTCTGACTCAAAGACTGAACTAGCAGCTTATACTTTTTTTACAGCCATAATATTTATCGCTGAAACCATAAATTGTACGTAACACTTGTTTCTCCTTTAAAAAAACAACACATTTTTTAAAGCAACCATCATAACAAATGTTTAAAATTATGCAACTTTGTTGTACACTAAAACACAGTGACCATCAAAACTGTTACCTGTGACTACTGTATTGACGTTATGTTTCATAGCAAAAAAGCTTGAACAGTCTCCGGGAATGAAAGGAGGCACTATCGGAAATGGTGAAACAAAACCCAAGCAGAAGGTGGCATACAGTGGAAGCTGTTTTCGCTGCTTCCTTAGCTCACCTGGCCGAGTTTGAATGAACTTGGTTTATTCATTCATTCATTCATGCTTCATTCATTCATTTATCCAATTATCACTCATTATTTCCTATATTTATCTTATTTATTTATCTGTCATTTTCAGATTTTTATATTCCTGGTTCATTTTTGATGGTGTTGGAAAATAATTATTTATTTTTGAATAATAAATGAAGAATACAGTAAATTCTGTATTACTGATTTATTTTTGATGATGTAAGAAAACAATTATATATTTTTTGAATAATAAATTAAAAATATTAATTAAATTATGTGTTACTGATTCTTTGAGTAGTAAATTTGAAAAAACCCACTGTATTACTGATTCATTTTTCATGGTGTCAGAAAATACTTCTATCTTTTTTTATAATAAATAAAATAAAATAAATAAATCTTTTATTACAGATTCATTTTTGATGGTGTTGCAAAATAATTCTATTCACTGTGGTGAAAAATTCTGCGATTCATCTTTCACAATCACATTCCTGGATGCTAAGGCCTGAATGACAGGCGAATACAATTCTAGAAGATGAATTCAAGGTGGGAACTGGAGGTGAGGGGTTGAAAAATAACAAACTGAAAAGCATTTGTAAAGGAATATGTACTAGAAACCGAAAAGGAGGATGGAAAAGTAGAAATGGTTGGAATTAGGGTTGGAGGTGGAAAGAGAGTAGGGTCAGAAGTGAGTAAAATGGTAGCAGTTAAAACAAAATGAAAGAGAGGGTTGGAATGGAGGGAGGGAGGTGGGGGGGGGGGGGGGTCTGGATGGGTCAGGGGGGTGAGGGGTAGGGTAGAAGAGGTGGGCAGATTGCCCATGGCAGTTGCCACTTGTTCTGAAACAAAACAAGCAGATGTAAACAGGTGCAACAACAACAACAAAAGCGCATAAATGAAGAGTTATCACACAGTGCTACAGAACTGTTTAGTTCAGTTCAGTTCAAGACAGTATATCTATGCGCTCAGAAAATGTGCTCAGAAAAGCCCATAATTATGTGCTTCTCCCTGTTTCTCGGAACGGAACTGATAGACATAATCAAAATCGTATGATGAAATAATATCCCATCAGTGTTATAGTCATCTACTCCTGAGTCAACCAGGTATGGGCGATTAAACACAGCTCACATACACAACTGGCAGCTGCAAGACTGGCTGAACTGCCAAAAGGTATCTGTAGCGTAAGTTTGACAGTAGTACTAGTACATAAGCCAGCGTGTTTTGGCGCAACAGCAATGTTTACACTATGAGTGTCTCCTAGTTTGTAGAATGAACAGAAAGCATTTTGTGATCTGACACTGGTAATCAATGTAAAAGTTAAAGTTCAAGGCCCCAGTTCATCATTTGAGTGTGCCTTTATTCAAATACATACTGACATCACACTGTTGTGTGTCATAACCATGTGAGCTCATCTGGATCTGTGATTCACCCAAAACACTCACTTGAGAAATGAACGCTTTTAATGGGATGATACAAAATACGTGTACATTTTCAAATTGTCTTCTATTGTCCCATTACAATATGCAATGTTTTTGTTTGTTTGTGTGTGTGTGTGTGTGTGTGTGTGTGTGTGTGTGTGTGTGTGTGTTCTGGGGAAGGGAATGGGTGGGTAGGTGGGGTCTTTTTATTTCTTTCTTCTTCTTTTTTAACCCTTTGCCATGCTGTTTTTCAGAGTGCTCGCAATCAGCAGGGTCTCAGATTTTAAAAATATATCTTTGCATGATTCAGCCAATCACTTGTCATCAAACTGTCACCGTTTCCTGTCACCACAGTAATTTACAGATCTTGGCTTCAACTACCAAAAACAATTTGGCAAATGACCTAAAGTTCATTCTCTACAAATAAATATAATAGCATAAGCACACACACACAAAGACAAAAAATAAACACACACACACACACACACACACACATAGATATTAGGATGAAGAAAAAATTAATAAAAGGAAAATGAACATGTTCATGAATAGTTCATTCTCTACAAATAAATATAATAGCACAAGCACACACACACAAAGACAAAAAATAAACACACACACACACACACATAGATATTAGGATGAAGAAAAAATTAATAAAAGGAAAATGAACAACAACAAAACACATGATTTTGACTTATGGTTGTAGCCTTACAAAGAACATATGCGACACAAAAATAGATAACACACAGACAAGCAATTACATGTACTGCTATTCAGTCACTCTGAATGATCTAAAAGATACAAACAAAATCATGACCATGATGAATAAACATTACAGGTTGACAGGCGGGCCAATAGAAAGGAACAATGCAACAAAGCTTTGACACATTTGTGCGCCATACGATTCAGTATTATACCATGTCATCAGTATAACTGTTATATATATTTACTTGCCATACGCATCACAGATTATGCTCAACATTATATGACTAATTATGATCACCTGGGGCGAGGGAAGAGGAATTTATGTTACCCTATCCATCGCATCTTGCATTCTTTATACTATTCTCCCAAAACATAGAATCAATGAACAAGGAAGTTAATTAGTGCTTGAAAGACATCACACAAAGACAACAACAAAGACCTGAATCACCTGTGGTAACCTTCACCTGGCATGCAAGTAAACGCAAGGTACGTAAACTCCACCAGAGATACGTCCTCTTTCGAGTGTTAATTAACTCCCTTGTCTGTTGATTATGTACAGGCACTCTGGCCATCGTTCTGTTTCAGGTTTCAGGATGTCCCAAAACCCAGGCCTACAGTACCACTGACACACAACATTCACACAAGCAAAAAAAAATCACTCACACACTTGCCTACTGTTGAGTTGTTTCAGGAGAGGTACTGGTGGAGACCTAGATCACAGTGTCTATGTTGGGGGGGGGGGGGGGGGGGGGGGGCAGGAGGAGGAGGGTGGTGGAGGAGGAGGAGGAACTATACTTAACCCCACACTGTCACCACCAGGAAGATTTCTTGCACTATGACAGGCAACATGCCCTGATACAACTGTCCTGGTTGACTGAGTGTAAAAAATAAAATAATAAAATAAAAAGTAACTTTTTATGCCATGATCATATGATGGGCAGCAATGAGAGCCATTTTAATGTGACATGCACTATGGAGACTGGTCCTGTTTGGTATTGGGAAGTCTTCAGTACAGAGATAATTAAATGGCTTTAAGGCTTTTCTTCCTCTTCTCTGTCTGTCTGTCTATCTCTGTCTCTGTTTCTGTCTCTCTCTCTCTCTTGTGGTGGTGATGGCATGGGGGGGGGGGGGGGGAGGGGAAGTGTAAAAAATCACACCATATGTTCATTATATATAAGCCCTCATTGCACCTTGACCTTCTTCAGGAGCTCAGGATCTGTGTGAAAGTGGAGGTGGACGTCCTGGGCTCCTGTCCCTAATTTAACCTATGGTTTGTGGACGTAAAGCAACACTTCAACCTGGACATTCTTGAAGATACCAACCCAGTCATTTGACACGACACTCTGGCTCACGGTGCTGCACAGCCATTCCAAGTTTGGTTGCAAATGGCTGAGTGGTTCGGAAGATATGGTCTGGACAAAGTCCAGACACACAGAAACAGAGCGATTCTAGCACCAACCCCCCACCCCACAAACTAATTTCATGATGGGAGGTAAAAAGAAACACCTCATACAATCTGAGCTGTCTGCTGTAAACTTACTGCCATTTGAATACCAATGAAAAATTGTCAGCTAATTCATTTTGGAGACCTACAGCATAAACAGTTCTAGCAGCGGTCAGAAGAAGGCTATCTCAAACCGATGCTTGGAGTTTGCTCACCATCTTGGCTGAATTGTTAAAATTTAATTATAAAAACCAATTACTTGCTCGCTTTCAGCAGATAGCCAGGATGGCTTAGGTTTGCAGAGTCACATACTAGTTGGACCTAGCTGACCAGTGGTTCCAGCCAAAGTGACACCACGCCAACTGGCACCAGCATGTGACCAGCAGAATTTGTGCCACTGGATAATTCTTAGTCCTGCACTGCGCCCCTGCTGGGACACCGTGACACTGCTTCTACTCTCCTTCATAAAAGTTGCCGTGGGAAAACCATGGCTTTCTTTATGCGCTGCCTTTGCAAAGCCAAAGTCACGTACTAGTCACTAATTCTTTTATGCGCTGCCTTCAGGAGAAGCAATTACTACATTCATTCAGCAGAACCAGTTTGACACTTATGGAGTACCATACACATGGATGCAGGGTCTTCTAACTCTTTTTTAAGGAGCGCACTGAATGTACAACATGTTACTGAAGAGTCATATCATACAACCATTCTTATTTTACAACTCATTTCCGGATGATAATCGACATCAGGAACATGGGAAACAGTACTTCACACAAATTTTCATTTAGGGGAGGTACCTATCTATCTGTCTATCTATCTCTCTGTCTACATGTATGTCACATCTTAAACTCAGAGTTGCTGAAGAAGACATAAGTTAATAAATTGTCTAGGAAAATCTGACCATTATATTGAATATATGTCACAAACAGCAATGTTGTTTTCCACTTCAATATATATCAAAACTGGAAAAATAATAAACAACCTTAACAAGCAGCACACACCAAAACGCATATTTTATAGTTGTGAATATCAAGAACATGTGTCTTGACATGCTGTAAATGCTAAAAACATGTGGTGTAGCATGTTTTGAATATCAAGAACATGTGTGTGACATGTTTTGAATATTACAACAATGTGTGTGACACATTTTGAATATTGAAAACACATGTCTTGGGTATTTTGAATATTAAAAACACACATTCCAACATGCTATGACTGTTACAAACATATGTCTGTTTGAATATTCAAAACACACCTGGCATGTTTTGAATATTAAAAGCACATGCCTGACATGTATGAGGTGTTCTGAATATTAAAAACACATGTTCTTACACACTACAAATATTACAAACACATGTCTGGTATGTTGTGAATAATAAAAACATGTCTGACACACACATTGTTCATATTAAACACACATGTCTGGCATGTTTTGAATATCAAAAACACACATCTGACACACACATTTTTCATATTAAAAGCATATGTCTGACATGTTTTGAATATCAAAAACACATGTCTGACATGTTTTGGCCATGCCTTTAATTTTCAAACATAATTAGCCATAAAGCAACAATGTTACTTCTTTCTGTACTGCCTTATGCAGTAGTAACACACAATAAAGGGAATCACAATGTTTATCACTGCAATCTTCTAAACAATTCAAACAAAACGAATACACAGGATTCCATCGCAGTAACAAAACAACGTTATCATCAAAATAAATGTGCACCCATATTTTTAAAACTCTAGTGTGGATGTTACTCCGTTTTTCTTAAATACACCACAAACATCAAAATATGATTTTGTCAAAAGGGGAAAAAATGGCTTGTACCGGTGCTATCACTTTCTCGTTTGTCATTTGCTCTTATCCTTAGAATAAGATTGTGCTGTTGAAAAGGGGGAAAAATGACAACATCAAAAAACAGCAGAAATGACCCAGTACAATCCATTTTATACAAACGTTTCTACCTGTGGTGGAGGAGAGGGTTGCTAGATCACACAATTATTGAGCAGAAAACACAACAATATTGTCAATGGCAAACAAAACACACTTCATGGACTCAGACACCTGCCGTTAACCCTTTCACGGCCACAATGTCACTTGAAAATTACCAATAACAGTGCAAAAGAATTAATTTGAAATCCTTAATCCTTTTTTTCTGTTTTTTTTTCTCACTCTCTTTGCCTTAGCATGTGAAAGGATTTCCATCAAAAACGCTCAGCATTGGAAGTAGATGTGTAATATGTAGGACCAAAAAATATACTCTTTACAGGCATATGTGCCTGCACTTTTCAGCCCAGCAATTTTACAGGCTGGGGCAGTGGAGGGGTTAATAAATGCTTCTTACTGTTTCACACTGGCACTTTCTCTTCAACGATACAAAGTGACTCAGTCTGAGCCACCTTACAGCCACACAGGTCACATGTGGAACGGAATAGCCAGGTGATACCGACTCCGATTCGATTTCCTGGTGCAGCAAGGATTTTCTTCTTCTTCTTTTTTTTTTTCACAGTCAACTTGCAGACTCTCTTATGGTGTTTCTACAGCCCCAAATTCCTAGCATACAACAGCCTTCCTCTGGAAGGAGATAGTCAGAGTGTGGTACAGCCCATGTGTGCAAAACCAAAAAGCATGAACGTCTGTGCACACATTAAAAAATCGCAAAATCCCAAACTCTGGACGCACGAAAGTCGAAATGCTGCATACGCATACTGGTAGGAATGGGTTGTGTTGTTTCTCCTGTGGTAAGACCCAGATAAAGTGAAATGAACTGTCTGCAAGGGATAAATGATGTATTTAAAACTTTAAACATAAAATAAAAAGACCTCTAAGCAGTGCTTGATGTACGTGGAGTCAAATCACCATAGGTCTCTGTGAACAAAAAACAGCAACAAATTAACCCAATATTCCAGTCACTTATTAAGGGGACATTAAATTCCAAGAACTACCCCCCTCCCCCCCCAACTTTCCTCCACATCAGCAATGTACTTCCGTTCCGGACTAAGACTTCCAGTACACAAATAAATAAAACGGTGCTTGAAGACAGTTTAAACCAGTGCTTTTAGACTGCTCGTAGAGAGTCCGCCACAGGCTATTTAACAACAAAAGAAATATATTGTTAGTTGTGTTTTTTGTTTTGTTTGTGTGCATGTGTGTGTGTGTGTGTGTGTGTGTGTGGTGTGTGTGTGTGGTGTGTGTGTGTGTGTGTGTGTGTGTGTGTGCACATGTGCATATGTGCATGTTTGTGTGTGCTTTAATGTTTCAGCCAATCTGAAAGAAATCACATCAGTTCTGCTGCATAACAGCTTACCAAGGTTAACGCCACTGAGATGCCCTGCAAGAATTTTTGCAGAAACAATTGCTGGCCATTACACGTGTAATGACAGGAAGGAAGTTCAACACCAAAGTGTTCAACAAATCTTAACATTCCCTCGATTATGAACCTGCACATATATAACATCAAAAGTTCATGTCCAGTTTTCTGTGTTCACGAGGAAAGTAACTTAACAACAGTGAGATGATGTAGAACTCCAGTCTCCCACCAGTTTGGGCGTCAAAAGCACAACATGTCAATATACAGAGGAAGTATCTTTTCAATATACGTATGTGATTACGATAGTTACATGTGATCAACACCAAACTCAGTGTAATGCAGAATCACGTACAATACTGCAAGTATGTTTTTGTTGTCCATATAACATACTTTGCGTTTTGTCACCAGTTTTGTCCCCGATTCACAGGAGCGGTTTTGACATCACATGTGAACCCTTCTGTCAAACAGTACTATCTCCTTTCATGACCACCATGAGGGTGTGTGGAGGGAGGGGGCACTGTCTTCACTCAGCAGGTTAAGTAAGCCTACATGGTGCAACCCTGGATGTGTGCAGCCACAAAGCATGTCCACAAGCGTTGACCCACAGTGCATGTCTACAAGCGTTGACCCACAGTGCACGTCCACAAGCATTGACCCACAGAGCATGTCCACAAGCGTTGACCCACAGAGCATGTCCACAAGCGTTGACCCACAGTGCATGTCTACAAGCGTTGACCCACAGTGCACGTCCACAAGCGTTGACCCACAGAGCATGTCCACAAGCGTTGACCCACAGAGCATGTCCACAAGCGTTGACCCACAGAGCATGCCCACAAGCCTTGACCCACAGAGCATGTCCACAAGTGTTGACCCACAGAGCATGTCCACAAGCGTTGACCCACAGAGCATGTCTACAAGCATTGACCCACAGAGCATGTCCACAAGTGCTGACCCACAGTGCATGTCCACAAGCGTTGACCCACAAAGCATGTCCACAAGCGTTGACCCACAGAGCATGTCCACAAGCGTTGACCCACCAAGTAGTGTAGAATCAACCCAGCATTCATTCATCAACTAGTGCACGCTGCCTGGTCCAGTTGTTCATCAGCACAGTTAAGCTGAAACTGACGTTAGTCAGACACGACAAGACAGATTCACTTAACTGGTTGAACTTGAACACAGTGCAATCTCTAAATACTCCACTTACTGCCCTCGCGTGATATGAACAAGTGCTCTCTGCCACGACTCACCAAAGAGCATGCTGACGTCCATTTCCACAACTCATCGAGATACACTGCCCTGTCTGATCCACATCTGTATGCTGCCATATCTAACACCAAGGTTATGGTGCACTCTGCCATGACTCACTCACCAAGGGACGCACTCTGCCACAAAACACCAAGTGGTGAACTCTGCCATAACTCACCAAAAGGATGCATTCTGCCATAACTCACCAAGTGGTGCACTATGCCATGACTCACTGAGGGGTGCACTCTGCCTAACGTCATCAAGGGGTGCACTCTACCTTTTATAGTTGTTGCTCCCATGTACAGCTCTTCCTCTCATGCTCACATCTCCACACCGTGATGACTCATTTCCACACCACAGTGACTCTCACAGCTCCAAACCATGGTGACTCACAGCTCCACACCATGGTGACTCTCACAGCTCCACATCACAGTGACTCTCACAGCTCCACACTATGGTGACTCTCATGTCTCCACACTATGGTGACTCTCACAGCTCCACACCATGGTGACTCACATCTCTACATCATGGTGACTGCATGTCTACACGCCATGGTGAGTCTCATGTCTCCACACCATGGTGACTCTCACAGCTCCACACTATGGTGACCCTCACATCTTCACATCATGGTGACTGCATGGCTACACACCGTGGTGAGTCTCATGTTCCTACACCATGGTGAGTCGCACATCTCCACACTATGGTGACTGCATGGCTACACACTGTGGTGACCCTCAAGCCTCCACACTTGAGGTGGCCACATGCAGTTGACAGGATGTTAGAATCCAACTGCTAACTAACTCCACACCCTTCCCAAAAAGCAAACCAACTGGTTCACTTTCCCTCTGGTTTCATGACCTTAACTTTAATAAACAGCTGTCTGGTTCCACATGCTGCTGCAAGGTTCTTGTCCAGAAAATGTTTCATTGTCTGCCATAGCTTTCCTTTCTTGTAATGCTCTGCTTGAAAACACACCACATCTAGTAATAAATCAACAGTCTCATTCCCTGTCATACCTTTTCTGTATTGTAATAACCTGCTTCAAAACACATCTAGTAATAAATCAACAGTCTCATTCCCTGTCATACTTTTTTGGAATAACCTGCTTCAGGACACACCACATCTCGTAACAAATCAACAGTCGCATTCCTTGTCCTGCTTTTTCTGTATTGTAATAACCAGCTTCAAAACACACCACATCTCGTAATAAATCAACAGTCGCATTCCTTGTCCTGCTTTTTCTGTATTGTAATAACCAGCTTCAAAACACACCACATCTCGTAATAAATCAACAGTCGCATTCCTTGTCCTGCTTTTTCTGTATTGTAATAACCAGCTTCAAAACACACCACATCTCGTAATAAATCAACAGTCGCATTTCTTGTCCTGCTTTTTCTGTATTGTAATAACCAGCTTCAAAACACACCACATCTAGTAATAAATCAACAGTCTCATTCCCTGTCATGCTTTTTTTTGTATTGTAATAACCGGGTTCAGTACACCCCCCAGCTTTTCCGTCTAGTAGTACTAAATAACAGTTTCATTCCCTGCCATAGTTTGGCTATTTTGTAGTACAATGCTTAGCTTCAATACCTACTACAGTGGCTTTTCTAGCATTCCAGACTGCCATAGTTTGGCTATTTTGTAGTACAATGCTTAGCTTCAATACCTACTACAGTGGCTTTTCTAGCTGTCTGGTAATAGCCTGCATTCCAGACTGCCATAGCGTTTCTGTTCAGTAACCCACCAACACTCTCTTACTCTACGTGCAGTAGCTTTTATTTTGTTTTGTCCGTGTAGTAACATATACCTCTACTTCCATGTCAGCCAGAACTTTTGTGTGTCAAATTAAGTGGCTATAGATATGTGAGAGTCATGTTTCTGCCTGCACATTAATCCTTCAATCACTTTCATTTCTCGAAAATCAGGTTGATTTGTTTTTTTCTTTCTTTTTTCCACTTCATGTTGTTGTTGTTTTTGTTGTTTTTCTCTCTCTCTCTCCACATAGTATTTACCCAGTTTTATGCCTGTACTTTAACTAAAGCTTGCTTTTTGACATGCTCCTTCTTCCAGCCTTCTGCAATTGCGCCATGAACAGTTTCCATAATGTCCTCAGCAAGGCATCCTCTCCTTGACTGTGTCCACCACCGTCCACATAAAATTACTATTATTATAGCTTGCGCAACAACCTCCATCATCGAGATGCATGTTCAGCTGAACCATACGCCTGCATTTGGCCAGGCACTTTTCACCTGATCTCTTCCTGGAGCGAAGATGACTTTCCAAGGTTGTCACACATCCGAAAATATCCGATCTATGTTTACGACATCAGACACTGACATCCCTTTTTGTCAACTGCTTTACACTGTATAACGCCACCAAGTTCATTCACTCAACAACAAAGACCCCCAAAAGGGATATAATATAAAAAGAACTATAGCCCATCATCAACGCCAAGCGTGATGACACTGACACCGAAACAGAGGTCGAAAACACCACATTAAAGGATGTCGAAACAAAAAGGATCAACCGTAGACCAAGGGTCTTCACGAGGATGTAACGATAGCTTCCTGTCCTCAGGAGACTGTGCCTTACTGGTACAGGAGGAAGAGGAGGAGGAGGAGGAAGAACAGAGACGACAGTGAGCGCCCCCGATCTAGTGCACAAAAAGGATCAAGCGTAGAGACGTCCACCAAAGGTCTTCACGAGGATATAATGATGACCTCCCGTCCTCAGTAGACTGAGTTCTACTGCCACAGGAGGAGGAGGAGGAGGAGGAGGAAGATGAGCAGGAGGAAGAACAGAGACAGCAGTGAGTGCCCTCGACCTAGTGCACGGTGGTCTCTGCTCGCTGGGTTCTTCAGGACACAGCGGAGTCGTCCTCCATGTGGCTGGCCTGAGCAGGGTTTTGCTGGGCATCTTTGGGCTTCTCCTCCAGCTCCTTCCAGCACCTGTAGTTGTTCTGGAGGTGGGTCATCAGCTCAGGGATGTCGCAGTAGTCTGCACAGAGCGAAATCCAGCATTTAGACCTGTAGGGATTGAGTGGCTGCATGGGCAAGTGGTTTCAGTTTAACTAGGTGTTGGGGGGAGGGGGGGTGGGGGGGCACACAGAGACAGAGACAGAGACACAGAGACAGCGAGTCAGAAGCGGTTCTACAATCGGGGATGTCGGGGGGGAGAGAGAGAGAGAGAGAGAGAGAGAGAGAGAGAGAGAGAGAGAGAGAGAGAGAGAGAGAGAGAGAGGAGGGAGTAGGAGGGGGAGAGACAGACAAACAGAGAGAGAGAGAGGGGAAGACAGACAGAAAGTGAGAGAGACAAAGACACAGACAGTTCCTGGATCTTTAGCACAGAGTCACCTCAGGATGAAGAGACAGGCAGAAGAGACAGAAAGAGAGAATGGCCAATACATAGACATAAGAACTAAAGCACAATACTGTGACACTTACCCCCCCCCCCCCCCCCATCCTCCCACTATTCCACAGCACACATTCCTTGTACAAAAACAAAGCACAACACTGTGAAACTTACAATCCCAGGCATCAAACATGTCATTGATGAAAACGTCCACGAACGAGGTCTGCGACTTGGGGATGGAGCAGGTCTTGCGGTCAAACACTGGCATCACCACAGGCAGTCCCCGCTCCTTCTCCTCGTCAGTCTGTAAGGCAAAGCCAATTCAGCCAATCACAGACAGGCTTTATTTTATATATGGGGGTTGCAGGGTTGAAGGTATAGAGTTTTGTATGTTGTACCTTGAAGAGTTTGATGCCTTTCTCGGGAGTTCATATATAAGATATATAAAATCAGTTGTTCCACTTCTTTGCATTTTCATTCTTCGTATTGTTATTTTTTCTGCTTTTTTCTTTTCTTTTCTTTTTTCCTTTTTTTCCTTTTTCTTTCTTCTTCTTCTCCTCCTCCTTCTTCTTCTCCTCTTCCTCCTCCTCCTTCTTCTTCTTTGTCTTCTTCAACAGGTTGTTAAAATGCAATAACTGACTAAACCCTTTCCTTTCTATTCCCATTCCTTCCTCTTCACTCTTCATAATCCCATTCCTTCTTTCCTTTTCTTTTCCTTACTTCCTATTCCTATTCCTTCCTTAAAGTTTTTCTATTTTGAATTTGAACTCTGTTCTCACCCCTTCCTTCATATTCCTATTCCATCCTTCTCTTCCCCCATTGCTTCCTGTTCACATTCCTTCCTTTGCTTTTTTCCTCTTCATATGCCCATTCTGTTTTCTCTTCCTCTCCTTCCTTCCTCTTCCCATTCCTCCCCTTTCTTTCCTCTTACTATTCCTATTCATGTTCTCCTTCCTTCCTTCCTTCCTTCCTTCCTTCCTTCCTCCCCTTTCCTTCCTATTCCCATTCCTTCCTTCCCTCCTCCCTCTTCCTTCCTCTTCATATTCACATTCCTTCTATCCTTCTCTTCCTTCCTCTTCATAATCCCCTTCCTTCTTTCCTTCCTTCCCTCTTTCCTCCCTTCTCTTCTTTCCTCTTCATATACCCATTCTTTCCTTTTCTTCCTTCCTTCCTCTTCATATACCCATTCCTTCCTTCCTCTTCATATTCCCATTTCTTCCTTCCTTCCTTCCTTCCTTCCTTCTCTTCTTCCCTCTTCATATTGCCATTACTTCCTTCACTTCCTTCTCTTCTTTCCTCTTCATATTCCCATTATTTCCTTCTCTTCCTTCTTCTTCCTATTCCCACCCCTTCCTTCTCTTCTTTCCTCTTCATATTCCCATTACTTCCTTCTCTTCCTTCTTCTTTCTATTCCCATCCCTTCCTTCTCTTCCTTCCTCTTTATACTTCCATTCCTTTCGTTTCTTCCTTCCTCTTCATATTTCCATTACTTCCTTCCTTCTCTCCTTTCCTCTTCATTTTCCCATTACTTAATTCCTTCTTCTTCCTATTCCTTCATTGTCTTCCTTCCTCTTCATATTCCCATTCCTTCCTTGTCTTCCTTCATCTTCATATTCCCATTCCTTCCTTCCTTCCTTCTCTTCCATCCTCTTCATATTCATATTCCTTCCTTCCTCCTCATATTCCCATTTCTTCCTTCCTCTTCATATTCCCATTCCTTCCTTCCCTTGCTTCCTCTTCATATTCCCATGCCTTCCTTCTCTTGCTTCCTCTTCATATTCCCATTCCTTCCTTCTCTTCCCCCCCCCCTCCCCCCCTCCCTCCCTCCCTCCTCAGATTCCTACGCCTTCCTTCTATCCCCAAACCTCCGTCCTTCCTCTTCACACTCCCACTGTTCGGACACTGCAGCCCTCGTGAAGAATGGCGCCGAACACGGCCTGGGGTTTTGCGGTGACTCACCTGTGAGCAGTACTCCTCGGCTATGCGCTCGGCCCACGCCACGCACAGCTCCCAGGGCCGGACGGGGTTGGACACGTCGGCACACTTGATCAGCATGCGCTTGATCAGGATCCGGTTCTCCGGCGTGGACAGCTGGGTGATCATGGTCTCGTTGTCGAAGGAGCCGCCCGTGCTGGTCTGAAGTCAGAGCAGTGGACGGGCGAGCTTGTCAGTGAATGCATGCACGGTCCGTGTACATGGGCCTGTACGGCCTAGAAAGCTATACTTAAGACTTTATATAGCTGCGTGGTCTGCAGTCAGCCCAGTGGGTGAGTTCGTCAATGGTCTGTGTACAAGGGCCTGTACCTAGAAAGCTATAATTAAGACTTTATATAGCTGCACGGTCTGCAGTCAGCCCAGTGGGTGAGTTTGTCAATGGTCTGTGTACATGGGCCTGTACCTAGAAAGATGATGATGATGATGATGAAGTGATGCTTAATGTCCTCAGATGTCAGTTGACATATTACGGACAAGTTGTGACCAATGCCGAAGCACGGTGCAATAATTCTTTACGTCCACGGAAACCAGAAGGCTCGTTAGGACGGACAGCCCAGGACGTCCACCTCGACTCTCACACAGCTCCTGAACTATGAGTGTGTGACCTAGAAAGCTATACTTAAGACTTTATATAGCTGCACGGTCTGCAGTCAGCCCAGTGGGTGAGTTTGTCAATGGTCTGTGTACATGGGCCTGTACCTAGAAAGCTATAATTAAGAATTTATATAGCTGCACGATCTGCAGTCAGCCCAATGGGTGAGTTCGTCAATGGTCTGTGTACATGCGCCTGTACCTCGAAAGCTATAATTAAGACTTTATATAGCTGCACGGTCTGCAGTCAGCCCAATGGGTGAGTTTGTCAATGTTCTGTGTACATGCGCCTGTACCTAGAAAATAAAAGACTGCATGGTCTGCAAACACCCCCCCCCCCCCCCCCTCCCCCCCCTCCCCACCC